>JAYKAV010000422.1:534413-671175 GCA_035582835.1 Phoebastria nigripes | reverse complement strand
TATAAAGGAATTAGAATATAAAGGAATTAGAATATAAAGGAATTAGAATATAAAGGAATTAGAATATAAAGGAATTAGAATATAAAGGAATTTAAAAAAATATTTATAACAAACTGCAGTGCATGTATAACCTGCCAATGTAGTTAGCTGTGGTACCAGGGGAAATGGAGTGCAGGCAAATCTCATGTCAGTTTTTAAAAAGGAGATCCAAGGCATTTGTGGAACTGCAGACCAATAAGTCTAACTTTTGTAAAAGAATAAAAACTTGAACAGTGATGAAGTTGTTAAGGCTACATGTACATGCAATATAATGAGATAGGTCCAATACAGCCTCTGTGAAAGGAAGTCAGGCCTCGCAAATGTATTTGACTTCTTTGAAGGTTGTAGATAAGGGTGTGTGGGTGAATGCAATGCACTTGAATTTCAGAAACCTTTTGGGGAAGATATCTAACTGGAACTATAAAAGAAAATAAGCTCCATGGGATAAGGTGTGAATGTTAGAAGGTAAGAAACAAAGGGTGGGATTAAATGGTAAGTTTTCAAAAGGAGACCACCACCACCCTAAGTATGTATATAAAGTAATTGATTCTAAATAAGTCCTTGCCACTTAGCAGAGAAATCTTGGTATTCTTATGAAAAGTTCTCTGAACACATCGATTCATTACTGAGCAGGCATCAAAAAGGAAAATACATGATGGAAGTCATGGAGAAGGAACTGCAGAGAAAGCAGAAAATATTTTTTTTATTTTGTAAACTCATACTTAGCATCCTAAATATTGCATGCAATCTCAGTGAATGTGTCTTCCTTAAAAAAAAAAAAAAAAATAGAATGCCTTCCCCCAAAATGTACTACCATCAAATCTAAGTAGAGAGAGTATGAAGATAATTATTAATGTAGAATCACTAAATAGCTCAGATTTTAAAGTAGGTTAGAATTCTACATCTTGTAAAATAAAGGTAAATATGACAAAGCCAGTGAATAGAAGTAGGATATAATTGTAGTTTGTTTAGTGCCCCTTATGCTAGCAGCAATAAGCTTGTAAGAGAGAAGAAAGATACTGTGGAAGCAAAAAAAATAGACGCATTCAGAAAAGGATTAGGTACCTCCTAGGTATTTAGGTTCATTTGCAGCCATTAAATGGGATGGTTGAATGCAGCCCGTTGTCACATAAAAACCCTGGTTACATTAGTGTAAAGGTCAGTTTGTATTTTGTTGTTATATTCTCTGTGAAAGCATCTGCTGCTGGTCCCAGATACAAGATACTGAGCCAGGTTGTCCTATTCAGTTGATCCGGTTTTATAAAGAATTAGCTAGATTAGGCTAGATTGCCAAGAATTTAATCTTTCTGGTACAGGGATAAACATGATATGTAACTAAAAGTAATAATTGTACATACTTTCTCTATATTTCCTTCAAGTTCTAACTTGCGATTATCTTGAGAAGGTACTATAAATCAGCAAATTCCTCCAAAGATTTGACTTTGCAGAGTAGTACGACCTGATAATATGGAGAGGCTATTGGGAAATAATCACTACACACTGGTGTACGCAAAACAGATGGAGTTGACGGTTAGGCTGCCCCTGTTTAAAGTTAACTGTGGTACCTCCTCTGCTACAATGTCGCGTGCAGTGGTACAGCCATAATATAAATCAGTTGCACAAAATTATTTCAACTGTAATAGAAAATACAAAAAAACCTTAAAACACCCCAGTGTACTGAAATTTAGGAAGTGTAATTTGTTAAAAATTACTGTACTTATTGGTGAAAACATAGAAGAGTTTGTAATTAGCTAAATTTAATAAGCTTTTCAAAAAAGAAAAGGTTTCTTTAAAAGTTTGTTGAGACATTTAAAAGTTTGTTTATTTCATTCTGAATATATTTTTTTAAGGTCATTGAAGGATGTGCCTGGTTATTTGGGACAGTCACCTTGAAATACCTAACTTCTTTAGCATTTGGAATAGCTGATGATGTAAGTTCTCTTATCTGAGTATCTGGTTGGTGTCTTTCAAAAGTTTTTTAGTTCTTAATATTTTGATTTTGGCATCTTACTGATATACTTCCCTGAAATTTCAAGATTTGTTTTGCAGAAATGGGAGAGGGATTGCATATTTGCTTTCTCATTCATTATGTATTCTCACTTTGAGGTGTTATTACCAAAGTTTGTGAAAAGACAAATGTTTTTACTATTGAGTTAGTAAACGCTCTGTGTGTTTGTTTGTAAATGTGGATTTATAGAGCTTGGTTTATTTTGGATATCTTCTACCTACATCTTTTCTTTATTTACTCAATTTCTTAGTTCACTTCACTCTGAAGCTAATTTTTAAGACAGTTTTGAAATGCTTATTGTAACTAGATCTCCTTGCTTCACTTCAGCCCCTTTATTGTCAGATTCTACTGTTATAAATGTATCTGCAGATGTGCTTCAAGGGGCAAAAGATGGGAAGCTCATATCTTAAAATATAAGTATGAAAAACTATACTCTTGTTGAACCCAGCTGCAATGGTAACACCCTTTTTCTGCTGCTTTCCGCTTTTTATTTAACGCAGTCCCATCTGTGTTACACTCAAAGATGTCATTTAATATACCAGAAATAGATTTTTGGTGCTCTTATAACAATATTGTAAATGGTATAAACTTCTGTTCTAATTAACAATATTTCTCATATACATTTAAACTACTTTGTTGTGGAAAACGGGACAGTTTTTGCTTACTACAGCTTTTTTTTCTGTACATCCTACCAGGCTCATATAGGAAATATATTAAAATCTAAATTTATTGGCTACAAGGATTTTGATACATTAATGTATACCTGTGCTGCAGAGTTTGACTTCATGGAAAAAGAGGTAATTTGATCAAAACAGATGATTATGGAAGAGGGAACTTCTTATTTTATCTTAATTTATAACTTAAAACATCTGAGAGCCATAACCTCCTACTGCCATCATAAGTTCAAGTGCTTACTTGTGAAGTTAGAGACATTAATGAACTTAAGCTAAATTTAACCGGTTTTATTGCTTTTAAATGAACTAAAACCAAAACTTTTGATTTTGGATCTAAGAGTTGTGCTTGCTTGAATGAAAGAAGTGCTTGCTCAGGGATAAATGAAAGGTTAGAGTTCTGCAAATTTAAGATTTTATGTGGCTGTCAGTAACTGGTTTTGAGTACATGGAAAATGTACTGAGAGCTGCAAAGGTCTTGTGTGGTAGATTTAGACTACAGAAGAGCATCAAAGCTGCTTAATGTGGTGTTAGTAGACTTCTTTTAGTTCATCATCTAGATACGCATTTAGAACATTTATAGGTTACTCAACCCATAGTACTCAAATTCAGATGAGATACAATCTACTTTTAGTCTTTGGGTGGCTTGCCAAAGAACTGGGAATAATTTACTAATGACCCTACTATTATGACCTCTAGTGTGATTGCTGTGTGGAGTTTAAATTTGAGTTTCTTTAAGCTTGCTTTGTTATTGTTGAATGTTTAAATTTACATTTTACTTGAGGAAGAACTCTTTATATTGTTTTCTCTAAAATGACCACTGAAGTAATTATAGGTGAATGGAAAGCAATTAATGCAGTTTATTTCCATTGTAGACCCCAGTAAGATACACAAAGACTCTGCTATTACCAGTTGTTCTGGTGGTTTTTGGGGTAATCATCAAAAGGGTAAGTGATGGATTTAGTGAATCACCTTTGCCTTGAATTTACTTTTCAGGTTTTTTGAAGGCATCACTATTTATTTTGAGATGGGAAGAAGTTAGTGTGGTGGGTTAACCTTGGCTGGCTATCAGCTGCCTGCCAAGCCATGCTCTCATTCCCCGTCCTCAGCAGGACAGGGGGAAAAAAAGAGTTGAAAAATCTCATGGGTCAAGATGAGGACAGGGAAATCACTTGCTGATTTTTCTGTCATGAGCAAAACAGACTTGAATTGGGGAAAATTAATTTAATATACTGTCAGTTAAAAATAGAGTAGGATTGTGAGAAACAAAAACAAAACTAAAAACGCCTTCCCTCATCCCCACACCCTTCTTTCCAGGCTCAATGGGTCCCTCCCACAGGCTGCAGTTCTTTAAGAACTGCTCCAGCATGGGTCCTTTCCATGGGGTACAGTCCTTCAGGAACCAGGAACAGACTGCTCCAGCGTGGGTCCCCCACAGGTCGCAGCTCCTGCCACAAAACCTGCTCCTGTGTGGGCTCCTCTCCACGAGCTACAGTTCCTGCCAGGAGCTTGCTCCTGTGTGGGCTCTCCATGGGTTGCAGCTTCCTTCAGGGCATGCCCACCTGCTCTGGCATGGGGTCCTCCACAGGCTGCAGGGTGGATATCTGCTCCGCCATGGTCCTCCATGGGCTGTAGGGGGAAAACCTACATCACCATGGTCTTCTCCACAAGCTTCAGGGTCTGCTCTGGCGCCTGGAGCACTTCCTCCCCCTCCTTCACTGATCTTGGTGTCTGCAGGGTTTTTTCTCTCCCATTTTTCTCACTGCTGTTTCTTAAAGCTGCTGCACAGTGGTTTTTACCTTTTCTTAAACATGTTATCAGCAGAGGCACCACCAGTGCCACTGATGGGCTCAGCTTTGGCCAATGGTAGATCTGTTTTGAAGCTGGCTGAAACTGGCTGTCTGACATGGGGGCAGCCCCTGGTCTCTTCTCACAGAAGCCACCCTGCAGCCCCTCTGCTACCAAAGCCTTGCCACGTAAACCCAATATAGTTAGATAAAATACAGGTTTTCAAAAATATTTGCTTAAAATTCTGTATTCTCTTTATGTAGACTTTTGCGAAGGTCCAGTCCTGAGTCAGCAGTAAAACTTGCTTTGATGTGAAGCACCAAAAAAATTTGTCACTTAGCTGATGAGTACTATAACTGAAGTTTATAACTGTTTTTGTAAATTTGATTATGTATAATTTGTGTAAAAACAACTTACAGTTTACACAGGAACAGATGGGATAGCTGCTAACTGCCTGGCTAATTAAACATCCTCAAAAAGAATTTTTAGCTGAAACATGTCATGTCTTTATCTTAGCATTATCTCAAAATGAGATTACCCAGGTGTAATTTAATTTAGCAAATGTTGAAAATGCTTTTGAAAGTTTATTCATACTTTTTGTTGGCTCTTGTTTTCTTCAGGCAATTAAATATCTTAGGTGGGCCTTATCTCAGGCAGGCCAACATGAAAGGTAAATATTGTCGTCTTTTTTAATGTAAAACTGAATTTTCTGCTGGAAGTTTATTTGATTTGCTATATGCTAAATAATTCAGAATTCTACATTATGTTGGTCCTTTTTGAAGGGTAAATTATGTATTGTTCAGTAACTGAATGGCTTGGATGTACTATATGTGGTATTTTTATAGGATGTCTAAAACCAAGTTTAGCTGCTGAACTTGGTTTTAGACATCTTAACCCTTTTACCCCCAAATTTTCTATTTAATCACTTATTTTTCTGCTCTGTTCCTAAGCCAATGTTTATTTATGTGCCTATTCGCTTCTCCTCTATAAATAGTGAATACAAATTCTTGCCTCCCCATTATTTTTTTCCCAGGTTATAAAGATACCTGAGTTTCGTCTTTAGGAAGGGATCCCAACTGTATTAATTTTATTTTCTAAATATCTGTAATATATGCTCTATCTGTCACAGCCATTTGGTATCACTTGTTGATGCTGTGCTCAAGAGCAGTGAATTTGGCCAATTGAATGTTGTCATTTCCCTTTTGCTTCCTGATTTGTTTTTTTTTTTTTTAATTTATCACTAATCATTTCAGTGATCTCTGCTTTCCATAGTCTAATGACCAGTATCAAAATTTCAACAGATGTGAGCTGGATTCAGCATCCTGTCTTCACAGATATTTTTGGAGAACAAGAAGCATACATGATTTTGACTCTTCACATTTGGATTCTGAGAATCCAAAACCAATCTGTGTAGTACCTGAGTAAATGACTGGGTTTGGTTGGTTTTTTTTTTTTGGTACCAGTGCTCTGCCTCTTTTACGTTACTGGAATTTCATTCCCTAAATAAGCTGTTCTATATATAGAAAATATATGTGAAATAATTCATGGAAGTAATTAAAAAAATGCTAAAATTAATTTTCAGATTTCCAAATGGATACAGGGATTGAGGAGGATAGTTACTGATTTGTAATATATTTCAAAGCTTTTTATAGAGGGGAAAAAAATTCTGTGCAGGTGCTGACTCATGCTTACTGGATTAGTTCAGTTGCCTAGAGCCACTATAGATGACTTCAAAGTAAAACTGGTGCTTCTGTAGTACATAAACAAATAATGTGGTTTTCTGTTTTTTATTCAGAGAGGAACGTTTTAACCACGGTGAGGTAAGATTCTTTTTCTGCACAATTTTATTTGTGTGTTAATGTGAATACTCAATATTGAAATACAGGTTGCAATGGTCTGATCCTGATATGTGGTTTATTTGAAGGTATTTACATCTTTTATTCCCCCGTCTTAAATTGGGTCCAGAATGTCACCAGAACAACTCTGGAATGTTGAACAAAAAAATTTACTAGCTAATGGTGGGGTGGCAGTACAAGAGAGGAGTCTTTTGGGCTTTTGCTGTAGCAGTACAGAAAGACACTGAAATTATGCTGGACTTTCCATTTTCCCCATATAGACTGAGAAGGAGATTAGTTCCTTTACTGGGGTTTCACCTGACAGATAATGTTAAAATTCTGATTTGAAATATGCCATAATGAAAATAATTCTACACATGGTTCTTTTAATAAAATTATGCAAAAAATATAATTGAATGGCAGCTTTCTTATGTGGTTTCTTTATTTGCAATTAAGTCAGCAAGGACAGTGCAAAACTTTCTTAACAGCAGTTTATTTGTGGTTTGCGCTATGAGAGAAATGTCATGCCATTCCAAATATGATAATCAATCAGTTAGATAAAAGCACTGATTGCAAAAATGCCTGTATGATTTACCACAGCGCCTCCACAAGTAACATAGATTCAATGTTAGAAGTCATGAGTGACATCTCTGGTGCTTTTTAACCTTTTTTGAGAATACTAAAGCCTGTGGTTTTGTGAGTACCAAGGATGATTTTATTTGCTTCTTTCATTTCATACTTAGGTATTTTAGGTATTAAATAGCAAGGTCTCTTCACTTCTATAAAAAGGTTGTACAAGGAATTTTACATATGTTATTGCCTATTTATATTTCAGAATCTTTTGCATAGCTAGCCATTTCTCCAGCTGCTTTTGGTTTTACTGTTAATGTTTATCCTTCCTGTTGTTTCATACCTTAGCATACTACATACACTTTAGAAAAAAGATAACAGGAAGTCCTTATCACTGTCTGAAATGTGAAGATCTTTACTTTGACTTGGACTCTCTTTCAGACAAGCTCGTCACTTAAGCTATACTGAAAATGAAGTTGTATGTTTAAGACAGAAATGAAAAGTGTGCAAATATTATGCTTCTGTGTGTTTTGTTTGTTTGTTTTTTTCAGCTGGTATACCATGCATTGCAGCTGTTGGCGTACAGTGTCCTAGCAATTTTAATCATGAGACTAAAACTGTTTTTGACACCACATCTATGTGTTATGGCTTCCTTGGTGTGTTCAAAACAGGTAAGGTCTCTTTTTAATCCTGTAGCTATCTCAGTACTTACAGTATTACCCAGATATTTGTCCTAAAGCAAATTTCTGTGTGTGTAATTGCTGAATCTGAGTGTACCAGTTAAAAATAAACCAGATTATATTGCCTGTCAAAAAATATGGTTACACAAGTTCCATTCTCCCCTCTCCCCAAATAAAGCAAATGTCTTGTTTTATGCAACTTGTCCAGTTGCATTATTATATGAGTTAATATGCTGTGTATTGAGCTTGAGCATAGGGAGACATAGACTGGATTTTACTGTATTTACACATTTCTATGCTGTTGCAAGTTTTTTATTGACTATTAGTTTTATCCAAACAGTGTTTGATTTTGTTTTACACTGTGTTTTCACAGCTCTTTAGAGCTTATTGTCTTGCATATTTTTTGTGTATTAATTCTTTCCAGAATTATAGTTTTGAAGTCTTGCACGTTGAAAACATTTCAGCCTTAAAAATCAAAAGTCATATGCCTAACTCAGATTTAATTTTCCTAGCTTGAAATCATCCGTAACATAAAACGTTACTAGATTTTCTCCAGATATAAAAGATCTTAGAACTGGGTTTCCATGTTTCAGTATCTGTGTTTTTGAGAAGTGAACTTGATTGAATCTGTATCTAAATAGCTGTTTTAGAAGATTTGCAGTTGCAGCAAAAGTAGGGTAAGCAGTCCTTTGTCTGGGAAACAGCCAGGGAGGTAGATTGAAAACTGGCTGAATGGCTGGGCCCAGAGAGGGGCGATCAGTGGTACAAAGTCTGATTGAAGGCCAGTAACTAGCGATGTACCMCAGGGGTCAATACTGGGTCCAGTCCTGTTCAACGTCTTTGTTAATGGTCTGGATGATGGGGCAGAGTGTACCCTCAGCAAGTTTGCTGATGCTACAGAACTGGGAGTAATGGCTGGTACACCAGATGGGTGTACTGCCATCCAGAGGGGCCTCAACAGACTGGAGAAATGGACTGAGAGGAACTTCATGCAGTTCAACAGAGGGAAGCGCCAAAGTCCTGCACCTGGGGAGGAACAACCGCAGGCACCAGTACATGCTGGGGGCTGCCCAGCTGGAAAGCTGCTTTGCAGAAAAGGTCCTGGAGTTCTGGTGGACACCAAGTTGAACATGAGCCAGCAATGTACCCTTGCTGCAAAGAAGGCCAAACAGTGTCCTGGGCTGCGTTAGGAGTGTTGCCAGCAGGTTGAGGGTGGTGATCCTTCCCCTCTATTCAGCACTGGTGAGGCCACAACTGGAGTGCTGGGTCCACTTCTGGGCTACCCAGTACAAGAGAGGCATGGACATACTGGAGAAAGTCAAGCAAAGGGCCTTGAGGGTGATTAAGGTACTGGAGCATCTCTCCTGTGAGGAAAGACTTGAGAGAGCTGGGACTGTGCAGTCTGCAGAAGAGAAGGCTCAGGGGATTCTTATCAATGTGTACAAATACCTGAAGGGAGGGTGTAAAGAGGCTCTTTTCAGGCTCTTTTCAGTGGTGCCCACTGACAGGACCAGAGGCGATGGGCACACACTGAAACACAGGAGGTTCCCTCTGAACATCAGGAAACACTTTTTCACTGTGAGCGTGACCGAGCGCTGGCACAGATTGCCCAGGGAGGTTGTGGAGTCTCTGTCCTTGGAGATATTCAAAAGCCATCTAGACACAGTCCTGGGCAACTGGCTCTAGGTGGCCGTGCTTGAGCAGGGGAGCTGGACCAGATGACCTTCAGAGGTCCCTTCCAACCTCAATCATGCTGTGATTTTGTAGAAAGTGTTATTTCCATCACACAAAGTAAGTATCCCACATTGAGAGAGTGAAAGATTATGATTAATAGTGAGCTGGGGTTACTAACARGAAAACAAATTGGGAAGATAAGGTGGAGAACTTGTGAAAATGTCTATATGGAGAACACCAGCATGAGGATGAGTGGGAGAAAGAATTCAGTGCGAAGAACTGTTGCAGACATAATACAGAAGAAGGAAAAGAGAAAAATGTTTGACAGAGTGGGGAAACTAGCAATGACTGTGGAAGAAAATTAGGATTTTAATAAGAAACCTGAGTTGTTAGGTTTGCTGTTCTTGAAAATTGAAGAAATACAGGAATAACATTACAAAGTTCAGTACTCAAAATCTGGAGTGCCAGAACTGACGGTGTATGTATGTTTTTCTGGCTGCCTCGTGCATATGCAGTATGATACAGACTATAATGCCTGATAAACATTGTTTTTCCCACAATATCTGTGGTTGGAGCCTGTCCTAAAGGTGAATTAGGGTTGCATGGTGAAGGCAATTACTGCCTGTGGAACATCTGACACCTGTGTTGTACAGCTGGAAGATGAGTGAATGAGACAAAATTATGCAAAGAGGAGAAAGCTGTCCTGTGTTAAGGCATCTGAACAAATGATTGCTTCCCTGGATGTTCTTTCAGGGAAGGACAGTTCTTGATAATGCTGGCAGGCTACACAGTATCAGTCTGCTTAAATGTTGTGCGCATCACTTTTTTGATCCCTGTTTTGCTTCTTGGCATAGGTAAAAGTGCTGAGCGTTTGCTAATATCGAATGAATCTGTACAGTGAACATATAAAATGCTAAAAACGTGTCAAAAACCCTTTAAAAAGTAACTTTATTTAGCCACCTTGTAACTGAGTATTGGGACTTAAGAGAAATTTACTTTTCGTCTACGCTCTTACTATTCTGTAAGGTTCACAGGTGTTCTTATGGCATTTCCCAGCTCTTAGTTAGTAGTTCTTGAAGTATTGGTGTCCTCTTAGGTGGTCTGGTTGTTTAAGTAATAGCAGTTACACTGTGGTTAAATTTTTCTAAATGAACTTTCACGAGGTGTTTCTGAGTAATTTGAAATGAAGTTGCTTTTCAAAAGACAGAAAAGCAAAAAGAAAAAAGTCTATTTTCTTCTAACATACAATTTCTAGATAACAATTACAATATAAATTGATTCTGTCCAAAGTTAATTTGTTCTTAATTCTTCCTGTTTTAATTGTGTGTTCCTAGAAGAAAATTGATGGGCTTTTCTACCCTGTTATTATTGAAAAATTTTTGTAGAATTTTCTAGTGAAGTTTAGAACGAAAAGTATTTCTATGTTTTTATGCCACAGGAAAAGGCCCCTCAGCCTTCTGAGAATTGAAAAACAATAAAATCTGAACTGCTTTTTTTGCTGCATGGAGAGAAATAATCTCTGAAAGATAGGAAAAAGTACCTTGCAACTGGTAATAACTGAAAGATGAGCTGCTAGGAATGGTTTCTATTAATATGTAGCCTCATTTGCTTTTTTCCATATAGTAAGTTAGCTGCTACATGGCAAATTAGTAGAAGTTTTCAGCTGGTGATCTTTTTATTTCTTTTTTTAAAGCACCTGAGTAATGGCACTACAGTAATTCATCCTGTATAGTTGTGTTTTTTGTTTTAGTACTGCAACTAAGGTCGTCAGGCCGGTTAATGAAAACTGGTGCTTTTGGTAATCATTGCGTTTTGGATCTTAGAGGATGCCGCTTGTTACCACTGTGTAAATATTGGAAGAAGGACAGGTTCAGAGTACTTTATCAATATTTTCTTTTCTTCTGCTTCCAACTGCATTTTGGCCCTTTGGTTGTTGTGCTGTTTCCTATGGTTGTAGAATGAAAGTAAGCTTCTCAGGAAGCTACAAATGCAGAGATAACCTATTCTGGGAGCTGCCCCTGTTGGACCAGATGGGTCAGGTCCAGTGACTTTTTCTTCCTCCTTTGCAGCATCATGGGGGCATAGTTGGCTTGAAAGAAATAGGTCTTGAATGCCAGGGAAGGTAAGGCTTTAGATTACTGCAGTTTGGGCAGTTCAGTGCAGAAGATGATAAATGACCAGCTGCCCCATATAACAAGGCCTGTGATTATCCTGGCCCTGGCTTGGGCCTTAGGAGAAGTACATACCTGTGTTCAAGAGTATCCAACTTTAGGTGAACAATGTAAGTAAAATTAAAAAGTAATTCCCTTGTCTTGCTATCAGCGAAGGTTCTTTCACCTGTTCAGCATGTTCCCTAGGTCGGTGCTGATCGATACCTGTGAAAGACAAGCCAGATTCTTTCTGGTCTGACTGATGTATGCTTTCTTTAGTAGGAAGCTGCTGGTAATCTTCCAGGTAATGCATGACTGTCTTCAGCCTGAGAGAGAAACACTGGCCTTGTAAGGCTGTTGAGCTGCTATCAATCAGACCACTTGTAAGACAGCTCTGACTTAAGCAAGCAAAGGGATAAGAAAACTCCTTATTTTTTTGTAGGCTCAGGAAAATATCAAGTGTTTTTTAGCGACCTTTTTCTGTCCTACTGGCTGCTGAGCAGAAGTAGTAGTTTGAGGTTGAGAAATCTGACTGTATGTACAATATTGATTCAGAAGAATTGCTGTGATGGAGATGAGCAGGGGAAGATGGGACTTGTGACCAAACAATTGATTAACACCTGATATGCTTATCATTATGTAAAGTTTTAGATGTTTGCATAAAGGATAAGTTGATGAGCAGCAACTTGTCTTTACAGATGCAAGAAAAATTTAAGCAAATTTAGCATATGTAATTATCTCATCATAATTGAGGTCAGCGCTATCCTTTCGTCTAGCAGACCATGAAAGTTTACCTGCAGTGGTATGTTAGTATAATTAATTTATTTTGAGGCTATAGATAGATAAAATGTTAATCAGCTGCCTTTCAAAATATATCCTTTTATCAGTGAACAGTCAGCCTGAGATGGACATTTATAACACAAACCAAAAATGAACAAACAGGCAAAAGACATACTAGAATTATTCTGCACATGGAAAAGGAATTTTTTATGTTGTGTTCTTTCAGCCCATTGCATGAATCTGTGTACTTTCCATTACCTCAGTGTTGCAGCTTGTGGCACCTGATGGACAATAAAAATGATAACTGTTTACATCCACACATTTCCTCTTTCTGTTAGGAGGAATTATACTATCCTGAGTGGAAATTTTGAAAGCAAAGAAAAATAGCTGGAGAAAGACTTAATGTATTCATTTGACAAAAACAAATAAAAAACCTTGAATCGGTATAAAAACCACTTGAGGAACAGCATCCCGTAAAAGATTCTTCTTTTGCATTGCATATATGTTTGACCATTCTAGGCTCTTTATGTAAACAAAATAGTGGTAAATTTAAATACTTCGAACATCAATGAGGTTTTATAAAAGCATGATAAGAATGTTATTTTCTTTGATTTGAAAAGCCATGGAACTCAATAAAGAATTCCAAAGTTCTAACATGTTCTTGAAGTGAGATTTTTGCAACTGTTGGTAAAAAGGAGGTTTGCTCATGTAGAGCAGCATATAAATGAATTAATTTCCCTTCATCCTTCCAGACCTACACAGTGGTCAGGCATATTTGGTATATTAAGTTTCCCTGGATAGTATTGCTGTTCTTGCTAGAGTGTTTAGCAAGTCTTTGAGGATGAGAGTAGGGTACACTGTATTTTTGAAGAGGTGGCTTGAGAGTTTTAATAACCCAAAGTAGTTTATGATTAGTTTGTAACAAAGATAACATACACTACCTAATTGGCGTAGTCAGCCTAGTTGGAAGTTTTACTGTGATACTTCATTTTATCATTTCATGCTTTAATTAAAAAAATGGGTAAAGGTACTCTGAATGAAATGTATTTATTTAGTGCAGGTTTGATATTTTTGAAATGTGAAGCCCTACTTCTAATTAACAAAAGCTTGGGGGGAGAAAAAAAGAAAAGTAATTCATACTTTGTCTTATTTAAGGTTTAGGTCAGATATGGATGAGATAAAGTGTTCTTGCTCAAACTAAACTTTAACATAGCAAATTTGGTACTTCTTTCTTTTTAACTACCCATTTCACATATTTATGAGTATTTGCTTAGAGCTTCCAGCAAACTATCTTTAGGAAAAAATGCAAGGGCCATCTTTTCCAGTTCAAGAAAGGGAAGAGTAGGATATAAAGCAACATTAACCTTTATCCCCAAAGTCTGCTTTTCTGATATGTTTTCAGAAGTTTGCAGTACAATCTCTAATCCATATACTACAGCTAGAAACTCTTGATGTAAATAGGAGATAAAATACTGTAAAAGTGCAGTTAGCGTTATTGAATCATCTTTACTTGCAGAATTTGTCATTTGAATTACAACTTTAAAAGCTGCATTAATGTCAATTTTCTGTTTTTTTGTAGAATTACAGATATAATGCCCTACATTCAGTAAACATGAATACTTATGAGATCTCACTGAAGTTTAGTGGAGAAGCAATAGCAGAGATGTTTCATATTGTAATATATGTTAGGTTCCTTATAGAGAAATAAAAATGAATTGTGCTGCATACAACATTACAGAACTGTTGTCTAGAAATTAATCGATTCTTGCATTTCAGTTGTTTGGATGGCTCTTCTGTAAAATCCAGCCCAAAACATTGGTCTTTGCTATTTTAGCATTGATGGCAATAGAGGGATCAGCAAACCTTCAAACTCAGTGGAACATCATGGGAGAATTTAGCAATTTGCCACAGGAGGAACTTTTAGAGTGGATAAAAGTCAATACCAGACAAGGTAAACTATTTAATAATGTTTGATGTTCCCCATTTACTGTGAGGTGTAACTATAGAACTTGGTATGGATGACTGCAGAGGTATTACTACTGCTGTGACTTTGCCTTGGGACTATCCTAAAGCCATGGTTTAATCACGTATACTTGTTCATATAGAAGCTATCTCAAATGAAAAAAACACCAAAAGCTTGCTTTGTTAGACTCCAGGCTACCAGTCTGGAGGTTCTAGCCACTGGTGTGGTATTTCTACAACAAAAGTGGTTTTGCAAAGTCCAATTAAAATAGGTTTTTACTTAAATGACGCTGGTCCTGTATGTGGGTCCATGATCATCATTTTCCTAGAAGAGACTTCAAAGAGTGTGTGTGTTGTGGTTGCACCCGTCCTTTTACTAAAATGAGTAAAAGTGTCAGAAAACTAGCTGGGAATAAAGTAGTTACCTTTTTAGCAGGAAAATACTCAAGCCAAAGTGGATTGAGATTTTATTGCTCATTTAACAATGGTGTAAGAAGTGACAAATAAAAACATGTTGTCATAATGAATATGATATTCTACCTATTCAAGAAAAATAGAATGTATGAAATCTCTGTTCTTAGATGTTTAGTTATCTAATGACTTATATCAAGTTCAAGGTTTTTTAAAAAAAAAAAAGTGATTTTGTACATCTCCTGTTGGTGCCATGTAAAGCCTTTGCAAAAAGAGTACCCTAACCTCTCTACGTTTTTCTACAGGATTACTGTTTAGATATTTGAAGATTGCTTCTCTGCTTTTACTGCTTGATTCTTCATTTCAAACATGCCTTTCATTCTGTATTTCAGATGCAGTTTTTGCAGGAGCAATGCCTACAATGGCAAGTGTTAAATTATCTACGCTTCGTCCTATTGTAAATCATCCTCACTATGAAGATGCAGGATTAAGGTAAATTTCTAAGTTGAGGATTTATTTTTATTTGCTATTAGTTCTCTTACTGTTGGTAATATACAATAGGAATGGCATCATGTTATATTGTAAAATTTGTTAAAACCCCCTAGAACTTGATCTGTTATTTTAGTCAGATTGAAAACACATGCAGTATTTCTTCAGGATTTATGTTCATCAGGAAGGATATACTGTAGGGTAGATATGGTTTCAAACTTATATACAAAAAAAATCAGAATATAATTATGGAATTGGAATTAACGTATACCATTATATCCTTTTGTCATTCTAGTTAGTCCTGACATTGTAGACAGACTTGATTTTTTTCTCAAGATAGCCAGTTTAGTTATTCCTATTAGCTTTCTGTGATTAGTTGTCATTTTTTTCATGATAATATATCTAATTATTGAAATATTAAGATGAGTTGAAACTGAAATTTTGTAATGGAATTACTGAGTTTTGTACTTTGTTATTTTCAAAATCAGGATATTTTTCTAAATTGAAATTGACTTATCTGATAAGGTCATTAATTTCTCTTTTTAATTTTAGTATCGTAGCATCATTTTTTGGTAACTTGGTAAAACTGGTTAAAAAAAAAAAAAAAAAAAAAAAAAAAACAACAAGAAAACAACAAGATAGAGAGGGATAAAGGAGAAAAGGAGGGGATTCATTTTACATGCCTTATGTCCTTAGTTCTGTGTCTGGCATTAACTGGCTTTAACTTTTGGTCAGCCCTGAATTGCTCAGGCAGTTGGACTAGATGATCATTGTAGGTCCTTTCCAACTGAAATAGTCTATTCTATTCTAACTACAAAAATACAGGACAGGACATGTTTGGGGAAAATAAGCTAGAGATGATACAGTATCAGAAAATGAACAGGAGTTAACAACATCATGCTTTGCACAATCAAAGCAGGATATTACTGGGTAATATAAACAGGATCATGGTTTACAAGTGATGATTTTGCTTGATTCAGCATAGGCAGACATCCGGTCTTGCACTCTGCATTTAAAAAAGTCCGAACAAGGGCAATGAGTATGACCTTTTGCAGAGAGACTGGGCAGATGATTTCTTCCGATCGCCTCCAGTCCAAGCAGGGTCGTTTCTAGCCTTGAATATTACATGGTGAATGCATTGCTTTGACATCTTTACATTTTCTGTTCACAGTAACCATGGATCTTGTTACAAAGTTGTCTCCTGCTACAGAAAAATCGAAGGGCTGTATACATTGTTCTTGGAATCATTATATTTGTGAAGAAATAATCACATTAAAGCAAATGGCACTATTAATTTAAACTTTGTTTTAGCCTAGTTGTCTCATGAAATAAGCCTTCCTGTCCAGTCTAAAGTTAAAGCTTATATTTTCATGCTATGTTGCTATCTAACTGTTATATTTCTGTTTTTGAAGGGCCAGAACTAAAGTAGTGTATTCCATGTATAGTCGAAAACCTGCAAAAGAAGTAAGAAGAGAATTGATAAAACTAGGAGTGAATTACTATATTCTGGAAGAGTCGTTGTGTGTAAGCAGAAAAAAGTGAGTAAACTCTCTCTTTCTCAGAAGAATGATATGCCACTCAAATATGTAGTCTAAGATTCATATCTTTTAAGATTCATATCATTTCAGTTTTGAAATGTTGATCTGTGCTTTATTAAAAGTGTCCAAAATACATTTTTGTCCAGCATCTCCAGATATTAATAAGTATAATGAACTTTACCCACATTAGTAACCTTGTGGTCTTTGTGTGCACCTGAAAAGCTGTATTGTATGTGTTTTTAAACTTCACTGTAAAATACAGAAGAGATTCACAAAGGAAACAAGTCATTATTCTTTGATGGCAAGAACAGATATGTGTGTATAATGAAAGCCCAGTATGAATAAAAGGTGCAGAGTAAAAGATATTTCGAGCACCAAAATATTATGATCATTGCTGGTCACTGAAAATTTTGTCACATTTAAGCTGTCCTTATGAAAAAGCTGTGCTGCCTTTTTTTTTTTTTCCCCCTCCAATTTCTCTTTTTAGCCTTTAGAACACGATTATTTTGGATTTTTTATTTTATTTTCTTTGCATTTAGAATAAAATGAAATTAATCCGTTCTATTTCTTTGCTGTTATCTTTGACAAATTAGGAAATTCTCATTAATTCTCACTTTGAAAGATAACTGTACAGGGAATTAATAATGGTTATGTGCCTTAATAAAAAAGCAAGGAGTTATTACTTTTTTTTTTTAAAGGTGTTTTATTTCCTGAGTTTTCTTTAGAAATGTTAGGAGTGTGAACATCGCCCTCCATTTTATAGGAAGTTTTAAGGGTCCCTGGTAATGTATATTGTATAATTTGCGTTGTTCTATATGCTTCCTCCTCCAAATTAATTCTTATTCATTATGTAACCACAAAAGCAGACAAATTTTACACATTCTTGATATTATATTTTAAATTACTACTATATTTATTGATTTTGTAATCTGATAAGAATTTCTAGTATAAAGACAAACTTAAAAAAAAAAYAGATGGCGCAATCAAGTATTTGTAGGGTGGGTTATAAAACTGAGTTCAGCAAACTGTATGTTTTTTGATGGCATTTCTTCATTTCTCTTTTCATATTCATATGTTTTCTAGGCCTGGTTGCAGTATGCCTGAAATTTGGGATGTCGAAGATCCTGCTAATAGCGGCAGAATTCCTTTATGTACCCTTATGAGCAAGGATTCCAGGCCATATTTCATCACAGTATTTGAAAATAGCAATTACAGAGTCTTGAAGATTCCAAAGGAATAATATTTCAATGCAAAGAACCATCAGTCTTTCAACTTTTTAAACTAGTAACTATAAGAATTCTAAATCAGAAATACCTTTTCTACTAGACTTAAAATGGAAAAATGTGTATTTTATTTTTTACCATTTTAAGTGAATTCTGATTACAGAAATATCTTAAACCTAACAGTTTGGATTTCTATTTCAGGGTCAGTCCCTTGAGATTTGCTATGCAAATGATTATATGTTTGCACATTTTATTTAACACTGATCCAAAAAGAGTTAAAAGTAGCTATGGAAAGTAACTCCATTCTCAAAACCAATGATATTGTGAAATGGGACTGTCAGAATGTCTTAGCAAAGCAAGTTTGTTTAAAGCTTTGGTGCTTGCAGCTAGGAACAAAGGAATGGTGCTATAGCATCTGGCATCACATTTCTCATGTCACTTTCATTACCCATCTCCCTCCTGGACAAGGTGATACTAGAAATTCTCTTAAAAATCACGTAGTTTCACTAGTCATGTCTGAGAGAAATACATTTTTTTTCTTTGAGAGGATTAAGAACATTCGTCATTTTGGGTCACTTAACACATGCTTTTAAGCTTGCTTTTGAAATGGAAGAGTTTTTAGGCAGACTTGAAACTTCATTATTTAGATGCATGTTCTTGGAATCTTATTGATATTAAAAAAGAAGACTAATAACGGTAATATTTGCAGTGAGCAATAGTTTAGCTTCTCAGTGTCCAAGGATTTTTAGCATTCTTATGCATTCAGAATAAGCTGGCATAATATACATGAAATTTTTGAGGGAAAATGCTCTATTCAGGAAAAATCTGTCATAGCCTTAGAAAGATACTAAAATAAATCCTTCACTGCCTTAACTAGACCTTCAGCGCCTAACTTGATAAGAAATTACTTCAAAAATTTATGCCCTATTTTCTTTCCCCATGTATTAGATSCTGCCTGGATTTTATCATCAGCATTAAAGAAAAATGAAATTTAACCCAATTGTGATATGGGTGTTGTGTGGGTATAATTGCTCCAAAATTATTAGGCTGGTTCTGCAGTTTTTCTGTCATCTCGGTGTCACACCAACATTATTGGTTATAAAGAATTTAGAGAATTCACTTTCCAAGATACCCAGTGCAAGGACACCCTTTAGTCGTTTAACTGACTTGATAGAATTTTTGTATGTTTATTGCCATTGGGAAGCCTCACAGTAATTGTGATCCTACAGTGTAAGACTTCTAAAGTCTAAWGTTTCTCTGTATATCATTCATGTTTTGGTTTTGTTTTGGCTTGTTTTTTTGTTCAGACATCAGTCTATTGATATGACTGGTCTTTTTAGCCCTAATAGCATCTAGCAATATTAGATGCTATAGGAATAGCATCCATCACGCCTGTAACAGTATCAATGAAATGGGAATCTATGATAAAGTAGTAGTGTAACAACTGATCAGTATTCTAAGACTTCTTATTTTTTTAAAATCTGTTTTATTGAGAGGGTGAGGGAGAATGGCTGAAAATGCATTAGCTTTTTAACTTTTACAGAATAGATTTTGAAAAAATTTCTATAAGGAAACTCACAAAAAGGGCTTTTGGGAAGTCACTTTTTAAAATGTTAATTGAATTCAAGGAAGCAGGAGAAAAATCTTTATATAAACATTGTGACTAGTGTTACAGCACAAAAAGGTACTGTATTTTTATGAAGTTTATGCCAACTGTTGACATGTACTTATGTGATTAAATAAAAAAGAAAAAGATGGAAATTGTTCTCATGTTTCTGATGGATGTTACATTTCTGCTCTTACGTCTATTAAACTGAAGTTTAATACAGTTGCCACAGCAGATATGATTGAAGCTGAACCCTCAGCTAAACAATGCAAGGAAGTGCTTCAGATAATTAAACCAAACTCACACACCTCTTTCCAGCCTCCTTTTTATTTGGAATATCAGTGCAGGAATATGTGAAGAGGCAGTGAGAAAATGTCAAATACCTATTTACATGCAAAGTGAACTTGGAAGGCAGTTCAAAATTAATTCTCTTTTTGTTCTAAGTTTGTAAACTCAGGTAATCAAGAGTGAAGCCCAAATACTGGCGGAATGAAGAAACATTTGAAAGTTAAGGTTCAAAGATGTACTTTAGTAAAAATGTTCCCCATTTGATGAGGAGGCTGTTGTTACTGAGTACATGGCCAGACCCTGTTTGTAAATTTTCAGCTTATGTTGAGGGATATGATACTGTCCCTCTCTTTGAACTGGTCTTAAACCCAAATAAATATTGTCATCTAATGTTAAGGTGATAAAATCTAGTAATGGAAAAATATGAAGTAAAAAATGCAATATATGATTGTGGGGAAGAAACATGGGAATTCATTTATTGGGTGTATCATGTTATGAATTTCTTGTCATCTCAGTAATTTGCTCTCAATTCCAAAGGAAAGAATTTGGGTTTAAATAATACAACATTTTACATGTAGGAGCACTATGTTGATATTATGCTTATCACTGCAACTTGAACCAGAAAACGAAAGTTTGAGATTTCTTAGCTCTCACTGAACTTGTTTTTCCCTTTGCAAGATCCTGATCAATAAATCTAACTCAAGTAAGTTCATTTTTAAATATGTGCTGGCCTTGATGTAATGTAGGCACAGGACTGGAATGCTTCAGTAGCTGAAAACATTTTCTGTTACATTCTAGTAACATTGGATCATACAGATTTATCTGTTGGTCTCTGAAATATTGCTAGCTTTGAATGCAGTGAATTTCTTCATTACAAAGGGCACAATTACAATTTGGTATCAAACTTCTGATAATTGTGCAAACTGTAATATTTAGTATGGAGACCAAATGAGGCACCTTTGTGAAACAAAGATGCTAAGTCCTACACAAAACTGCCTTGCACTTTGTCATTCTCATCTACCATTTAAAAATAACAGCTTTGCTTTTGCCTTTTTTTGCAATTCAGCTTAAACAGTGAAACTAAATCACTCAGTATCTCTTGGATTTTTCTGATTAAGATATTGAGTTCCAAAACCTAGGACTCACTCCAAGTAAAGAAAACTCCTTCAGCAAAAGCAAATATGTAAGGAAGAGTATAAAGACAGCATTGTCAGAAATCAGCATTGTTGAAAGCAGTTACAAAATGCTAATTATGGCTTGGGACCTGTGTTTTCGGATTGCTTGTTTTCAGATAGTTTCTATAGAATCATAGAATCGTTTAGGTTGGAAAAGACCCTTTAAGATCATCGAGTCCAACCGTATAATGCTGTTATAACAACCTGTAAATGCTGTTGTTTCACCTAAGTTACATAATGTGAAGGACTGCAGTAAAACAACATGATATTTTTAAACCCAGAAGAATAAGGTGTTCCTGAGTTGTTTCAGCAGCTGGACAAAGGAATCAAAATCCTAACTGATAGTAGTGCTTTTCTGTGTGAGCTTTATTGTAGTATGAGGAAAGAGTAGGATGGCAGATGTGGTGTGAAAGGAAGACTTTACTGTTTGAATATTAATAGACTTTAAATGTTAGGGAATAATTATACTTCAAGTGAAATTAAGACTGGGCACAGAAAATGGCATGCAGAACTTCTAAATCTGAGGACGGTTCAGCTGTGCATGAATTGCTTGGGCAGTGAAACCTCTCAGTGCTATGATAAACAGGTTGTCAGCTGTAGCTATACGACATAAGCACTTCTATTTCAGTATAAAGTCAAACATTATGATAAACTGTCCGTAGCAGAGCTTTAAGCTGAGCTGTTGGGTTGGAGCAGAGAACTAGAAGGATTTACAGGGTTTGGCAGAATCCCTTTCCTTCTCAGCAAATTGGCTTGTTTCTGATCTTGTGCTGTGATTGTCCATTATTGATGAAATTCATACAATGTATGAAATTGTCAGTTGTTTGAGTGGATTCACCATGTAGAAGTTCAACAACTTTATTCCTGTTACAGCATGTATAGAACATGAATTGCCAATAGATCATGAGATAATAGTTATATACAGAGCAAATGAATAATACTGGTTTCATATCTGGCTGAGAACTCGAGAAGGATAGCCTGCATTTCAGCAGCGATCAGTGACATCATAAGATATCATACTGAGCTAGCTGAGCCTTTGCATTAGTATCATCAGGTCAACTTCCCTGGACTTTGGATCAGGCATTACAGCTACTCGGCTTGAGGACCTCCCCAGCCATGTCAGAAGTGCACAGGAATTCACTTCTTGTAAAATTTCTCATTTTCCTGTCGGGCGAGAAGATACTGCTTGGTTACTGTGTAAAATGACTGCAAATGAGAGATCCCTGTGGCCAGTCTTCTACCCTGTCAGGAGATTATCAATGTATAAATTGATTCTCAAGTGCAAGCAGCACTTGTTTTGCCTGTTTGGCAGGAAGGATGAGATCTAGCTTTTAGCCTGGAGAATATGGAAATGCTTATTGGTTCTCATTTAAAGATAATACTGAGCCTGAAAGAGGACAACTTCTAAAGGGAGAAATTTCTGTCCTTTTGATGTTCATCTGGAAGGAAACAAGTCGCTCGAGTTTATTCTTCAGGCTTGACCAAGCTTATTTTCAAAGCCTGTGCCCAAAATTCTTACTTTCATTACTAATTATCACTGTGTTCAGACACCTGAGCAGTACCATCTTTACGTTACTGAGCAACTGGTTGCTCAGCTTCTCTGAGTACAAGTCTCCAGGGTGCCTTAGGATGCAGTCAGCAAAACTTATTTGCAGGCAGCTGGTGTTTTGCTGTAGATATCTCTGCATGAGTTCTGGAAAAAAATTCTAGCCTTTTCTGAAGAATTGGCTTTTACAGTTTAACTAATTCTAAAAATTCAACTTTTTTTTTCTTAGCTAAAGAAAGGTAGCAAAGGCTGAAAGTACCCCAGAGTAGGATGCCTCCTGTTTTCCCCTGAATTAGCTTTATGATGGTGCTTGAATTACTGCCTTGCTTTTCTTTGATTTTGATTATGAAAATATAATGCATCAGTATTTGGAGAAGCTTATTTTTATGAGCAGTGGAAGGTAAAATTAGAATCAAGCTGAGTAGAGTAGAAATTCTCATATTCCTGAAGTATTTTAAAGGCTATTCAACTCAAAACACAAGTTGTATAAAAGCGCTAGGAGGAGATGTTTTCCTTAACCTTTGTATCCATTGTTCTAGATCCTTGMTGGATTTGGCTGCAGCTATCAGGCTGCAGGCTGCTGCATGCAAGATCTTTGCTTTGATACTCTTCGGCCATTTTTGTGTTATTACATAATTTAAAAGGATGAAATATTTTGAGAAGGGAGAAATGGTAACAAGATGATCAAAAGTAAGTTGTATTCTGCGACGTCTTTATCCAGCACTTTGATCTTAGAGTTTACTACCCTCAACACTTAAAATCAATAAAACATTACTCAGCAAGTGGTGCTGTCAGAATCTGTAACTAATTTTTAAACTAATGAGGTCTTGGCTATTTACTTGAATAGTTGCAGGTTTGTTTCATCCATTAGGTTTTTGCCTGAAACAAAAAGGGCTTGTAAAGACGCCTTTGAATTAGGAGCCTGTGACATGTATTGCCTTCCTTTGAACCCTCGGTGTGCAACTGAATTGATAATTGAATTTAGAAAGAAACCTGTCAGCAGCACTGATGGTTTGTTTTGCAAGATTGTCCTTACACATGAGGAAGTAGCGAAGCAATAAAGTTCCAACTGAAATAAATTGAAAAGCGTAAATATTTGCAATGTCAAGGTGCAGCAGGAAGGAAACATGGCTTCAATAAAGTCAGACTGTATTTGGAATGTGTTTTTCTGGGTTTTTTTCTGCGTTCTATTTCATCTTATGCTGTTTCACTTCGATGCTGGGAAATGGGATAAAACTGAACAGAACAGAATTGAGCAAAATTGAATAGCTGAAACTGAGAAGGTGTTCGCATCTTCCAAACGTGACCTGTTTTTTCTAAACTTTGTCAAAACGCTTGGCTTATGCCAGTGAACTAGGTGATGGAAGCTGTCCATGTTAGCTGGTGTTCCTGTACCAGGGTAGTCTGTCATCATTCTCCGTTGCACTGCAATTCATTTATTAATGAGTTAAAAAGAGCCTGGACTTACTACAAGGTTAAACCTGGAGTACACATCATCATCAGGACCTCACAGAAAGGGTAACAAGGACAGTTGGAGGAAAAAAAACACGTCATTTGTGTTTGTTTACATGGTCTGAAAACAACTTTCTTGGCTACAAATTCCATTTGTAGCAGATCTTAACTCATTTCTGTGACACAGGTGCTCACCACAGTAAACTACCAAGCGCATGCCATGCTGTGCTGTAATGGTAGGAACCGAAGTGGATGTATCGCAGTTGTCATCACATCATGCTGTCTTCTGTGTGGTCTTGAACTAGTGACCCAGTAGGAGCTGGATTTATTTTTAGTGAGGACTAAGCATGTTGCTACTAACCTAATCAGTAAGTCCGGAAGTGTTTTTACTGAAGAATTCATTCAAGCTACTATGAATCAGAATGACATCTGTGTTATGTCGTAGTCGTGGTTTGACCAAGTTTCCCATACTTTGACTGCAACTTAAGAGCCCTTTGGACAAATGTCATACCCTGTGTCATGGTGTAATCCTTCAAAAGGAGTGTATTCTGATCTGTAATGTACATAACCAAGTAGAAGAGCACAGAGGCGGCACACTGGAGATCAAAGAGCTTCCTGCCATAGCTGCTGCATTCAAAATACTCTTACTCATTACCAATTTTATAGAAGACTGTTTAGAATTAGGATGCTTCTCAAGGTTGCAGCAGAAAAATGAGGGATTATTGGCATTGTCARTCACTGGGAACATAATGAAAAAACTTTAGCACAAAAGAGGTGAAGCAGTGGCTTTTCAAAAGTCATGAATGATTTTGTGTGCCTTCATTCCAGGGTGTGCAGTCCTGGCCCAACTTCCAGAACGAAATATTGGTCAGGTCAGTCACTCAGAATTGACTACTTAAAGCAAAACTTTAACCCCCAAATCTTGTTTAAAAGAAAGGAGAGAAACTGATATCCTACTAGTAGCTTACTCCAGGCTATCTGTATAACAGTAGTTACAGTAAATCTTGGAAGTGTTTCAAGAAAGCAATTTTTAGTTTTAAAAAGATCATCTGATCCTCAGTGAGCACTTTTTCAAGCTGCTCTTCTGCTTTGGAGCTTGCTACTTGTTTTTTGCTGCCACATGAAGAATTACACAATCCTTCTGCTCTGAGGGTCCTTTTTTTTTTTCTTTCTAATATTGATGTTCAAGCACATTGAGACAAGTCACTGAAGAAGAAACAGGAGGATGTTGTTCTGCTATGCTAAGTAGTTCAGTTGGAAAGCTTTCGTGAAGAACTGTGCTTAATGAACATGTAACGTATGCAATCAGCCCTTCTGGTCTCAGAGTTTTTAAAACAGAAGATGACGTGTCTGGGGAGTTTAAAACCACAAAATTTAAGTTATTTGTGGTTGGTGATGTTATTTCATGGCATTGCTGTTTGCCAGCTTAACTGTTTCATTTATCTTTGTATTGGTGTGCTTTCTGAATTGTTTCAAATCATTTAGACCCTCCTAGGCAGCACATGGGTATTGTCATATTTGCTGTCAGTGTGATGAAGCATAGGACCTCGGTGTTCCCTATTACCTCACACTGTGTTTCCCCCCTTTTTTCATTACCTTATTACCATCGTGCTTCATCCACTGCCTTTATGTTATATGTAACACTTCACTTCGTGCAACTGAAGGGATTTAAGCGCCATCTGTGCAGAGCAAGCAACTACGATGGAAAGTTGTCTGCTCTGTGCTCCCCTATTTACATTTCACAAATAGATAACAAGAGTGATGTACTTTTTGATGTTGCTGCTGCTCTGTAAATGTCTACATTCCCTTCTGGAACTTGCTACTGCAAATCTGTGACAAGCAAATACAGAAAATATACATGCAAGTTTTAGTGAAAGCTTCACAAATCGAGGCAATTTCCTCTGATAAAGTGACCAAAAAGCCAAAAGATAT
Source organism: Phoebastria nigripes (assembly GCA_035582835.1). Taxonomy (NCBI): domain Eukaryota; kingdom Metazoa; phylum Chordata; class Aves; order Procellariiformes; family Diomedeidae; genus Phoebastria; species Phoebastria nigripes. The sequence goes on along the minus strand of JAYKAV010000422.1, from coordinate 645,358 downwards.
TTTCTGACAATATTACAGAATCACACTGATCTGTTTTTGATGGGTCAGTTTACAGTCGGTAAGAACCAAGGATGAGGCAAGCACACAATTTGGAAATGCAACTGAGGGTGAACAGTACAGACACTCTTCATCAGTTTCTGGTCTCTTGATACCCTTTCATATTTTCTTCCTTATGGCACAGCGTGACTGCAGGCAGCCCTTCGCTATTGCCATCTGAGCTGATAGCAGAGAATAAGTGAGCAGTGAGACCATTTTAAGGTAAAAGGCGAAGGAGCCAAACTCTCTTTCTGGCTCACACTTACTGAATTCGCTGTTATCTATTATTTCTGCACACAGTGGCAGATGTCCATTGCAGCAAATCCTTCTGAACCTTAGTTGTATTCTTGGAAGTAGACACTGTAAATGAACTTCATTGATTCCTGTGTAACTACCTGATTCACAACTGTGATGAGAAGATGGGCGGCAGCGAGCAACCAGTAAGGTCCATCCAAAAGCCACACTCAAAGCTGGGAAGGTCACGTACTGTGCTGTGGGCTGTCACCATGGAGCATGCTGACCTGCATAGCTGACGTGCCAGCATTCAATCAGATTTCATCTATAGCATGTATCACTGCCAGGTCAGATGCCATTCAAGTGCCACTCCAGTGACTCTGGGGAGGTTGCCCTTGGTTTTAGTCCACTCTTCCAACACCCAGGAGCCCTCTTTCCTCAGGCTTTGTTTTGTTAGCAGTTGGATCCAGTCTCGTCGCCGGATGAAACTCTGTTGTGTATGTACTAGCACATGTGTTTGATTTTGGAAGAATTGAGAGGAGCATAAACTAAACTTTCCCTGAGGTAAAGATTTTCTACTTCCTCAGGATTACTGAAGCCTAAACCCCATAATTTGTCCAAGCTGTAATACCGCCTCCTAGAACTATTCTCTGACTGAGAGAGATGGAAAGACTGAGGGGAAACACAGCGATCACATTCACTTAGAGAAAAMCATTAATAAATTATTCTTTTGCATTGAGTTTATAAAAAAGAAATTAAATTAAAAATAAAATGAATGGCAAACATTTGAAGAAAAAAAAGTTAATTTAACTCCGAGAGAATGGCTAATGCAAAATACAGGTATGAGAATGTTAAATACAATCTTCTTCTAAAGGCTTTCCCAGCTCAGTGATTTTAAAATGGTGGAAGGATTTAGTCTGGCTAAAGCTGTAATTCCACATATGTGCCACTGAAGAAGTCATTCTCCCCCAGCCAGCTTGTGTGCTAGCATGAACTTTCATGCAGTCAACGCAGTAAACCAGACCAGGAATTGGTCCAGATGAAACTCACCTGCCTAAATAGAATTGTTTTTTATGTCATCTGAGTACGTAATCTTATTCATCACACAGCTACAGGAAACCTTGGAACAACCAAGGAGAAAAGGCATCATGGAGGAAGACACAGACAGTCAACATCAGCTTTTTTCAGTGGCTGGGTCACCCTACACTGGTTGAAAGTGTCTGTGATGCTAGACCTTCAGGAGGGCCCCTCTCTGTCAGTCCCTACCAAAAAACTTTTGAGGTCCTGCCTAAATTCGATGAAATTTCATGGGGGGGTGTAGAGCTCTCAAAGATAATTTTTTGCAGGCTTCGATGAAACTGGTAGACAGGAGGAGGAAGGCAAGAGGGAGAAGCATTGCCTCCMGCACTCCAAAACCAGCAGAACCTCGCTGCCTGAGTACCTCTTCCCTAACCACAACACTATTGTCCCTCACCTGTGCAGATGTAGTGAGGATATAGGGAAAAGGGGGTTATTGTGGTAAAGGAAAGGGGAGGGGAAGCTAGGGACAACAGGCTTCCCTGTTCATAGGGCTACCAGTTTTTTCCTTTGGCAAGTGCTTATATTTCAGAGCTCTTTCCCACAGCTCTGCACATAGCAGAAAGAGAGAGACCTTTCATCAGAAAGTATCAAGATGCCTACAAGGTATCCATAAGGCATAATGGTTGCACCAGCCTAAATTTGAGATATTATCCCCATCTGTCCCCTCCAGAAAAAAAGCCCTTCTGGAGCCTTATATCCACAGGCTGTGCTGGAGGAGTGGATGCATCTCCCTGCCCCTTCCATGGCACCCACCATGCCTCAAGGACTTGGAGGTGATTGCTGCAGCCCTTGCAGAGCACACTCCACCCCTTGCTGAGCAGTGCTGAATCAGCACAGATGGGATGAACACCTGCTGCAGGGGCCCACAACCTGCTGCAGGGAGGTCCAAGACGGCGGCATTGTTTGAATGCTACTTGAAGAGCTGTGGAAACTCTGGCAAGTCATCATCTGGGCTGCGGGGACTGCAGTCCTCCCTCCAAGGGCACAGCAGAAAGCCAGAGGGAGCTGCAGGTAGGTCCAGCCCCAGGTCCTACAGTCAGTGGCTCTCCCCTAGGCTGGCTGAGGGTGAGGGGCAAGGAGGCAGGAGGCACTGGGAGGGGGCTGCCGGGGGGCTGTGGGGTTTGCAGCCATGTGTCAAGCCATAGACCTTGGTGCAGGATTGAAAGGCAAGCCGTGGAGCCGAGGGGTTTCTGTGGGTCTTGTGTGGTGCACAGGTTCAAGGGGACTGGGTTGGGGACAGTGAGGATGTGAAGTGTGGGTCTGTGTCTGCATTTGTGTCTCCATTTGACCTGGAGAGTAGCACAGTTCTGGGGGAGACAGTGATGTGTGCTTCTGTAACATAGTGGGTTATTTCCTAAGAAGTGGTTGAGCCATATTGTACCCCCTTTATTATCTGCTGATAGTTTAACTAAGTCAAGCAAACTAAGGGGTGAACAAGGCTTCTCCAGCCTTGGGCCCCTTCACTGATGCAAGTGGAGTCTGCTCTAAAGAGTGCTGAGCATTCACAGCTGCCCATGAAGCCATTAGGAAATTTGGTTTGAAAATATAAATTTAAACCAGATGATACAAAACTCCTCTTCTGTGTCTGTAGGACTGGGAGGATGGGCTTCCTCACAAGGGTGTCAGGGAGATAATTTCATGGATTGGTCTAATGCAAGCTCATGGTGCAATCATGGGTAAAAAAAAAAAAAAAAACCTAAGGCAGCACATCTGAGAAATGTGGAGTTAAGAAGGTGTGTGGCCATACACTGAATGCTTGGGATAAGGTAAAATAATGAAAAAGAATTAATCGGGGCAGTCTATTCTGTATACTATATAAAACAAATAYACTTTGTAGTAGTATTTCTGTTCTATATTGTGTTACATCCACATGCAGGAGAAAAGAGTAGATTAACTGTCACACACAACCTTAATTTTGGTTTGTGCTAGTTTTGGCGGGATTAACTTTGACACATTTGTGGGTTTTCTGGTGTCCGGACATGCATACGATCGCATTCGTGTGCTGTCCAGTCAGAGGACAYGTGTGTATCTGAATAGCGGGTCACTGCCAGAGGTAATGCTGGTTCAGACTTTTCATCCACGGTACCCTCACGTGCTTTGTCCTCAGAGTMCATTTTACCAGACAATTATTTTGGAAAGCTTTGACCATTTGAAAGGCTGCCTGCTTTCTGGTACAAAGCCAACGTCAGGGGTCCACAAGCAGCTCCATAAACTGCTGTTGTTGCCAGAAAGCACGGTCCGCTGGCTCTCTCCCTCCACCATCCTCTCCTTGGGTTAGCTGAGGCGTTCATGCAGCCACACTGAGAACTGGGTATAGGAACTGGTTGGGATAACACTTACCGTGTTGCTGAAATTAGAGCTAACTTAAAGTGCTTGTGCAACGTAAGCATAGGAGTGGGCACGTGGAGCCAACAGCTGAGAGCTGAAGGTGAGGGAAACATACATGCTGGACACCCTTAGCAAGCCCTTGAATAAACTTGCTGCACGTTACAAAGTCACACCCTAAAGCCTGAAGTGTTAGACTTGTTTGTTGTGAAAAGTGAGGTCTGGTTTTGATGTGGAAGTTGAGTATCTGTGAGACTAAGCAGTGCGAGGTTCTGAATGTGTCCTGGGTAGAGAACCAACCCGGCTGAATACCTCCCCACCACCAGCAGACGAAAGGTCTCCTGTTGCAGAAATTCCACATTAAAGCTGCAGAAATTTTTTTCCAACATTTAAAAAACGATGAACATTTCATGACAGTTGTTCAAGCTTATATTCAGATTTTTTTGATTAAGAGGGGAAGGGGAAGTGCCTGATAAACATGACAAATAAGGTACATGATAAATACAGGTCACCACCTGAGCAGTCACCAGCTTTGTGTGTGCATGCAGAGGGGGAGACAAGTGTATGACATAGGCTTGTTTTGTACAGTGAAGCTGTAGTTGTGTCTGAGATATACCCTGTCTGCTGTAAAAGTTTTGTTAGTTTTACTTAGCCTCCTCCCACGCTCCTCGTCAGGTATGAAGAGAATATAACAATTGTATGATATGTTAAGGAAAACCTCAGAGTGCACAAATGGCTCAAAAGAGTGAGAGCAAAGGTATCCCATCTCGTGTGTTGCCAACAGTTAACGCTGACACAGCTCTGAAAATCCAGGAAGAAAAGCAAAGTGGTTGAGCCGTGCCAAATACAAGAGGAGCAAAGTTCTCTTCTTGAGTTTACTCGTCTTCAGCTTGAACAGCGAGAGATTTGGAGAGAGTTCAGGATAAGGTTGCTAGGAAGTATGAGAAAAAGTCTTTTGATTCCTGTATCTGGTTGTATTGGACTGCTGTAGCAAGCACTGCTGCAGGTAGGTGCCACCTTTGTGACATAGAAGGACAGGTATTGGATCCAGACTGTCCCCCCTGGCACTGGTCAGCAATGTCTCTCCTGGGACAAGAGTGTTTCAACTCAGTCCCAGAGCTGTAGGCTTTCAGCAGTTGTCGCAGACATTGAAGTGCTGGGAGGGACACACAGGGGCCTGAAGGAGCCTTGCACATCCAGGATACTTGGCACCTAGAAATCCTGAATTACAGTGGTCTGGCTGAAAGAGCATGTAGATGCTAACTGAGATTAGTTCGCTGTCTGGCAGCACAGTGCAGTATCTTCTAATCAATCGGGAATGAAGCTCAGCCCAACGAGGAATTTGGAAATACTGAATTGACTGAATGCTCATCATCAGCTTCAAAGGGTAGTCAGTCACGGTCCAAAATGGCTGGGGTGCTTTCAGTTCAATGTTTGATATGCCGTTATCTCTATAAATTGTGCATGCTGGAGCTCTAGAAAATTACGGTCAACTTTTCTTGCCCTTTCGTATTGTCTACGTGTTTTTTGCCCAGGTAACTTCAGAAACTTAGCTCATTTCAGTGTAAAAGTTCCTATGTCAAAATACTGTCCTTTGTATGCTGTATAACTAAATGAGATGCTAAYATATAACCCAGAAAAGAATTCTCACTTTAAATGGAAATGCAAAAATAATGGAATTTTACAGTTCTGGAAATAGTCTACTTTGTTTTTCTTTGGATTTAGGCTCATTTTAAACCTCTTCTCTCAAGCGCTGGCTTACAGCTGGGGACAAGGGGGTATTTCAGGGGTAAGCCTGAAACCTGCAGCACTGTGGTGGTCTTTGGCGTGATGTTACTGCCTGCGTACAAATGGGGATGGGGCAGTTAAAGGGTTGAGAGCACATTGACTCTGCAGTCAGGAATTTAAAGATTGTAGCTGGCATAAAAGCAGAAGCGCAAAGCTTTTATCTCAATAGCTCAGATGCCAAAAGCGAAGTAGCTGCAGCAGTGCTGGTCCTGAATGTTTAGGCAGATATGCCTCTGAGTTGGGGTGGTCTTGGGATCCTGCCCTGTCAGAGGAAAAGCCACCTTGCGTGCATCTGCACAGCCGTATTTGCATCCGTGATATTGCACCGTCAGTGCGCTGGAGAGCAGACAGACGCCCAGGCATGGCTAAGCTGTGCCATGACCTCCTGCAGCCCAGAGAATGGCTGGGGACATTGTGGGACCACGGGGCTCTCGTTTGAATTGTGAGGGGGCTGGGAAGCACAGCCCCAACTCCTACCTGCAGACAAGTATATTTCAAAGAAGGTAAAGAAACAGTCTTGGAGCCCTGCAGCAAACTCAGTGCAGTCTGAAGTCTTGCAGCGATGCAATTGAAGAGGAATTCAAAGTGTAGTCAAAGGTTACGCACTTTGCTTTCAGTAATACAGTAAAATAGAATTAAAAAGAGGCATATAAATAAAAAATATGTGTGCCTGGATGAATATAATGGCATTTTGAAAAGGACAAAGGATTCTTCTGAATAATATTTAAAATTCAGTATTGTAAATTGCTTGAATGAATAAAAATGACATTTTTAAAAGGTCAGAAATTGCTTCAGAAAGGTATCATATTTAAAGTTGAGTAAAGGAATCCCCTTCTTACAACCATGCTTCTGCCGGTGTTGCCTGGGACTCGCTTCCAGCTGAGGTCGGGGTGGTGGGACCTACTCTCTTGCTCTGTGGGTTAAGGTGCACCAACCTGGATGATGGCCCTTTCTGTATGCTTTTCGTTAACGCAAGTGACTGTGTGAGCTACCCGGTGAGCTGAACAAGCCTTTGGGAAAATCCATCGCTGCCCCAAGGAAAGGCAAGGGAGAAAATCTGAGCATCCCATGTGAATCACAGCCTATATTTTCTGTAGATATCTGGTTGTCATCCTTTTCCTTCAGCCCTGCGTGGAGCCTCTTAATGAGGTGCCTGGCGTTTCCTCCCTTTGCTTTTATGCTCGTGGTCTCAGATTCAGGTTTTCCCTTGCTTTCTGGGGGCTTTTTTGCATGGGTGCAGGGCATGCTGCAGCTGTGGGGCTGGCAGGGCACAGGAGAAACAGAGGCTGCCCTGGCGCAGGCGGCTCAGCGACCTGTACCTGGAACTGATGGGCTGAAGTGGCGCTCAGCCTGTCTCCATTCAAATATTCACATGCTTAGACATGTTTTTGGTATCGATGGTGTTATAGACATCTCAGTTAATCGCATGCCACCACGTTAAGGTAGCTTCCCTGCATGCCTGCTCTTAAACCTTATCATCCTGAAGCAAATGTCCCAGGGAGTGCAGGAGGATGGGGTCTGAGAGATGGTAGCATCACCTTTTGTAGAAAGGGTAATTGGTGGGATAAAGTCGTATTTTGAAGTACCCCTTTGAATTAGAGCTGTGCTGGTGGTGGAAATCGAACTGATGCATGGAGGGGCAGTGTCTGGCTTACTTTGACAAATGCAGCCAGAGAGAAGCAACGCGGTCCTCTTGGAAATGTGCTTGCGCTCCTTCCCCCTCTCCCTTTTTGTCTGGCAGCTGAGGAGAGCAGGCAAGCAGGGGATAAACCACATTGCCATCATTTGTACTGGGTTAAACAAGGGCCATGGGAGTTTTGAGTTGCCAAACTCAAACTCAGAGTTTCCCACCCAGGAGAGGAGCTGTTGTTGAGTGGTTGTGGCACAGACCCATGTCCTCTGGGGTCCAACCTCCCCATGGCAAATTCTCTGTCTTTCTTGTCCCATCTTACTAGCCTTTTGCATGGTAAGGGACTATGTCGTGTAGAAACTGCATATGTTGCAATGACCCTTTACTTGGTGTTTTCTTTTTATCAATTTTGCGAAATTCGAAGGCACAGTTACAGTGAGTACTGAATAATTATGTTGCTGCTTTAAATGCCTATTAAGTAATTATAGTTACAGAGACAATATCAGCCTCTTTTCCTCTAAAGCTGTTATCCTGGTAAGGCTGTTTTATCACTATCATATTTTTGTTAATATATTTGGTCTTCTTAGATTAGCACTGACTTTAAAAAAAGGCTTTTTCTATTCTATCACAAGAGCAGAGCAGGCATCATCTGCACGCTTGTCCTTGGGTGGAGAGCCCCCAGGAACACGGGTGGATGGCACAAGCTACAGTGATACGTGTAGATAGCACTAGACCAAGGAACTGAGCGAACAGGAAGGCTTTGCCTGAGCTCATCAGCAAATTAGATAAAATAGTCTTTGCAGGCTGATTGAAACACTAACTGGTCACAGTGTCAATGAACCCTTGTTTGTGAGCTGATTGGAAAATTGCAGTTTTCCTTCTGGTAAATTTGAATGCCTTCCCTCCCTTCCTCCCGCCTCCTGCTATTGTTTTACTCCGGTATTTCAGAGCTCGCTCGTTGTGGCTGGTATTTCCAAATAAAACAAAGTCACGTTCAGCAACAAAAGAAATATTGTTTGGAAATTTGCTGTGGGAAGAGTTGTCAGAATCGAGTTTTTTCCGGCAAATGTGTAAATAACTGAAACTTGGAGTTTGACTGACTGTCCTCATCTGTTTCAGGTGGGCTGACTTGGGTATGCCCTTGGATGGATGCCGACAACGTGTCGGGGAGGTGACTCCATTTCACTCTTCTCACCACTCCATGCTGACTGAGGAAGAGGTCAGCTCAAGGTCACTGTATAACCTGGTAAGGCTGACTTTTTTCTTGTAATGGTGATGACCTGCCATTGTTTGACTACTGAAAGGTGTAAAATGGCAAGCATGGTAACAGCTGAATTGTGGGGCACAGAGGTTTCACAAATCTCTGGACCAAACCTCTCCAGTCTCAGTAGCGGTTCCTCAGCAGTGAATTCATTCTTCAGGATTCGCGGTGGGAAGTTGTGGTTAGGTCAAAGCAGTAAACCCATCAGCTAATTTGATGTCTTGTGCACTGGTCCGGTAACAGATGTACATTGTGCAAAGTGAGACGGCTCACCTTGGGGAAGTGTGAAGTGGCATTGGGGCCTGACTCTGTCTCTGTGTTGCAGGTTAGCCAGGGACAGGTCTTATCTGGAGCACCCATGTCTCGGTTCATGTTGTGTGTCTACAGGGTTGAGACCTTGGCAGGATACCCGCTATGTGTGAGGGAGGCAGGAATTTGGATAGCATGAAGAGTTTGCTCTTGGTGCCTTCAGTTTTGTGTTAGGTAGTAGTGTCTCATCCGGCTTGCCAGGATGCAGGCAATTTTGCACATGGATTTGTGCACCTTTGCAGTGATCCTGGTGCAGATTTGGTCCATCAGGGCTGCTGCGCTTTAGACTCCCATTGTCCTCCACAGCATGTCTGCACCCCCTCCCGGCATGCTGACGCTAGTGGTTCTCAGAAATTATCTGGCTGGGAACAACCGTGACAAAAATAAATAGTTTTCCTTCTGCCAAGGCTGGTGGCCGTGGCACCTCAGATTCAGATCAGCTTCAGTAGCTGTGAGAAAATCCATTGGCTTCAAACCCCATGGAGAGTTGCTACCCAAAGGACCTAACAAGCTGTCAACCTAAAAGCTATGTTACAGGATGCCCACCCCTTCTTTCTCAGCACCCTTGCCTGGTAAGTGCATGGAGGTGTATGTGGAATTGGCTGCCCTGTTGCTATCTTTTGTGGAAATAATGAAGCTGAAGAAACGAAAGAAACCTGAGGAAGTGGGATTTATTCCAGCACAACCAAGAGGTCAGCTCATGCTTTCAGATGCCTTCCTTTTGTAGAGATTATGGCCCAGAGAATTGTTAAATGAGTACATTGCTAACAGTTTGTTGTGATGGAGGATGAAAAAGAAATTAGATAAACTTTTTCATTCGGAGTTTGGGTGACATTTGAGAAATGCTAAATTAACCTTCAAAATGTCTCCAAATGTCTTGTTTAGGGCAAAAAAAAGAAGGAAAGTCAAAGACATTCAGCCTGGTTAACACTGACAATGAATGAGTGCATGTAAACAAATTCCCTCAAGCATTCATAAATGCATTTCTTCAGCCGCCAGTATTTCATCAGGTAATGAATAATTTCCACATCTGTCTTATTGAACAAAAAATACCATCGTCTGAGCTTGAAGGTGAAGAGGGAGCAGTATATCTAAACTAAACCTGGATGTAGTTGAACACAGAGAGGTTATTAAAAAAAACCCTGAATGCTCACAATATTACCTTCCTATTCCAATTAGAAGAAATGAAACCAGGCTTAATTCTGTATTTTTGTTGACAGTAGAACTTTGCCATTAGTTTGTGAGATTCCAATTTCAGGCCTTAAAAAGCTGAAATGAAAATTGAATGAAAAATTGGTATAGGTTAACTGTTGTAAAGATCATTACCAGCCTGCCTTGTGCTTGTAGGTCCTGTGCTTGCACTCCCACACATGAGATGCTGATGCACGTATTTGCCCTTTCAAAGAGAGGCTGTCTCTTGAGGATGGCTCAAGCACGTTGAAGCCCCAGCATCGCTGGTGGAGCCATGGAGGGAACAGATTTTTCCTTGCTGCCCTGGGTGCCAGGGTCCCACATGCTGAGGTTCTCCCAAGGGCAGCCTGGCCCATCGCTGCTTGACTACGGGCATCCTGGCATTTACACAAGGGCAGTTGTCAAGTTTTTCTGAAGCGGAACATCTCAATAGTCACAGTGGACTACGTTCCCCATGGGAATCTGCTGAATACACTGCCTTCAGGAAGGATTAGTGCCCACTAATCCTCCACTCAAGAGAAAAAACCTCAGGTGTTTGCCAAGCATCAACGAGCCAGTTTAGTCCCTTTTTCCCCCCTCCTTTTTTTTAATAAATCCTTCTCAAAATTACAAAAGCAGATCCAAGCCATCACAGTGACTCAGCTGTAGAGCTATAAGCAGTCTACACTGCAGATTAAATTTGCAATTGGTAATATCGTTGTGCTGCACTGTGAAAATGAAAAATGACTCTCTTGCTACACACAAAGTACCACATGCAAAGATTTACATCAAGCCAGAACAGTTGTTAGAAGAGAAGAGGAGGGAATTGACATCCTCAGATGGGTTAGACACCATCCTCCCCAATGTCCTGTTTTACCAGTAGAGTGATCTTGGCTGGGTTTATCAGCAGAGGAAAAAGGAGACAGACCCAAAAGCAATATATGACAGGGCATTCATTCACAGCTATATGTTGCAGGGAATGGAATTTCTTTCTGATCCCACCTGTGATTTTTTTTTTTTTTTACCTGGAAATATAGCAACCATGATATTTTTRATCTGAAACCTACCCAGAGCTACAGTAACTGCAGGTGCTGCTCTTTTCAGTCAAGCATCGAAGAGTTTACAAAGATTTAAACTGATTAAGTGTTAGCATGGAGTAATGATTCCAAATTCCGATATGCTAATTATAATATTGCATTTACAGTGATTGCTTACAAGTGTGATTGCCTTTCTAATTGAATCTAATGCTTTCTCTTCTTTGGTTATGGGACAAAATAGATAGGAGTGTCCAGTCTGTTCTATATCTTTGTTTTAGATACCTTATTCCTGTCCTTTTAAGGCAACTGTCCCAGCAGCGTATAAATGATATCACAATGTTGTCCAGATTCTGACTTTTTCCCAGATAAACGAAGCGATGTTTGTGTGCAGTCCTGGTTCATTCTGAAGTCAAAGGCAGAATTTCCATTGACTGCAGTAGGGCCAGGAGATCTCCTTCATAGTCCTGCAAGTTTCTTCCTGCTACCCACCTGTGGTCTTGTTCACCCCTTGCTCTGTTTTTCCTGTGTCCTGCTGGGATGAGGTTAGAAGTCTGCTTTATCCAGACTGCAAGTCCCATCTGCTGGTTTCCCTGTGCCACTTCAACGTGCTCTAAAAGATACCTGGGCATTTTATTCCTTTTGATTAGATATAAACAATCAATGTTTTGAGTTTGTTTCTATCCAAAACCAAGGATGCAAAAAATCAGGTTGGAAGCTGGYCAACCATTTTACCTTTGGGTCTTGTATTACCCAATACATCTAAATATTGCTAGAAGAGACGATGCAAAGCTGTGCAGAATATAACTTTGCTTTTCAAAGATTTTTAAACTGTTGACTTGTGTTTATAATATATAAACTCCTCAACTTTGATTAGAAGACATCAAAGATGAAGAATCCAGTATTTCTCATGGTAATTCCCTCCACTAGTTAAACATTTTCACTGTTAAAATGTGATCCTAATGTCTGACTTGATTTGTAGGCTTCAGCTTTATACCGCTGATGTGTAATGCCTTGCTCCGCTAAACTTATTTTTTTGGCACTGCTTTTTCTCGCTGTGAAAGTTCTTAGGTGCTGTTATTGGTAATCTTGTTCTAAGCAAAAGACATTTCCTTCCATCCTCAGATTTGTTTATGGCTCTCTTCTGGCAACTTATCCAAGTTTTGTAAAAGCTTTTTGAAAAAGATGTGATTTCCACATCTGTCCTTCCCATTGTGTGTGGAAGGGTATCAAACAACCCCTTGTTTCTTTTCCCTGCTCCCCTTTGATCCCCGATCACACTGGGAGCTCATGCTGTGCTGTTTATTCATTATTATTCTCTCTAGTTCCTTTCTAGTCTCGGGCTTTCCAGCCACAGCATCACTTTCTTTAGACGGGGGGGACATTTTTTTTCCCCTTGATGCATAGCTTGGTGTTTGACTGTACTAATACACCTTTTGTATAGGACTAATTTACTGAATGTCCTTGTCCTGCTTTTGTGAACATTCAACCCTCATCCGTGTTTATCTGTTTGCCATCTGCATGGTTTAGCAGAAGTGGTTTCCTTTATATTTCCAAATCAGTGATGAGCATACTGAATCAGATCAATGAGATACTTCTCTTTTTGGTCTGCCTACAGGCTTCAGACTGCATAGCGCTTGGTAGCAAAGTGATTACAAGAGCCCCGGTGAAAGGACCTTCAGTGGAAGGTGGTTACTCAAAGCCCTCTTTGCCTGCACTGTCCTGGCAGAGGGCACCTGCTGCCAGATCTGCTTGTCCCCTGCTGATCCCTGCATTTCCTCCTGTCCCATGTCTGCCTAGCAAGTGGAGCTGGAGGATTAGATGGAAAGGGGATCACTGCCATCAGTAGGATATTGTGTGCTCTGGGTTTCCAGCATGCTGCAACATGGTGACGGGAGGATTTCTGATGTGCCGTAAGGGATTTAAGGTGCTGCAATGGGGAGGCAGGAGAAAGCCCTAAATGTGGGGGTTTGATATGCTAAAATGTCATGCTGCTGTTCTGATGGTAGCTGTGGGTTGCAGTAAACAAACTTTCCTGAGAGTCACTCTCTACYAGAAAAGATTTTTTCCCCCCTCTCCTTTTCAGCAATGCTTTAAAGGACTTAAAAGCAGCTTTAGAGCAGAAGTGCCACTTCTGTCTCTGCTTGCAGGTATGCCACCTGAAATAGTATGAACTATAAATCATTTTAATAGATAGCAGCAGAAGCTTCACAAATCCTTGTGATTCAAACTTCAGAGGAGGCTAATGTAGCAATTCAGAAAAGGAGGACTGGGAAACTGCAGTCGTGCGTTTTGTGCTGGTGACTGATTGAAAAGATCATGAATTGAATTCAGCTAATCACATAAGGGCTGTCAGTCAATAGAGCAATAGTTATATGTTTAAAGGGTTTAATGATTCCACTGGTGAACGTCCTGTAGCTTGATAATCATTTGTCCTTGAGTTAATTATCTGAGTCATATTAGCTTTGTGAAGCAGAGATGGAGTGGTGGGTGGCTTTTATACACCATAGAAATATTAAAATCAGATTGCTATATCATGAATCTTAAAAAAGAATATCTTGACAGGGGAAACACTTTTACTTTGAAGCTCACCTTTTGCTTGTGTGTCTTGGACAAACAGCAAAGCAATCAGGCAGGCTGAGTCTTTTATCCAAAAGCCTTTACTTTATTAAAAAGACTTGGTGTGACTGTGGCCTTGTCGTAAGGGTGGCACATATGCAGAGGCAGTGTCCAAGGATGCAGCTGGGTGCGGGAGCGTGCAGAGGTATCCAAACTGGCTCTGAATATGAAGCCAACTGGTCAGGGTACTGTGGCCTCTGACTTCTTGCCTGTTCCTGTAACCCCACATGTGCTCAAGAGTGCCATATGGAGGGCTACTCAAATGGTGGGCTCGGACGTGGATTTTGACGGCGAGTAAATCTTTCCTGGACTTTTTCCAGCCTGATTCCTTCTCTCTCCAGACTGGGGTTCAGACTGCAGCCACCAGCACGTGTTACCAGTTACCCCACAGTAACCAGGGTTTCCCCAGGGTGCAAAGAGAAGATGACAGTGACTCCTGAAACTCTTGATGAAGACCCTGGCACCTGTGAAATACTCCAGACCCGCTTTTGAACGTCTATGACTTTTGGTCACACTCTGAAGGCAGGGTAGCAAATTTTATTGAGTTTAAGCCTTTTTGTCTATCGGGACCTTTGAAACGGGTCCCATGGATTTTGTGCTGCTTAATCCCAGTTCAGGGTGGGAAGGAGTGAAATTTGGTGGAGTTCTGATCTTGAGTAGGGAGAGTTATCCCTTAGATTGCCTTTAGCTCCTATAGGTGTGACTCTAAGCATACTCACTATACCASTGCTGAGCCCATAAAAATGTCAAGAACACATCTGAGGTTGTTGCAATATTCTTGGAGTGATTTGTGCCCCATAGTGTCATCAAAGACACTCTGTTTCAAGACAGTTGGTATTCTATGATTTTCCTGTCTGTACCATAATTTGAATCCACTAAACTTCAGCTGGGTATCAGGGCAGTCTTTCAAGAAATAGGCATGACCTGTGCTTCTAGGAAGCATGCATTATTTTTTTTCCCCCGTCATCATTTAAGTGATTCCTCCCATCCTATTTCTTAGGTTTTTCTTAGATAATTCTATGTCAATGCACACTATTTTCTCTTAGCTTTTTGCCTGGCCAACCTGAAAAAGTCTCTGCAACCTGTTTTTTAAATGTCAGTTTGATTTGGGGTGGCAGTTAAATCAGTTCAGTCCTGCCCRAAACAATAAATGTATACATGTTAAACAGGTCTTGTGTTCTCCTTGAACAGAACCTGATCAACTCCTACTGAAGCCAGCAAGAAGAATCTTCCTGACTTGTGATAGGGCTGGGTTGATCTACCCGTAACATTTATTCATGACCCAACAGGCCTCCTCTGATAATGTGAACTGAAGTTCATGCTGCTTTATCTAAGAAAAGAAATTAAATTGATTAGATACTTTCAAAATACAGCAGCTTAATTGCCTTCAGGCTTTTGCAAAGTCTCCAGCTGGGTAGACTACTAATCTTTTGCAATTATTCTCATAATTATAAAATTATAATTATGCCTGTTTTCTGATGATTGATCATGGTTCAGAATGGCTCACATATATTCGTTGATACATGGATGTAGGCCTGATCTAAAACCACCATATCTTCAACGGAAGGTGTTAAAGCCTTGCTGAGATACATGAACAGAGAATCTGGCTCAGAATATTAAACAGGTTCAAACGTGTAACACTGGGTTCCCAACAGGCCCCTTCTGATATCTTACTGAGCCCCTGAGTGAGCYGTATCAACAGCGTGCCTCCATACATTGTTAATTAGGTATCTCACCCACGTCTTTGGGATTTGAAAGGAGCATTTACTGTAGTCATGTAGCATGATATGTTGCAATGATTCTTGCCTATGAAGCAATGCTCTTTTAGAAAACTGAGGCAGAGCCACGTCACCCCTCTTGACTCTTGGGCTAAACTCACCTGCCTGAAATTTCTTTCCTTTTTTTTTTTTTTTTCTTCTTAAGAATGCAGACACTTTTCCAGACTCAATAAGAAGTCCCAAACCACATGAAAATCTTGGTGTGGGAAGGAAGATAGACTGAGAAAGAGGGGAGCAACTGCAGAGAGGTGTGAAAGCAAAGGCAGCTGCAGGGTGCTCCTCTGTGAGGGTCTTCCCCCTTGAATGGGGAGTCATGAGATGAGTCTGAGGGGTTCACCACCACAGGGCGGATGCTGGGCACCATGTGGGAGAAATCGCCAGGAAGCCTCTCCTTACCCATCCTGTTGGAGCTGTTCTCATCTGAATGAGTGAATATTTGTTTAGTAGCTGGCTGTATAGCCCTGGGGTTTTCGGATCTGGGAAGCTACATCAAGAYCTTGCTTAAGCACGTTCCCTAACCCCGTGGCTGTGGCTGTGCTGAGGTCCCTCTCTCTTCTGTTTGATCCAGAAGATGTTCTCTGCATGCAAAAAACTTCAAAATCAAAGTTTTCTCCAAAATAATAATTTGCTACAGGAGTCTGTTTGACAATAAATATTCCGAGATGACTCTACACCCTGTCCCATGGGAATAACCACATTAGCAGCCCATTCTCTGGGGGATGTTCACAGAATTGCCAAGTATTCCTGAAAGAGTGACGGCATTTGACCTTCCTCTATGAATTATCCTACACCCATGCCATTTTATAAACACGGCAATGCTGAGTCACCTTTAAATTGTTATTTTGGTGCCATATCAAAACTGAGCATACTTCTTCCACCTATCTGATGTCTATGCAAATTCCCCTGTCTAGGTTTTTAAAAACTCTTGGAGAAATCCTTCTCTCCCAAATGAGGAGATTAAGCCATGGGCTCCAAATAGGACTTGGTGATATTTTCCTACTTTAATAACTTCAAAGTCTTTTCTCACTCTATGGTAGCTTCATAAAGTACCTTTTAGCTTTTAGCATGATCAAGGGAGTCTGAATTCTCTTTAATTTTCTGTGTAATGCATTTAAGGGACCCAAATCCTTTAAGTCAAGGACACTTTGTTAATTTACAGCTACAAGAATTTTTCCCTTTGGCATTAGTCTGTACTGCCCAGGAGGTGCAGTTTTCCAGTCACGCCATGCATAAATGTATGCCTGATTACAGGCTTTTAGTCACTTCTTTGTAAAACCATGAGCATATGTGAAGGTAGTTGACTGGCAACCCAGCTACCAGGTGAGTGGACCCAGGTTGTCTGCAACCCACCAGTGTRGCTGTAGGCTGCTGCTCCAACATGAGGTTGAGATGTGAGACCCGACAGTGTGAGCCACAGTGTCTTGGGCAAAGAGGAGAGAGGATTATACTTCAAAGAGTAATGCTTGTATACCTCTGCTATCATCAGCATTGGTCTCAGCCTGAAAGCCTGAACACAAGCGAAAAGGCCAGCTGCTACCTTGCACTTTTCTGAAACCTGTGATGTGACTTGGTAGGGCAGGGATGGGGAGGGCATGCTCGTGCCTGAAAGTTAATTCGCTTTTCCAGCTCCATCAGCTTGACTTAAGAAGGTACTATCTCTCCAAATAAATGTCCCCCACTGATACTCTTCATATTAGGTCTCCTCGCTGCACCATTGCAAAGGCATGGCCATTAGCAGAATTCAAAATGACAGGAACCAGTTCCTGGTCCCCTTGAAAAGCTTGCACAGAAAGTCTTGCCTTGCCTTGCATTTAGATCTCAATAAACAGCCATAGCACAAACTAGGAGGGCTCTCTTATAACCAGAAAGCTTGTTCCTGACCCATGCAATAAGGTCTGGGCAGGCTGATCATTGTGTCTGCTGAATTTATTCAAATTTATTCATGGTGAGATTATTCCAGGGGGCAGGGTTTGTTRCAGATTTATCATGTCTTTTAAGCAGTTCTCTCTTCTCCCTCCTTTTCCCATTGACATCCTTGTATTAACAGGCAGCAGAAATACCCCCTTCCATTTTACCAGCCCCAACAAGCTGAAATCTCAGGTTGTTCTTTTCCGTGTTCTTTCTTTCTCGTTTTGCACAGAGTGGTCTCAACAGACRGCAACAGTGACACTAGCACAGCCTTAGCTCTTCTGACAAATGCTTCACCAGATACATATTGGGATCATATTAACCCCCTGACCCCACCGGCCRCGTTGTTGTCAGTAACCAGGCATTGTCTGGCCGATGAACGCACTCAAGGCTTCCTTCTCTTCAGATGTTTCCAGCTGATGAGCTCCCAATTTATGACAGAAATTCTTTTAATTGATGTAATTGATTATTAGCACACAGCGTGGTACATTTCACCACATTTCTGCTATTCGGGTTCTGAAGATCATCCAGTTCTTTCTACGTGATGTCTCAGACTCTTTTCATTTTTATTGAATTTATTAAAGCTGCTGAATTTTAGCCCATTTTCATTTGCCTCGCTTGAGTCTAAATTAACAGTTAAGCTTCTAATTACGTACCACTATAACCAACTCAGTTTGAGGAATCAGCGGTGTCTATTTGTAAATTCATGTCTGTGTTTGTATGCCTAACCCTCTACCCTCATATTTTATGCGTACTTAGAATAAGATGCCATCAAACATGACAAAAGATTATCTGATGAACCATTCAGCTATAATGCTTATCTAAATTGAATGCTATGTAAAATAAATTACAGTTTGCTAAAGAAAATGAAACATATTTTACCTTACACTAAAAATTGCATTTACTCCCCAAATCAATCATGTTTCCCACGGTTGACGAATAAACTAAAATCTCTGCTCCTGTAAGCACCAGGCTCTGGGTTGGAAGGTAGAGACAGATAGCTTCTGCACCAGTTTATTTTTATCTGTGGAATGATTCCTCTCTTGAAAGAAGGCTCTTGTGCCCACAGCGTATATACACTTTTTTGCTGTGCTGTCCGCAATTTCTTTCTTTTGTAGTTCTGTTTCCATCAAATATTTCTGAAGAGTACACGCAGTCCTTGTGAAGGATAAGGTGAAGTGGCAGGTAGCGTGATGCCTTCTGGGTTCTTGTCTGAAACAAATCTGCACAAGCAGCGAGGTAGGGCTTTCTGAAGGGATGCAGAACTTGAGGCATCTTGCCAGCAAGTGTATTCCTTGTAAAGAGAGTGCCAAGAGACTATTCTTAGTTATCTCGGGTCGGAGTTACCCCAAAGTGCTCATATCTTGAGAAATTCTCTGCCAAAGTCACTTTGAAAATGTTCTTTTTTAGTTGAGTCATTTGTTCCCATGTTTTGAATGGGGGCCTGTGGTTTGAGAGAGGATTTTCCTGATTTCCTGCATTTTGTACTGTCGAGAAAATACGAAATCTTAATAGACATAAAGCTTTCTGGTATTCAAATGCCACAGCTTGAACTAAAATAAATACTAGACTTGCTTTTACTTCTCCTGCTTATGTGCCCTTCTTAGAGACTGCTATCAGTAGGGGTCTGATGCTTGCAATAGCCAGTACTTTAAAAACATATTGTGTAAGTTCACTTCTGTAATGACATTTATGTACCTGATTCCTAATAAAACAATTCATATTTAAATGTCCAGGTAACTTGTAGAGTATGGACCCTCATTCATTCATTCATGCCTTGCAATTCTTAGATGTGTGTAAGAATTTTTTTTTTTTGTTCTGTGGAAGACAAATCATCCTGTATCATATCAAAAGCTCTAATTATTTTTCCGTGAAAGGTATCTTTCAAAAAAACCCCAAACCTACAAACAACCAGGCAGTGGCTACCTTTTTTTTTTGACTGGTAACGTCTGCACCTCTAAGCGCTTGGTCAGCAGCATGCAGGAGGATGTAAAATGCTTCTAGGTAGGCTTTTACTTTGCTATTCTTCCATGGTTGCAATGTGGAATATTGCACTCCATTATTAGAGTATACCTACCCAGTGATTTGGATGTTAAATTTTGCTGTCTTGCATTAGTTTTTTCAAAGTAAAAATAAAAAAAGGAGACAGAAATTTCAAAGGCAAAACCAAGATGAAAGACAAAATACTGCTTTACACTTTTAGCAACAGATGGAAATCTGGACTAAGAGAACTGAACTTTAAATTACATTAAAAAAATGTCCAAGAGCAAGTTAAATAGCTTTCTCATTCAGATTTTATTTGAATCTGTCACAGAAAACACACGTTTTCTATTCTCTTGAATTAATGTATTAGTTTGAAAAGTATCCTAGTCCTCTGCTGTTTGATGTGACTTCTCAGAGGGATGAGTATCTGATTTTTCATGCTTCCTGGGAATCTATAATCATACAGGACTTTATCATCATACAGGATTTCATGTCCTAACAGTCATGCATACAAATATTTCTGGTTGCTGTGGGAATGTCAGAAGGATCTCACAGAGGCATCTTGAAGTGTTAAAGCTAATGAAAAACACAGCTCCTTGCGGGCTGTCACGGACAAACCAGCTGGGTGCCCTCTTCTTCTTGTGTTCAGAATCTCTCCGGGCATTCGGACCTTGACACTGACTTTTGCTACCTCTCCTCATAGGCCTGGGGTCTTTCGTAACAACTCTCTCACAATTAAGCAACTAATGGTCAACAGMTGTAGAGCAAGTTGCAGACATGGAATAAGAGTAAGAAACTTACTGGAGTCAGATGAAATTCCCTAAATCACTCTCCCAAGAGACAAAGGAGGACCATGGAAGTGTTTTCCAGACTAAGGGAAAAACTCAGCTTTTTCTCAGTTTCTTTACAACAGAAGTTTTGGAGAATGTAAAAAGGTGGTAAATGCCATCTCTTGCACAGTAAGACAGCAGGATAGAAAATGAGATAAATTATTTACTTCTGTATTAAGTGCTTGGAAGGGATGCAGACAAAAGTGGTGTGAGGCCATTTAAACTGAAAGATCCTCCTATGAGGAAGGGCATCACAATCATGTCCAGAGGAAAAAGGATATGAACAACATGTAAATGGTACATAATACAATAATGAATGAAACAAAAAGACTCTTTCTCTGAAAATAAATGGGTAATGACTTCATTTAAGGCTGGAGTCCTACATTTACTCATGCCTATGCTTAATTTAGATGGGATAATTCATGTGGTGACCCCAGTGAATAATATGTAAATTTTAGTGGGATTGAGGCATGTTAAATCTGCAAATCAAAGTACTGCTCAGAAATGCTATCTGATTTCCAGGTATTAAGTCTATGAACTCCATTCATTGTTCAAAAGTATATGTATCAGATGAAAAAGTTAAAAACCAAGATCTATATCACTATAAGGCTTAAACCGAGCAGTCCACTTTCAGGAAAGTTATAACATGCCCATAAGAAAAAATGTTGTCTAGTTCTTATATACAATCTATCCAAGGCGGCTGCTGTAAAGGCTGGTGTAGATTCATGGTTTTAATTAAGCTGTTACCAAAATTTAGACGTAACAGAACTTCATAATAATAAAAAGAGAAACCTTATTTATTTTCCTGAGAACATAAAGCCCCGTGTTTCCTACTTAGGAAAAAAGATTTTTGTAATATAGTTGATTATAAACAAATTTTATTCAGTTCTTGTTTTGCAGGGAACAAACTCATTGCAAAGGATCATAATAATAAAAAAACCCTGTTTAAACTGACTCCGCTTAAGTAAGAATGCAGTTTTTTTACTGAGAGGAAACAAACACACTTGCCATACAGCTGGTTAGAGTGTATTATCATACAAACACTTTAAGCTGCCTTGCGGTAAAATGAACATTGAAGTCAATATCATCCACCCACCCGCTAAATGTGCGTGAGAACATTTCTTCTTAAACTTGAGAACAGTGTGGTGGGAGGATGCCCCAAGGGCTGGGGAAGGGGATGCCCAACTGCTTGGGGTGCTGTGCAGCGAAGCTCTGCCTGACGGCCGGTGCTCTGTGGACCCTGCAATGAGTTTACAAGACTGGACCATCAACAGATATTTTTTTCTAAAGGTAATTCGAGTTTTATGGTTTCACCTGGGTCTTTTGCCAGCTCTGAGGTTGTCTAAAGATGTGTATGGTTCCCTGCGTGATTTGAGAGATGTGGATGATTTACATAGTGCACGAGCCAGGGAAATGCTGCTGTGCGGCGGCAAGATTGATCTGCGCTGATGAAGTGCCCTGGATGACAGCTCCCCGTAGGTGGAGTGAGTGCAGGGTCCCCAAAAGACTGCTCGGGGCCTTAGCCACAGAAACGCGTGAGGATCGACACACCTGATGCGCTGCGGGGTCTGGGAGGGACTGGCAGATGCTTTGTTAATACAGTAGCCCAGAAATAAATGACTGTCTGGATGTGTCGCATGGCAGCCCTGCAGGGACCCTGGGGTGCCACCGACACGCCAAGATAGGACAGCAGGGAAATACCGCAGGGGAAGGGGAGGACGAGCTGCAGGGACGGTGCGGCTGGGAGGACTCATGTGAGCTGAGGAGAGAGGCCGGGAGAGGTGGGAGGCAGTAACCCAGACCTTCAGTTCCCTCTTCTCTGGGTATCACTTCGTAAGTGCTTGTGTATGAAACTCAGGTGTAATTACATAGAGTGACGGTGRTGTGTTCTCGTTGGAAAAGTGCCAGTGTTTTCATTTTAAGCAGGGTTCCTGCTCTGTAATTACTTGTAAATACGCTTTACCAGTTACGTGAGCCATACGGTAGAGTAGATGGCTTTTAGCGACTCCTGAAAAATAGAGAGAAGACTCTGACTAGACATCATTTACATTGTTTTTTGCCATTCAGAATACATATATATTACAGCTTGCTTGAAAACAGAAGGCCAAGATGAGCCCTCACAACAGTGACATGCAAACCCCTTGGACTGAGTTTGGCACTGGCAGTGTGCGATTGCCGAAGCTGCAGTGCCGATCCAAAATACGTGTGCTGCTCAACRGCAGCGAGGTGTGGGCTCTTTCCAGTGGGTGTCCATCAGCTCATGGTGCTCAGGGCTTGTGGGGGACCTCCGCTTTCCTCGGTACAGGTCCCGGCGTGGCTTTGCRGGGCATTGCCCACGCTAGATGTATTCTGGTTTGGACAGGACGTGCATCTCCTGCCCTCCATCGCTCCTGTCCCGGAAAGTTCCCCCCAGCCTTCGTGTTCTTCTTTCCCTAAAGAAAATAAGGAATGGTCAGAATTAAATCAGGTGAAAACAGGTAGTCGGTTTAGGGACTGTGTTTATGTGTTCCCTCCCTACTTAGGGGGTAGTCAGAGTGAGAGTAAAGGAGCGATACTCGAAAGGGGAGCAGAGGTGGTTGCTGAAGAGGCAGTAGATGAGGGGGTTGATGGCACTGTTCAAGGCTGGCAGGTTCTGAATGATCACTGATGCGTAGAAGCGCTCTTTGGTCTCAGGGAGTATGTTGAAGTTGTCCAGGATATCAAAAAGAAAGTAAGGGCTCCAACAGAGAATAAATGCTGGAAGAGAGACAGAGAGAGGAAGAGCTTGACATTAGATTGTTTAGCTATTTAGGGAGGTAATCAGACAGGCATAGAGAGACTGTCACAACACATAAATAGTTGTTCATGCAAAAAAAGATCTCTCCCTATTCAGGGTCTTATTTAAGAGAATAGTTATTAGATTGTGCTTTTATTTGTCTTTATTTTTATTTTAATGCCTGTAAAATATATTATGTGTGCTCTTCTAAGTATTTAGAGTGCTCCCTCTAGACATATCGAGGCACTTTTGAACACTACACAACACATAAAGGGTAAATAGGTAGCCAGTTAAAGCATCATAAGTTATAGTGAAGTGCTCTTTTAATGGTCCCCTGAGTGAGCAGCCAATCTAAATGTACACACCACCAAAGTGCGGCTCTGTGACAGCACTGCCTGTCACAGTCACCTATTAAAAAAGGGCTCTTAGCCACCCAGGAGCAAGGAATGACACGTTTTCACACCACATTACGGCAGACCAACATGTCATTTGGCATGCTGGTTGGAGGTGCTGTGTATATGGGGCGTGCAGAAAGATTCTTTAATTCCTACACTGCAATTTGAGAGATGAATTTGGGGAAGGGAAGAGAGGACTGCATTGTTCATAGCCCCTGCTTTTGTTCAGAGGCGGTAGAAATAAAAAGGCCATAGGTTTACCTTTATTTGCAGACATAGGGAATGAATCTGTGCCTCACCAATTTCTATCATCTCCTTTCACAAAGGCTTTTGATTAAAGATTTACATAGAAACACTGGGACAGGCAGTTCACTCAACTAAGCCATAAGTACCTGAGTTGCAAATATACAGGTATCTATGAAATCAGACACATGATCTCTCCCTGACCCAAATGACACAGCAGAGTGACCCCATGCTTGCTTTCTTGTTGCAGTAATCAGTATTTCTTAGTTGGCAGGTAGCCGAGCTCTCACTGAATGTGCAAGGAAGAGGTAAACTCCCCTCCTGTTTTCTAGAGTAACCAAACTGGCAGTGTCTATGCACAGACACCAGTAAAATAGCAATACGCACTGTCAGCATATAGATCATAGCACTGACTACGCAGAACTTTAAGTGGCTTTAAAGAAGTCCATGAATGTTAGGTGCCTTAATTTGCAAGTCAGGAGATGCTGGGTGCCTAATATTATCAAGGTCCTTTGAAATACTGAGCATCCAGGTGAGCTCTTGACATCTGATGCCATTGCGATAGTAGTTGTTTCTGACAAAAGCTTTCTCTGATTGCCACGCAGAAAAGTTCAGACACAGAGAAGCTGTTCTTGGACTTCTGAAAAGCATGAATCACACCGGCCTCTCTCATGTCTACAGATGCTACTGCTAAACAGTGAGCTAAGCACCTCAGTAGTAGCTATTATCACAGTATCATCCAATCTGAATTTTGTGTAGCATTAGAAAGAGAGCAATCTCTTTGTCAGTGGTAGGGGATGGCTGTCAGCCCTTGGGAGTAAATAGCTTCGGTCGCCTTCCTGCCTGTCTCTGGCAGCTAATCACAAGCCCTGTGTGACGCTGCCTTTATTTATCGAGACAGAATGTCAGCCTCCTAATTCCATCAGAATAATGTCATCTCCCTGGGAGACGGAGGACACCTATACTGAGTCATCTGCTGCCCGGTCGGGAAAGGAGAGCTCATTCTTCCCACCTCGGCAGGCAACATGCTTCTGATATCAAATTCGATTGCTCTGCATCCCTCACCCCTCCTTCCTCTCCCTTGCACCGCCCCAGCACCTAACGTGCCATACATAGTCTCTAAGCCTAAAAGACAACTCTGTTGCCAAGTCTTTTGGCAGCCTGGATGGGAAGGAGATGACCCCTTCTTTTGTTCCTTTTAGGCAACGTCCTTCCTTTACTTTCTTTATGCACATGAGGGGCTGTGCATATAATTTCATTTGAAGCTTATGTCAGATGCCTAAAATAGGAGCTTATCAGCCAGAGGAGAGGGGAAGGACAAGGTCAGAAGGCAAGTCAGGGGSTCTAAGTAAAGCTCCTTCTCTGAGCCATCTACTGCACTTTATCTGCTGATGATGGAGGGAGCCGAGGAAGACCAGCTTCCTAACGTCAGCATCTTCTCTAGCTACCAGCTGTGGGGCTTTTCACTTACCAAGGATAATTACGATGCTGTACTTGATCGCTTTCACTTTTGCCCTGGATATGAACCCACGACTGGTGTAGCCGGCAGAGGTTTTGCCACCTGGGGAAAGAACAGTTCAGCTAGTAAAAGGGTAGGGCTGCTGTGTGGATGTGTCAGCGCGTACCTCCGCAGGCAGGACAGCGATACGTAGCCCATCCTTCCCTGGTGTCAGGCAGGGGCTCAGTAGTTCCTGAAATTTGGACACTTGCAAGCCTGCTCAAGTTGGACACTCAAAACCTGAGCCACCCAAAATCGAAAGAGGAAATGTAAGCAGAAGAGGTCTTCCCGAAGCATTGTGGCAGCTGGGTATTCCTGATCCTCGACACTTACTCAGGAAAACCACTGCCTGTGTGCCCAACTGTATCAGTCTAATAAAAACCATGCGCCATCACAGCTACAAAAAGGCAACCAGAGTGGTGTTATAGGAGACATTTTCTGAAAGGAATGGGCAGCTATAATTAAGAAAGGAGAAGAAACAACCTGGCAAAACAGACTACCTGTTCACTTTTAACTGCATTTCAGTCAGAAGGATTTTAAAAGCTACATATTCCATTCCCTTAACCTCTTACTCTTTTTGACGCTTTGGATAACCAGTCATGCAGTTTATCCTCCGCAGTTTTCATTACTATGTTGACTCAGTAATGAAATAAGGAATGCTGTTAGACTAGCTTTTCAGAAATTGTGTGGCTTGAATTGAGAAGCAAATTCTGTTCAGTCTCACACCAAGGCTGGTTGATCTCATTTCCTCTGACTTAACGCTAATGTCTCTGAGAATCAAGTTCTGTATTTGAATAACAGTACCAGCATGATTGCAATAATATGGCTGATTTCATTATTAATGTCAATTTGCTGTTCATGTTGCTGGGTCAGAATAATTAGGTTCACCATAGTGAATAAACAAGAAGGTCATTTTTTATCAAAACATCTTTAAACTCTTGTAGTCCAAACTTAGGACTGGAATTTTGATTAATGTAATTGGAAATAACTCTGTGTACACAACTTCTTGCACCTCTTATAAAAACAGCATATCAAGGCTGTCTAATTTGTAAAGAAAAAAAAATATAAATACAAATATAAATAAAATTAATGTGGGCTTGTTATTAGCGAAACATCCCATGTAGAAGCTTGAAATTAGTCCATATGTAATATTACTGGAAATCACTTGGTGACTTATAGAGCAGAATATACCTCCTGGATGAGGAGAATGACATTTTTTTCAGGACTAGTTAATACTGATTGTGTCATGAAGGCAGGATCACTAGAAATCAGTCCTGCTCAAGCTTTTCAAAGGAGGAGTAAATCTTAGATTATAGTTGACAGATGTCAGGTTATGACATAAGGGTATCTGAATATGTGCAACATGACATTAGGACTCTTCCTCCTGTACCAGACATGATCCACGATCCTGCTTCAGGCAAGTACCAGCAACTTGGTCCACAGGGTTTGATGTGTTTCCACTCACCACTTGGCTGCACTAACTGGTTGTGTGCTCTTACAGTTGTGTTGTAAAACACATTAGCTTAAATAAACATACTTTTCTTCATAACTAATAGGAAAGGCAGCTGACAAGTGAGGATCTTGAAATGATGTGTGTTTTTTGCCAAAATAGCTCAGAACAGTCCAAAAATTTTTATGGTCTTGGGGTGGAAAGCTCAGCTCATTTTATGGCTTTCCATAGCCAGGAATTTCTGAGCTTGACCAAAATCCAGACTTGCAAGGGCATGTGAAAACACAGCAAAAGTGTTATCTAAGTATATGCTAAAAAAAAATTATTCTGGAAATGGGCAAAGTTCTAGGAATAGGGATTCTAAGTTCTAGAATAAGGATTTTTTACTTTTTAATTCTTTTCTCGCAGATGTTTTCTGTCATTTCTCTAAAGGGGATTTTGTGTCAAAGGAAAGAAGGTAAATAATGTAGAAAAGAGTTATGAATGAGCAATCACAGAAAGCCCATTCCCACCGCAGTGATGGGGCCCCAACATGACACTGCATGTCCAGGCATTCCCGGATTTGGGGGGACCAGCCAGATTCAAATCACGAGGCTGGAGACACATGTGTGCTGACACTCACCAGGGCAGCTGGATATGATGACAGTCTGAGCTTTGCTCTTCATCCAGATGGTTCGAATCACGATTGAGTATATGACGCTACAGAAGGGAAAGAGTCATTGGTATTATGAGGCACAGTAAATTTAACTGACATCCCAGTCATTCGTGCTCTATGAATACACTTATCTATGTGTAAGGAGCTCATAGAGATGACGGGACTACATAGTAAAAAATAATAATAATGACAACAACAATAATAAATAAAATATGACTCTCTGGTAGTGGTTTTCAGAAGCAGATCTGAAGAGTTTTCACCATGGAAGTCGTTATCATTGTCCTGGTTTTGCAGATGTCAAATCTGAGGCTCAGAGGAAGGCAGTGATTTGGCCAAGATCTCGCAGGCAAGAGCTCATTGGGGATTTTGAGCTAGCCGAGGCCAAATCTGCCTGGGTACCAGCCCCAGGACACCAGCCCTGAAATGGGGGAAGCAAGGGAAGGGACCTCGTTTTGCCGTGTGTACACTTCTGTTTTGGTGTTACTTTGTGAGTATGAAGCTGATGAATAAAATGGTACCCTGGGGAATTCGATAGGGGCAAGATCCATGAGAAATGCAATTAAATACCACAGTGTTCCTTTTCAAGTCTCAAGGTCCTGGGACGGAAATCGAGGAGGACAGAATTATCAGGTAGATGGGAAGAGTTAGATGATTCAAAACCAGATCCACCACAATTTGCATATTTAGAGGGGAATATACATATACTTTTAATGGGAAAGATGAAAAGTGCCCTAGTCCACAATGGTCTCGGATAGTTACGGCCTTTCCCTAGGCGATAACAAATCTGGAATTCTATTTGTTTAATATAGAATAGGTAAAAATAATTCCTTCAAGCTGAAGAGCTGTTTGAACCTATATCCTGGATGAGGATGTTACCTTTTCAGCAGTTTACATAAAAAAAAATACGAGGCCTTGCTCTGTCTGCCTTTTCTCCTGCAAGTGTGTGTAACATGCAGCTAAAATCACTAAGCAACAGCATACTTTTGAATGGTGTTTTCCTTTTTAGTCTGCTAAAGAAGACAAAAATAATTTAAAAATATTTCAGCTAATGCACTCGGGTTGCCGTGTTTTCCTGATGTAAAAATCAAGCATCGTAACAGAAGTCGTCGCGTGCTGTTTGCAATACACTGCAGCGTTCTGGGGGGCCTGGGGCAGCCTGACCATTAATTGCCATAAACCTTAGTGGTGACTCTGTGAAAAAGGAGCAGCTGGGGAGATTATTTCAGGGTGGTTTATAGAGACAAAAATGTGTCTTACTATCATGTGGTTTATTTTTATTATCAGAACAGACATTATTCTTATTAGAGCTTTCAGACTGATATATGAGCCTTTCCTACAGCACCCTCAATTCCTAGAGACGCTTGCAAAGGCAGTATTTGTGTGCCTTGGAGGTTTCCTTTCTCTGGAAGTTCGAGCCATCTGGTTTCCAGGCTCAATAGGTGAGAGCTGAAAATTCAACGTGCAAGTCTGGGCTGTGCAGCAGAGCAATAGTGTACTTGCCCAGTGAGGGTTTTGCAGGCATCTGCTGCAGACGCCAGCTTGCCCTCCTTAATCCCTTCAAAGGTCCAGCATGGCTCCCAGCTGACTTGAACATTTTCCTTTTATCTCCTGGCTTTTCAAGAACCTGTTTATTTATCAGCTGGTGCACTTGAGAGTTCCTTTGTACTTTGTACTGACAATAGTGGAAAATTCATGTATCATTTCTCCTTTGATTGTTTCAATGAATACATTGCATTACAATGATAATTTTTGTCATCTCAAGAAAATTTCCATCCAGCTCCTGAAAGTTCTGTTTCTATTTTCTCCCTAGCCTGCTATCTCTAGCCTGACCTTTTTATTTGCAGTTGAAACAATATCGCCTCTGATGCAGACCTGCATGTGTCCAGCAGGACACTTTCAGAGTTGCCTAAGCATCAGGGCAAAGGAGCCTAACTCCGTAGTCAAAATATTCAGACTCCTTACTTCCAGCTAAGTGCCACAAGGATTGAATTACCAAGTCAGGCTCCTCACTTGCTTTCCCTCCAACCCCAGAAATCCTGCCCTCTTGGCCGCAGAGTCTGGTAGGAGCATCCCTTTCACCAGATGCAGTTATAGCAACTGTCTTCTTCACTTGGCATTTTATGTATGAGATTACATGCTGTTTCGTTTGAATCCTTAATTTTTAGAAGTCCAGGGGAAAGTTTAATTCCTGGTTTAATCCAGCAGCTTCTAAAGTGCTGCCAATATAATGGATTTGTGCTGGTGTTTCTGCCTCTGTTCATCTTTCTTTTCTCTATAGCTGGATCCACTGGAGCCTTCCTTATCAGGAGGGGACCAGAGGTGGTGTAAAGCTGCTCAGGGTAGGTGTCAGGGAAGACGAGTCACTTGTCATGCTAGGTACACTTCCCAGCAACTGTTTTGCCAGCCACAATTATGCCATTATGCTTTGATCTCTCTGGGACTCCAGATCTTATTAGTGCCTAATCTTTTTTTTTTTTCCCCAGCTATGCTGGCGTGGAGCTAAGAAACTGGAGTTTCCAGAAATGTGTCACCCAAAGCTTAAGATCATAAAAGGCATCTGCATGTGTGTTTCAAAGCCACAACAATAAAGAGAGAGCACTTATGGAGCAGAAATTGTATTTTTCTTACAAGGGAAAAGCAGGTTTTTTTCAGAATGCATTTATAGCTTCTTTCTTTCTGTAAAAGGCAGCTGGAGGAGGACATGGGGGTTGGTGACATCTCAAAGGGTGGGAAGAAATTCCCACTTGATGGAAAATGAAGTGGCAGATGAGCAGAGTAGTGGGGGACAGATGACAACTGGTATTCAGATGGACAGGAGGGTGTTCGGCAATGGTCTGCACCATTCTGACAGTATCGTAATCTCTGTTTCCTTCCTCTCGACATCAAGCTACTCAGCCTTCACTGCCAAGATGTAAAAGCACTCTGTACACATTGCCACAAACCTCATTTTCCAACACATGTAACATGCCTGCATGCTGCTTGCTCTTGTCTCCACGGAAAGCACCGGGAGATGTGATGTATAGTTTGTTAGGTCCAGATGTTGTCAGGTTTCTTTGTGTCTGTAAGTGCGTAGTGCACTGGTCTTCCAGCCCTCACTGGGGATTCTTGGGGGCTATATAAACATGTGCTGTAGCCATTTTAATACATACGATGATATTAAAATACTGTATGAGTTGTTGCGGCCCAGTATTTGCAGGTGAGAGACTAAAGAAAGGGAAGAAAGAGCTCAGGTGGAGTAGTCAAACCTGGATGGAAAAATAATCCAAGCCTTTTTGAGAAGGAGCTGCTCAGGCTTTGAAGACCACAGGATAGAAAGGACATGCTGTTGATCTGAAAGTGCAGTGATTTTTCTAGCCCTGATAAGACGCATATCTGGAGAGGTGGCAGGAAAATACAAGAATATGGTTCAGACTATGGATGTATCTCAGCAAATTAAATTCATTGCATCTCCAAAAGCAATTTATCTTGATCCTAATTCTGAAGGACTAAGATGCATGTTCATTGTAGCATGTTATTAGTTAATGGTGTTGTTTAATATGACCCCATTGGTAATTACAGCATTCTTTGTCCATGTAAATTACTAACTTATGGTTAGTCATACAAATGCTACCATGAATAGTGCCACTCTGTCTTTATTTTTAATTCATAGATCACTTTTGTTTTGGAAAATAAAATGTCTTCTGGTAAAGCTATGTATTGATATTAACAATCGTAAGAGTTATTGATCTGCCCGCTCTTTAAACACAGATTTTTTTTTTTTTAAATAAATGATTGCATTATGATAGCGTCCCACCCAGCCTCAGTATTTGCTAGTAAAATGAGCCTTTACCATGGCAAAAAGTACACTTAAGCTCCCTGCTAATTGCTTGTATTTATCATCCAGCATTGCCTATTGTTCTTTGTACTTTATTTGTGCAAAGTGATGCAGCTGCGTTATGTTTTATGGTAACTAATTTACAGCACCATTTATCCAAAGACAAAAGGCGTATGTAACGTCATCTGAACAAACCATTGTAGGCATGTGTAATGGGTAAGTTAATAGACGGGCAGATATTAGAACATATGTGCAAGATCTTGGCTTTTTTATTTAGAAATGGAAATTGCAGGCAAAAATGATTGTGCTCACTGAATCAAGCTCAAAAAATGACCTTTGGTACTTTTATTAATGGTATTTTTATTCCCTTTATTTGATTTAATTCAGAAAAATACCTTTTATTTAATCTATTTTTTATTTCATTGCAATGTCTTCGTTTTAGTTCCATATTTTTCCTTTTAGCTGATTCTGTTTTTTCTCTTCTAATTATTTTTCAGCTGCTCCAAAGCAAATGTTCTCTTTGGAGTTTTGATTTTAAACAGCAGATGGATATTTTTTCCTCTGTGCTTCAAGAGGAACTTTTACAATTTTTTTAACCTGAATTTGGAATTATATTAGATAAATGACTATGTATTACATTTATCAGGTTAAAATATAAAAAATATATTTGGCAGTCATGAATAGCAGCTAAAAAGACTCTGAATTTCTAGATACTCAAGTGCCAGAATATAATTATGGTTTGGCACGGAGCAGCGATACAGAATAAAAACCCAGTAGCTCGCCTGTCTCCCCATCACAGGACCTGAGGGGCCCAGGTGCAAATATTTGCAGGAGGGAAGTCTGTAGTCTTGATTTGACCCATATTTAACCTCTGTTCAGCAATGCCCCGGAGGTATTCAACTATCACAGATACTGTTTGAGCTTTGCTTGGCATATCTTGGCATAGGAGAAATGGCTTTGGTTGTAGCTGATGAGACGTGTCCCAGAATAGGAGAGAACAAATTACTGCAGGTTGCCTAATTAATTTTTCTGCATTTTCTGGGTTTTGGTAGGTTGACAATATCAGCTGCAGAAAAAGTGGTRTATTAGTCTAAATAAGAGGGAAGAACAGGCCAAATTTTTAAGCGCTGTACAGAAGAACCTGATGCAGGATCTGTGGCTCTCCTCGACTGACACTGAGATAGTGGGGAGGAGGGGAGCTTTTACATGAAAAGAACAAATATTCTCCCCTTTTCTCAGCTCTCAAAGATAACCACACACTTGGGTTAAAAATCTAGTCACAGCTTTTCATTCTCTTTTGATTATTCAGGTCTTGTTCACTTGTATTATAATCAGGTAAAAAACTCGCCACAAAACCACAAGCTGTTTGATAACTCATTGCTGATTCTCCAGTTGTGAAGAAGTGGTGGGAACAGACCTCCCAAGTATTTAAATATTTCAGGGCTGTAGCAGTTTTGTTCATAGATTGCCTTTTTATATTATACATTAAAAAAAAGGGACAGATTGTTGTTTTCTTCTGGTTCGTGTTTTGGCTTGGAATCTATAGGGTTTGCTCACACCACATCTGGGGGATTAGCTCGTCGGTGGAAGGGTTTTCCAGGCTGAGCATAACGTTATCAGCTAAATAGTTCATKCCACAGGCTGCGGTGTTATGAATATCACAGCTCCTGTGAGTCAGTTGAAGGCTGTGTCAGGAACATGTGAAATCAGCTCTGCCGAGAGAGCTGAGGGATGGATGAGAGAAGCTTAAAAGATGATGGTACCTGGACTGTAGCAAGTGAAAACTGCTCAGCCAAAGCAGCGTATCTAGTGTGGAATTAAGTCCTGCACCTGAAAAGTAAAATTTTATCCTTTGTATGCACTTCGGATGAACTGCGCCAGAAAAAGTGCTGTCATCAGTGAACGGCTTTGCTCTAGAGGTTAGGTTTTCAGCAGATTCAGGCAGCAGAACTAATTAAGAATTAACTCCGCCAGCCAGTGTCCCACATTGCGTCAGGCACCTGCCATGCAGCTAAATCAGAGTGCTTCGGTAGAGAAAATAAAGTAGCTGTGCAAACAAAATGAATTATTGCAGAAAAGGCCTTATTCTTTCCCTGTGTGCACCCTGCCTCCCTTCCTCGGTAAGTGCAGCATGTGCCTTGGCTTCTGGTTTATTCGTATTCCCGGCTTCTTAGATACTGATCCTTGACATTTCAGTCGTACATTTATGGATCATCTCTCCATCGTTATGTTGTGGTCTTTTTTTAATAACACCTTCAGCTAAAGGCCATTAAATTAAAAAAATCACAAAATGCCTTCCTTCATTTACTAACACCTTTCATTTTTATAATTAATCTTTTGACAGAGTAACACACAACTACAATGTACGTGATCTCTCTCACTCACTCATATGAAACAGCGTCTCGTTTGTCATCAAACCTACTGTCCATCTGCAAGTATTCGGTGGAACAGAACTTTTGCAGAGAAATTGAGTCCCTGCAGACGTTAACAGCCATTCCTGCTGTTCTTTAGCTGCAAACTGCTTACCAGAGTATTTATATGCTGCAGCCACATTAGGTGGATTAGCTTTAAACTCTTGGACTGCCAAGAAATTTTGAAGAAATAGATGTCACGCCTTGAGGCTATGTTGGCAGATGTTTTACATATGCATCAGCTGGGCAGTTGCAACCTTCAGTTGTATGCTTGAAACCTGAAAAAATGTTCTAAAAAAATAGCCACTTCTTTCCAAACTGCATGGCATTTGTTCATAATGTCTCTGCTGACCTTGCCTTGATGGTAATCCTCTTTTTATATGGTTTTAGACAGTCTTCTCTATTCTGAAGAAAATAGTATCACTTGACAACTAGAAATAAATGCACACAAAAAAATCCTTCCCTGGCTCACCCCCCTTCCCTCCTCCCAGCGCCCGGTACCACTTAGGATCTGTCAAGAATTTGACTTCTGCTGGCAAGGACATGGAAGCATTTGTGTTAGTGTACACCGAAACCAGGAATGTGTTTGGGCAGGCAAGGGGCACTGCTCTGCCCCGTGGCTCCGAGGCCCGTGTTTTAAGTTCCTGTCCTGCCATAAACTTCTCGTGTGGAAGTCACTTAAGGTTAAAGCTGCAAAAATTTTTGGATGCTTTATTCATGTCTCAACTGTCAGGGCAATCTCATGAAATGCCAGTTTCACTGACTTTCCCTTTCCCTCACGTCTTCATCACCTTCTTGCTTCTGGGGATTTACTGTAAAGCAAGTCACAGAGCTGATCTGGTTTGAATATCCTCCTTTGGCAGGGAGGAGGGGAGCATAATGTTAGCAGCCCTGAAAAATTTGTTGCTATGTAGCTTACCTTTTCTTGCCAAACAAGTATATATGCCATTTAAAAAGGAGTGGCTGATCTGTAATAGAAAGCGTGCAGAGCTGTAAGTTTGAGTGTGAGAGAGTTGTTTCACACACCTGTGGAATGACGGATAACTGCACAGGCTATAGGTCTTTTTCCTAAAACACTGAAGATGCTGGCTAGAATTTCCTGATTGCTAGCTACTTGAAGAAATTCATAACAAAACTCCTCTCATAGTAACAGCCAGCCTCCAAGTTTTCTAGTGCCATTTCTTTTGCACAGTTAAATTACTTTTTGTCTCTTCTGTGTTTATTCTTTTTTGCTGCTAGTGCTGGGCTGCAGATCCACCCACATTTTTATTTACATATTCCCAAGAATATTTTCTGGTTTATTTAAAACTAGGCTGGTTTTAAGATACAGGAAAACATACAAAGAGAAATGATCCTGTCTAGGAAGGAAGAGCAATTGGACAATCTGGGAGTAGTTTTTCTCTATTGCTATCATGTCCTTTCTTTAAGGAGAACTTTTCATGATTTTGTTTGTTATATCTGTGCAATCTGGCACAAAAATGGAAGGTTTAGCAAACTGATGTGTTATGAGCAAAGTATCAAAATTGTCCCTTCTCTCTAGGGAGCAACACCGGTCAATGTTGAATCCTTATCAAAAAGTCAGCTAGATGAGTTCAAGCACCATGTGGTTTTGATTCTATCAGCAATAAACTTGTTGCCATTAGAAGCTGCAGAACTTAATCTCTGTGATTAAACAGTAAGAAACTTCAGGGCACAACTCACCTGGAAAGGAACTAAAGCCATGACATGGTCTTTACTATTTAGCTTACGTAGCCAGTCCTGTCATCATCTAGAAAAGATCAGCCCCCCACCCCGCTCTCACCTGGGGTGCTAATGAGCAGGAAGCTAATGGAGACTCATGGCTAATCACCTGCTGGAAAAGCAGATGGACCAAGAAAGATGTCCAAGGGACATGCAAACATAGTTCCTCTCTCACAGCCCAAACAGCGTGTCACCAAATTATGGGGAAAAAAAGGAGTCCCAGCAAGTCGTCTTTGCCACAAAGAGGAAGAGGTGGACACCAAGAAATCCTATTGTAACCTTGCTACTGAAAGAGAATGAAAGGGAAAGAAAGGAAAGGGCTTGGAGAACAAGTTACTGCCACCAGCAGCCTTTCAAGGCAGTTAAGCCTCACTCCCCTTCCACATCAGTTTTGTACTGCTCCTTTGCGTTGGTAGCTCCTCATGGCTAGATAATTTCTGTTTAACAGCAGCTAATGGCAGCACCCCGGAGGGAGGCAATAAAATTCACTGATCGCTAAGCACAGTCTGGGATATTGGTTGACCTCTGTTTAAAATAGATTCTGCTGCAGGCTGTCTTTGTGATTTTGGGCAAATCAGTCTCAAATATTTGCAGTTCAGGTTTCCCATTACAAAATGGGAAGAATTTTATTTGCTCGTATTTTAGGAGTGGTTGGCAGCTTCAAATGATTGGAGATTTCTTTCTGATCCTGGTGAAGAAACACTCTTCTAGTACTATGAAGCTTGAGAACACTTTAAGTTAATTTTAGTTTAATTAGCATTAAGTGTGGTTTCCTATTCTTTTATTGAAATTATGTTTTATCATAATAGCTAGACATTCATACTGGATTTATAAAGATATGTTTCAAGCCTGAAGCTGTGGAGATAAGTGGACACACTTAGAGATTCAGTCCTTTTTTCAGAGAAAATGTTTCTGGCTATTAATACCTCAGGGAGAATACCCAGGGCAAGTACGGCGACCCATTATGCGATAAAAACCGAAGCAGCTATAAGGCAGGTGTGAAAATGAAATTGTAACGAATGAGTAGAAATTAAAGCATTAAGCTGATTGCACACCTGACAGCTTTCACCACATGCTTGCTGCCTGCGGTTCAGGCTTACCTGATAATGATCAGAGGAATGAAGTACACCAGGAAAGCCACCACCGTCATGTAGGGTATCCAGTAGGAGTCATCAGGCCAGAGAGCCCAACACTGCACTTCCCCGTTGGAGAGCTGCCGTTTCCCAAAAATAATCAGAGTCGGTATGGAAAACAGGAAGGAGAGGCTCCAGGCCACTCCGATAAGAACCTTCGCCTGTCTTTCTGTGCAAGAGTCAAACAGAAGGTGTTAATGGGGGTGCTGGCACGACTGGCCCCTTGTAGCAGTACTGATAGAAAGGCAGGGAGGAGGAGGAAACTGGGTGAAGAAAGGGAATTTTGGGCTGCAGCCGGCTGATGCTGAAAAGACTGCAAAGGAGAACGGGGATTTCATCTCTTTCTCATGATAAAAAGTCATGTCGCTATGGGCTTGTATTTTACATGTTTTATTTAAAGATGTTAAGGGCCCATTGAATCTGAAACACTATGAGAAAGGCACTGGTCAGGGTCAGCAAGTCAGAAACATGAGATGTAAATGGTTCCTCTATGCCACCAAGACAACATCATGAATGAATGCAAAGGACCGCAGGCCTGCCCTACTGCACGCTCCTACCCTGGCACAGCAAAGCGGCGGTCAGTAGGAGGACACAGAGATAGAAAAGAAGAAGAGCCCTTGTGCTACAGATAACAGAGGAAGGCTGAGACTGGGAAGGGTTACTTAAAACATAAATTAAGTTGGAGCGTACTGGATGTACTGGCGGGGGAAATGTCCTCCTTGGAATGGAAATTAAACATTTTGATCCACCTTGTAGTGAGAAAGCTCGCAAAACATTTCCTATCAGGAAAGAGAAAATGCCTCAGTTCAGGATCGGAACAAAACTGCACAACCAGCTGCCTTTAACTCCAGCTGCAACATCACTGCCCCAAAGAAATGTGGTCCTGGAGAGCCCGGGCATCTCCTGCAGTTCTCTGCCTAACGGCAGGGACCAACCCCAGCTCCTGTTGATGGGCATATGCCCAAGCCATGCCAAGGGTGGACTGCTAACTGTGAGACAGGGCAGGTGATGGTGGGCTGGTGCTCAAGTGCTCAGCCCTCTTTTATCTGCCACAGCAGACATCGACTAGGAGATCCTGCTGGACCTCGTGGTGAAGATCAGGAGCTGAAGGATCCCAAAACGCTTGGCAGGTTCCCCTTGACTTCTGGCCTCCTCCGCTGCCAAGTGGGGAAAACTGGTAGGAAACCAAATGACGCCTGGTGGCACCCATRGGGTATTGTAAAAAGCAATGGGTTGGAGCAAACAACTCCAAGGCTTTCATTTTCACAAATCTGCATCTTCTGGCTAAAATCCAGGTAGCTCTAGCCGAAAAGTGTGGGGAAAAAGGGCTGATCTGTGGAGTACCAGTGATTCTCAGCAGCAGTTATTCCTCCTGAGTCAGATTGTGAGAGGAACAGATGGGGACAGATTTTTTGATCTGGGAAGCTTTAGTGTTGAAATACTTTATTGTCCTACAAAATACCCGAGGTTGTGTGTGAAATAGGCAATCACTTTAAATTATGCATATCAAGAAGAACGTCTCTCCTCCTTGAAGCTGAAAGAGCAATATGAAAGCGTGTGGGAGAAACATTCAAAAAGTAATTTTATGCTTTATAAAACATCAGTTGCAAATATTCACTTATCCTGCTCATTTTTAAATGCTACCCACGTTCAGCAAAATATGGTCTTGCTAATCTAGGGCTTAAGGGAACTCTGGTGACATCTACTAAGTGAGAGGGTTAGATTAAGTCTATAAATATTGCACAGGCAAAAGAGAACTGTAAAGTTTCCCAAAGCATAACAGAATAAACTTAGCAAAAGGAATATTAAGAGTAAGTTTCACAAAATATTTCCTGACAGAAAGGGCTTTTTGATTGTGAGCTAGCTGCTTAAACTACATACATATAAGCCTCAGTGGGGCCCACGCGTCTATTTCTAAGGGGAAAAGACCGTACTTGGATAATATACTTTATTTTTTGCACTGTGTAGTGATGTCCTTAATTTGAAGAGAAGTGGGCAATTTGGGTTGGGCAAGAGTGGTATTTTATCTTTGTGTTTTATAAAACATTACCTGCAATGTTCATTTAATCTTGTTTTTAAAAGTCCCTCGTGTTTGGTAGAACATGGCCTTGCTAGTCTAAAGGGCTTTACAGGGCACTGATAGCATCTAGGTAAGTAGATTTTTGTTTTGTCAGAGTAATGTTAATTGGCTGCCTCACAAGCAGGGGGTTTTTACGTTGTTTTTTGTAAATGCTCTAATATGCTCTAAATGCCAGCAAATCATATAACTAGAACTGTATCGATTATAAATGGAATCAAATAAATAACAGCTTTTGAAATATGATCGTCTATTCAGCCGGTCTCAGTATTTTCCTTTAAAAACAATATTCCTCTTTAAATGGAGAGTTTTTCCTACTGGGGTGGTCAAGACTAACACCCAGGGTTGGAGTGGGAATCTCAGTCGTGAGCTCTGGCACCAACTCTCCTAAAGGACGTTTTCATGTCACCGTCCCCTTTGCTGCGCTTCCGCCATCCGTGCACTGCGGCAGTGGTTTTGTGCACCTCTGCCTGCTGCCAGCAACATGTGGCGGGGAGGCACCTCTTGTGAGGAGTTTTGCTCCCTGCTACCATGAATAGCAATGCTATGCAATCCTTCTGTAAAGTGAGTGCCATTTTAAAATTAGGTTTTAACTCCAGAGAGAGCGAGCTGTTCCAGAATCTCATTGATCTGATGGACTTTAGTGTCATCTGCAGCCCAAAGCCATGCAAGGGACAGCTTAGACCTACTTGGGTTTTGTCTTTTACTTAAGCTGTTCTGTTGTCACCTGTTGCTTAGTTTGTATACTGTTTGCATATACCTTTTCAACATGGTGAAATATTCATAAAATGTCTTCTGCTATAACTTCTCAATTTCTTTTCTTTTCAATCTTTATTTTACGATTTTTTTTAATGACCCTTCTGGTTATTGAATTAGGTACCTCATACAGTAAAAGCATTAGGATTAGAATGTATAATTCTTCCACATCCTGCACTTTCTGTGGTCATTTATGTATTCGCAAAGTGAGTATAAAATATTTAACTGTTGAAGTTTGTTTTCTTAGAAGCCATGAAAAGTACAGCTCATTGCAAATGCTTTTTAACATGACTTGAGGCTACTAACTAAACCACAATTTAAAAAAAATAAATTGTTTGGGATTTTCAAAGCAAAATGTTTGATTTTTTTTCCAAAATGATATTTCAAGGCTACATGGAAACATAATTTTTAAAACTGGTAAGGAGAAATAACTCTTTTGTTTCTTGATTGAAGGATTTTGGGGGACGAGTGTTTCATTTTGGAAATAAATTTGCCACAAGCTGACTCAGAACTGTTTTTAAAGTTTCTCTGTGTCATCGCCAATGACAAAGTTTTGTAAATCTCTTTGTTCTCTGCCTGCAGAATAGCTAAGAGGGCATTTCAAAAGCCCTCCCCCCACGACACCTCTGCTAGGAATAGCTGGGTGCAAAAGGTGAATATTTATGTATATTCCAGGAAGTTGCTATGGTGAATATACCTCTCTAGATACTTCTTTTGAATTTACAGCTGCCTCCTTTTTCCCTTTGAMCAGGGTCTTTGCTTGTCCCTGAGTGTGTAGCCAGCCCTCGCCAGAGGCAGGTGGGCTTTGCCAGCGTTATCTCTGCTCGTGGCCTGGTTCCCCCCCAGAGCTGCACCCAGCTGATGGCTCTGCTGCCCCTCGGCTGGGTGCAATGTCTGCTCTTCTCCAGTCTTAAAAAGAAAAGAAAAAACTTTATGGTATAGGTATAGGAAATGGGACTGAGTTAAAAAAAAGGCTTTTATAAAGATTTGAGGTGGCTTGGTGGGGATTTTTTCAACTTCAAAGTGGTTTGCAAAGATTAACCAGCAAATTCTTTACTAGGCCCAGGTGGTAATTCAACAAGTGCTGCTTTTCCTGTACCACGTACGAAGACGAAATGTCAGCAAGCCTGTCTCACAGCTCGCCCCGCTCAGCCGGCAGTCGGTGCTTCGAGTGGTTTATGAGCCCTCCCCAGCCCTGCTCAACGTCGGCAGGAGCTGCAGAGCACGCCGCGCATCCCAAAGCCTGCTGAGAAAACCTTGATATCAATCCCCCCAGTCTGAAAAAGTTGGTCTGCACGCTGGGGAACATGAGGCTAAATTTCACAAAGTATTTGAAGTTTTCAGWCCTTAACATCTGCCAAAGCTGCACCACTGCCTGGGCTGTGATAGATTCCTAGGTTTTTAAGGCCAGAAAGGACCATTAACCTGATCCCCTGAACAGAGCAGGCTGTCAAAAGCCATCATTACTCCAAAACAAGAATGATATTTGCGTCTGAGTAATGTGTGTCTTCCAGACCTCATAGTTCTTGTAACTGTTCCCCTTCCTCCCCACCTGCTACTTCTGTTCATTCACTCAGTGCAACATACTTAACGTCCTACTTCAGGCTCTGTAGGAAAGAAATAATGTTCTTTAAATTGTACTGCTAAGCAGCCAGGATATATTTGAGTGCTGTAAAAATAACAAATAGAAGAAATTACAAGAAACAATAGATATCCAAACTTATATGTTATAGCTTTTGAAGTTCTCTTACCAAACTATTGTATGAATTCTCAGTACTGCACTCTCTGAGTTATTTTTTAGTGTGAATAAATAGACAATATAGCTGTTGCGGCTCCTAGAGTCAGTATAGTTCTACAAGGGATAGCTTTTGCCCATAATAATCTTCTCAAAATGCTGGAAGATAATGAAAACCTCTATATTTTTTAAATGTCATTTCATTCTTTGCTAACACAATGCTTATAAAAACTGCTGAGGGCTAAGTGCAGCTTAATAAATCTCAAAACCACAGCTCCTTTGCCATTTGGAAAACTGTAACAGAGTCCAAATGTTGCTACAGCAGGAATGAATAATTCATGGCAACAAGCTTAAGAATTTTGAAACTAAAAAACTATCCAATAATATCCATAGCAATAGCAAGGTACAGAAATTCTCCTACCTCCTTGCAAGAACTTCATTGGGTAAACTATGGCATGATACCGGTCTATGCTTAGTGACACGAGGACGTAAGTCGAGGCATATAGAAGGACCACCTGGGGCAGAAGGTATACGAGGCAGCAGTTGAGACACATTTATTGCAGCAAATAATGTCAGCGAGAACACTGATCTAGGAATATTTGAAAACTTTTACTGATAAAAAAAAAGAAAAATAAAAAAACCCCTTGTATTTTCACCCAGATCTTTTTCCTTTATCTTGTCCACAAAATT
This sequence comes from Phoebastria nigripes, assembly GCA_035582835.1. NCBI lineage: Eukaryota > Metazoa > Chordata > Aves > Procellariiformes > Diomedeidae > Phoebastria > Phoebastria nigripes. The sequence goes on along the minus strand of JAYKAV010000422.1, from coordinate 604,021 downwards.
TGAAAGATTTAATATGCTTCARTTAAAAGTGTTTCAGCTTTAAATGAACACTTTCAGCACTTAGCACTTCTGATGCTAGAAAAATGTCTATACAGCATTTTTAGGGTTTATTGCTGTGGGGACACAAAGCCACGTGAGCTTGGGCATACAGGGGAGCGCGAGGTTTCTATACCTGGAAGTAGCGAACGACTCTGCAAACGATATCAGGAGCCATGAAATCTCCAGTGTAGCGCCAAATGATGTCAGTCATTATGTTTATGAGTCCCGTGAATGAATCTGCAAAGAAAATTAACTGAAGAAGCATTAAAAGAAGCAAACACAGGACTGCAGCTGAGCCACAGAGGCAGGTCTGACCCTTGGGATGTACCAGCTCCCCCAGTTTTGAGGACAGCCATGCCATGGTCGGTCAGCCCAGGATGCTAGAGGAGCTGGGAAAGCCTCAGAAAACACTTAAAGTTTTGTGTATTTATTTTCTTGTTCTCTTAATTTAACGCCAATCCATTCAGACAGACGAGGCAAGATTTCTCTAAGCATTGGAGCCCACAGCTGGTTTCTCATGAGCAGGACTTGCCACTGCCCTCTGGGCTGCGGTTCAGCCTGGCTGGCATTGCAAACGGGTCAGATGAGCTGCACCCTTAAAGTGCCTTTTTCTCTCCATTGCTTATAAAGGGACATGACATGACCAGCTGAGATGGCCATGTCAGCCCTAGGCTGGATGCAGGTCCTGGTCTATACCCGCATCTATACCAAAGATGCCTAAAATTGAGATCAATTCCTCCTCAAATAACAGTTTGCTTTTTGTGAGTAGAGCTGCATAAAAAATCACCTATGGGTGTTAATCCCATATACACATAAGTATTTCAGGCTTGTCCATGAGAGACATGGAGGAGACTGCCTGGTGGGCCTGATCCTGCAGCATGCCGGGCTCACCGCCGCCTGCTAAGGGCCCCCAGGTCTTCCATGAGGTGTGGATAAAATATAGCGTTGGAGAAGCAGTAGGTTAGTGTCTAAGTGCGTCAGCTTGATCCCAGCTGTGCCAAATATTGAACTATTTAATGTCTTTCTTTCTTTGTCTTTTATTTCACTGTAAAAAGAAATATGTCTCCTGCGAAAGCACCTGGGGTGAAATCCAAATGCTGCTGAAGTTAGTGGAATTTTTGTCAGGATTTTATTTGCAAACTTAATTATTTAATGATTAACCCTGCCCTGTCAGCTTAAAGTTAACCTACTTATGCCTGTACATCTCCTGTAGTCTGCATTCACCAAAATAAATACACCTCAGGCCATCTTTTCTTTTCTTTTCTTTTTTTTTTTTGAGAAAATCTGAGGAGATATTCCAGCCTTTGTTCTGCTTCTTATTGAACAAATGAGCGCTCACAGCAATGCAAGTTTTACAAAGGAATTGCAAAAGCTGGTACTGCTGTTGTACATATGGGCGATATTAAGTTTTGTCTTTAAAACCAAGATAATAAAAACGTTCTCTCCCTGTAGGACAGGATAAATGTTTTAAGTGCTGTTCATGGAAGAAAATGTGCGTCAATCCAGTGTTCTGCCACTTCAAGTAACACAGCATGTTGCTTTTCTTGCACAGATTACCACAAAGGGAGAGAGCAGGTTGGGAAAACATTTTGTGCGATTTGTCAGCACAAAAACAAGTAATACAAAGAAATAGCTTCAATCCATATTTAAAAAATTTAGAGTGGTGAGGTAAAATGTTTCATTTTGATACCACCATTTTACACATTCGAAAACTATCGCTAAAGTTTACTGTGATAAAGGCATTCTAACCCCCATATCAGAAGATTTTGGTTTGAAATGTATGCTTTTGGAAAAAAGCTATTTCAACAATTTCAAAACATTTTTTTTTTAGCAGTAAACAGTTTGAAACAGTATTTCCAAGCAAACAGGTATGGGTTTTGTAAAATGAGTTTCTTCTAACTCACTCCTTTGAAATTACAGAAATTCCAGTTACTTCTAGCTGGAAATTGAGATCTCAGCTTAACGCTTTAGAAGAAGCAACTTGTTTTGCTTCACTGGAAAACCAGGATTATTTTTTCTGTATCAGTAATCCTTTATCTCCTCTTTTTCTTCAATCCTTTATCTCCCCTTTTTGTTCAAGGCTCCATTCAAAATGAAATTAGAACAGAAGTATCATTGTTGTTGCATGTGAATACATTGCCTCCCTCCTCATGACTTTATCGTTCAATTAATTCTGGTTTGTTCTTTCCTCTCCTGGTATTTCCCAACCCCGTTTTCTCTCTCTTCTCTCTTCCCCTGCCTCCAGAGGGAGGCTGGATCAGAGACGACCTCCAGAAGGCCCCTCCAACCAGCACTTCTGTGGTCTCTGCTCTCACACCTGCCCAGGGCAGCAGAAAATCATGGTTTGAAACCTTATGTTAAATGTTGCTCATTGATTAGAGTGATGGGGCAAGGGTTCCTCTGATGAGCATAGTGGCTTTAAGACTTTATTGAAAAATTGTAGGTGTATATAATTAAGGTGGTCTTTGAAGAAACCACAGAGTTTAAGAGTTCCAAAAAGTGAAACGTATCCTCCAGCAGTGGTTCAAACCCATCCCTTCCCCTTTCCTTACTCCTGAATTATTGATTCATATTCTTTCTCTCCAGTAATGAAATATTCATTGGTTCAAAGTAATACACATCAATAGAGCTTCACCTCAGGGTATCCTCCAGCTTTTGATGGTCTGAGCATCCGCCAAGCAGGTGGTAAATGGGGGTTCAGCTTCCCTCCGGAGGAGGAGGGCACGGGGGCTGCCCTCCCTCCTACCCATCTCAATGCTCTCTAGAGGAAAGGGAGGGAGAAGGGAAGGCACCTCAGCTGTCTCCTCATTTCCCTCTTCTCACCACCATTTTGCCATCCCTTTCCAACGCATTAGGAGAGTGCTTTGGAGGTGCATCCTGCAGGTGAGGTGAGAGATGGGCCAGTATCCTGGTGGTCTCCAGGACGCCAGGTAGAGAGCTGCCTGCTGGGTGCAAGCAATTTGGGCAGGCCCAGAAGCACACTTTCAGCATACGCCCACGTCAGCTTTTTAGTTTGCATCAGGAGTGCGTTTTTTAACCTGTGGATGGCCCCCACTTCACTGGCTCACATGATGGAGAAGCTGCAGGAAAATGAGCCTTCGCTTCAGCTGATGCTTGACCAGAAGGTGCTCTCCAGGGGTGCCCCTCATGCACCCCACGCCATGCRGCTGCCAGCCAGTGCTCAGGCTGAGGGACCACGGGAGGGGGGTTTACTCACCTGAAGCAGACCGCCCCCCCAAATGCATAGTGTGGATATTAGCTCCATCTTCGTCATGCTACAGGTCTGTTCCAGCTGCACGGCATTACCTACCAATATAGCTATAGCCTTAAGTACTTTGGGAGTTTTAAAAGCAACTCAAAACTGTCTTTCCCTTGAAAGCCTTTGAGTAAGGTTTTCAGGTGACTGCAGAGGCTTTTAAGCAAGGTTTAAACTTCACAGTGTCTTTGTGCTGGCAGCCTCAGCTCCTCTCCCCCAGCGGTACATTTTAAAAACTCTTTGTGCTGAGTTTCTGAATCCCTGTGAAGGGCTCAGCATGCGGCGTCTCCGAGCGTGTACCCCTGAGCGCAATACACATGTGAATGCCAAAGCAGATGCAGCCAGCTGTGCRTGCACACCAAATTAGTCAGATTTCTCAATACCCTTTAATTATAGGAACATTCTCCCACACAACGTCCTCATGCCCTCTGCAGGTTTSAGAAATCTCTCTTGTCTTTTCGATCCTACCAAGAACCAGACCAACTTCTCTCACTCCTTTGCTCTTCTACTGCCTGCACCAGAGGGCATTTCTTATCCCATCTTTTCAAAGGACCAGACTCTCTCAGTCTGACCCAACTGCACACCTTTAGAGGATTTGTCGTGCAGACACAGGTTATTTTTCATAGGGCCACCAAGTAAATAATGTGCCTTGTGCAGGTTATCAGACAGCACACAGGAAAAATGCAGCAAACCTACAAATTACGACAAAGAATTTGTGCTACTGCTCCCTGCTGTATACACTCCAATCTGTTGTTTCTGTGCACTGTTTTCTGTTACTCATCTATTATTCACTCTCTAGTCAGCTAACTGGTTACCCCTGTACTAAGCATACATGCAAGCTCCATCAATTAGCAGCACCATATTCACTTCTTGCCCTGAATGTCCCACCTGGTCTTTTCTTCCTTTGTGCCCTCTCCCCTCCAACGCCACAAGTCCCTGCTGCAAACCTTTATTAGTGATTTAGACAATGCATGTGCTGCTCATTATTCTGTTATCTTACTGCTCATCACAGCTGCAATAATTAGACTTCATGTTTTTCACACCTTCACAATATTGTTTTAGCCTACAAGCCCCCTTTCACACAAAGCCCCAGTGTGCCAGTGCTATAAATCTGGTGCATAGATCATGAATTACCAGCAGAGCTTTAGTCACTGGTAAATGACTCCTCCTCACCCACGTATCATCTCAGATGCAATTATAGCCACGATCACAGTGTCCTGAAATCCGCATTCGTCATGTAATTTGAATTGTTGTGATAGGGGTTAGTGTTTAGAAGTCAGCTGATTTCAGCGGTGTGATCTCAGCAGATCACACGTTCCCTTGTTGCTKTTGGCAAGCCTACACCTCGATGCGTGTCACTGGATTACATCATTGATGTCCTAAGTGGTAAAAGTCAGGTATTGGAAACCAATGCAGCTGATACATCTCTCTAAACCTCAGTGTCCTCATTACTGCTGGTATCCTCACTGCTCCTTACTAAGCTGGTGGCTTGCATATTAGAGGCTTGTGTTCTTTCACTGATGAATGTTCCTAGGCCAAAAGGCACCAAGCTTGCTCCTGAAAACAGTGCTAATCAACCTTCACTTGTAACTGTGTGCGAGCTTGTAATTGCTACTGCTTTCTTAATGCTCTTCTTTTTTTTTTATGAAGAAGTGGTATGTGTACTGTGGTTCTGTGTCTGCATTGCTAGGCAACTGTGTGGCTCATTTAATTCCTCAGAAAAATAGGCCAAAAATCAATTAATGACATAGTCTCTTTTGATAGAAAATAAAAATACCAGCAAGTGATAGTTTGTGACTTTTAACATGAGCCAAATGTATATTCACAAAATGATGCAGACAAAATGATTCCTTGCTGAAGAGAAGACACGGCACTAGTGTGATGGGGATGGCAGCAGTTTGCTCTTAAAAGGAGATGGAGTTTCTAAGAATGTAATTTAAAAGAAAAATTCCATGAGACTTCAACAATAAGGAAAAGTAGAGGGAGGCAGGGAGTAAAGAAGGATTTGCCTGGGGTGCAGAGGGAGGGAAAAAATGGGCTGTTGGGGTTTGCACAGTTTGGAGCCCCATGAACCGAGCAGGTCTGCAACCCTTCAGCTCCCACCTCCCTGTCTGCACCATGGCCGCAGCCAGTCCTCACAGGCAGAATTAGTATCTGCTTTTACCAACCTGTCAGTGTTTCAAAATGCAGCATTTTAAAACAGCATTTATCAAAAAGACCAAGAAAACAACTGAGAAGGAGAAGCAGCCTGTTGTTCCCAGAGGAGGCTGAAACACGCTGAATGTAGCACTACAGCATCTACGGCTGGGAAACATGGCAGGTACTGAAACAAACTGAAAATTCTGGGCCCTAAAGACCAATTTTACCCAAGACTCCATCGTGCTCAGTAAAATCCCTTTGGATTTTTTTATGGGCATGACTGAGTGCAGCATTGCCTCTGTGCATTTGAGCACAGGAACTGCTCGGTTCAGGAGGTGATTGCAGCAGCTTGGGTGGTGGGCGCTGCCTCGTATGACCGACAAGCACAAAAATGTGAAAAAGAAAACACTGCCCTTGGAGGGACAGATTTGAATGCGGGCTTGCTGTTGCTGTGAGTGAGACAAATTTTCGTGGCAAAAAACCCTCCACAGAGATAGAAGTCCATTATAGAAAACAAATGGAGGTAATTAGTGATCTGGCATGGGAATAGAGACAGGTTACAACTGTCCCAGTTAATCTGTTCATAGAAATTCATTGACTTGATGGCATTGCCAAAGGGTTGTACCTTGTGCAGACTTCAGGATATTTCTTTCGTTACAGCTGAGAAGGCTAAGACAAAAATCTGTGCTAGCAAGTTTGCAAGAAAATATCTCTATCATTTGATTATTAGTACTGACACCACTCTTCCCTTGAGACACTTACCCTAAAGATGCTGAAAGTCTTTTCTGTCAGAAGTGGAGAGCAGATTGCTGGTAAGCTGCGGTAGGTTAAAAAGCTCCACACGTCATCTCAGCTGCAGTTTGATCATTTTTTCCCCCGAAGAGAACAGTCCCATTAAGTTGGATGTGGTGATCCATGACTTTTTGGTGAAGCTGTGCCTCTTACTGAAATTTCATCCCTCTTTTCATGTCATTTACGGAGTGATTCCGTTTTAACGAGGGATATTTTGTTCTGCTTTGTTGACGGCACCAAGCTGCACAGGGCGCTGCGGCAGCAGCAACATTTTGTATGGCAAGACAGGGGGTGTGAGTTCCTCGTCAGGGCTGAGCATTTCACATGGCTCATTTTTCTGGGACCTCACCATGTGCATTCCTGTCACCTACCACTCCCCAAAGAGCACATCCTCTGGAAGCATCAKCAGCAGCAGTTTACTAACACCTGCCTGCAACAAAGTGATAGACCCTTAAAAACAAAAATGGCATCACTGCCCTATTACAGCAATAGGGTCCYGTCCGTGATTTTTGAAGTGATAAGGCAGCCATCGCCGCCCTGCCATTGCTGCTCTGTATCACACTTGATGTGCTGTCAGCTAATAAGAGACAGTGCTGTGAACTTGCCTTGCAAGTTAGTAAAACCCCTACCTGATTTTGTTACAGGGCTGGGTGTGCAAGCAATTTAAATTCGAGTGTACTTAGGGCTCCTGAATTGGCAGGCTGGCTTGAGGACAGGCACAGGGGAAAGAGAGCAGGAGAAGCTGCCCTGCCTCCCACAGACACCCCTGCAGCTCGTTTCATTATGGTCCTTACTCCCATTCCTCCCTTAGTCTGTGCTTTCTGCTAAAAACCACACATGGCTTTGCAAGTATTCGCTGCACTAGAAATAATTTTGTGACTATGTTAGCTAGAAAACRTACCCACCCCTTTGCTCTCATTCAGCAGCTGATGGTGAAATAGGTTACGTGCCTGCTCTGGGCACCTGTAAGACAAGATACCTGCAAGATACCTAGAAGATGCCTTTTAAAATGATTACATTTTGGCTCTTAAAACACTGAGCCCCCAGAAGCCTGGTGCAGTGCCTCTCCATGCAGTCGCGGTGCAGCGAGGGGCTGCACGTGGGGCATGGAGGATGCTAAAGGCACAGGGGCAAGAGCCACCCCTCACACTTTCACCCCTCAATAGCCCATTTGTCCTCTTTGCAATCCCTCCAGGTGCCTTTGCCTGAGTTTGTGGCTGTTTGCAGCCCCTTGCGCTGCAGAGCATCTGGGTATGATGTTGGAGATGAGGCCAAAGGGGGGGACAGCTGGCACCCCAGGAGCTGCTGTGAACCCACCCACCCTGAATTTTACTCTTTTAGAAGTGTTGATGTGAAGCAGATGTGGTTGTGCTTAGATGGTGCAAGGATCCCAGCACTCTGCCAGAGAATCCCTGGCAAAGGGGGAAGTGCGAGCCAAAATTCAGGGTGCGCTAAGCTTTCTTGGGGAATCAGCAAGCACACCCACAAGCACTTTGCTCTGCCGCGGTGCTTGCGCTGGAGCACGCATGAGGCAGCAGGTTTGCCACGTGTACTAACAATGTGTACAACACCTCTCTTGTATGTTGTCTCCTTCAGGCCTGGCAGCCTGGAGCAGAACACAAAATGTAATAGATGAAACAAAACCCACCTGAAAATTTTCAAGAGGAAACTTGTTCAGTTCCCCTGTTAAAGCTATGCGGATTTTTTCAGTGGCAGAATTGACGCTTTTTTTCTCTTTCTGGCTCATAGGAAGTGACAGGAAATTTTGTTGCACTGAGTGAGCATTTTATTCATTTATTGCATTTCTTACATTTCTGCTCTGAGGTCCTCCCTCCCCCTGAGATGAGGCAGGCCCTGTTGGGCTAGATGTTGTAAAGGGTGGATGCAGGGAGGCTCCAGCCTCACTCCAGAGCTCATCCAGGTTAAAAGATGAAGGGCTGAGAAAAGCATGCATTGCACAAYATTAACCTCTTAAGAAACAATGCTTACAAGAGAGCTGGAGAGCAGGTCCCTAGGAATTAAAATTCAACATGCCCTGCCACTGTGAAGGGCATTAAGGTTTTGTTTAATTTGCCTTTATTAATAGATCTCTCCCTACCATTCCTTCCCACCCCACCCTTGCTGTGGGGATACAGCTGGAGGGGCACAGGGGGCTAGACTGAACCGGCAGTGCTGCAGGGGGGAGCACAGCACCGGCCAAAATAGGGCAGGATAACTGGAACAGCAGCGGCACGTCAAATGCAGTGGAGGGTGAGCAAGGAGAAGGGCTTGGCTTATAATACCAGGTCATCCACATCAGCGGTGGTTTCAGTCCTCCCGCAAAGGTGGAGAACTGATTGGAGAACTGTTTTCTTGTAAAATCAGGATGTACCATGAACCAATCAGAAAAGTAAAGGCAAATGATTTCCATTCAAATACCCCCTTTTTCAGACCTCTGACAATACCGTGGTTTGGGATTGGCAGTTCCCTTTAGGGGGGAGGTGCAGGGGCAGATGAAATTGATGATAATTCTGAATGTTAGGGCAAAGTTCCCACTTCCCATCTTGTGTTACTTACATGTAGATGAGAGCATGGTCTACTAGATCAAACATTATTTTGTTGTATGCGGTGGCTCAGTGGGAAGTTCTGTGTAAAGAGAGAAATCTTTTTGAACAGACCATATAGAATCAGCTGAATATAGTTTCACACTGGGGTTTGAAGAGTGGACAAAGAGTTTCAGCACCTGTTTACACAACAGGTAATGGAAAACCTGTGAAAACCATAGTTAAGGTTCCTGTTGTATTGAGTCCTGTGGCTGTAGGTTTTGAAATAGGAATCAAGCTTCTCTAGGTATACGAACATATGACTTATGCATGCCTGAATATCTAAGTCAAAGTTAAGCAAGAACAAGTGTTCGATCACTATTATTTAGCTGTTGGGAAAGTATATTTCAAATGCAAGTCATTAATTTAACTCCACTTCTCTCCTTCAGGCAGAGCAGAACAGGTAGAAAGAATAAAAGCAGTGGGGGGAAAAATCCTGCAGAGGGGAGGCTGGCCTCAGTTAGTGTAAATGCAGAGGATAAGCTCCTGTGGATGAGCTTGTCTTACCTACACACTGGAAAACAAGCACATGTCTCCTCAAAGGACACAGAAATCACACCGTTTGTAACTCATTGCCTCTTCATTTATGTCAAGTGGTGCCTGTACCTCTAACATTTTTCAGAAGAAATGTACCTTCTAAGATACCAAGTACCAAACAAGTCCATTTTAATTCTGTCCTTCCCCAACATCTTATACATAGTTTCTTTTGTTATTTCCTCTGAATCCCCCTTACTGATCCTTTTGGGGAACACTTTACCTCAAGTATTTTAAGGACTGTATGCTCATATCTTGGTCACAACAGCAGCTGCCTGATTCTTCTCATCTAAAAAATGTGGACTATCCTGGGAATATTTTCTCTTGGTGTAATTCAAGCATTCTGGTCCTTATAGTCACCGAATACCTGCACTTCTTACAATCCTGTCTTAGAAGGCTCAGATATTGTTGATGTAGATACTTTAGTCTAAGTAGGAATGGTAAGAATAAAGCCTTCTTTCCTCCCTCGTGGCAAAAATGTAAATCAGATTCCCATGATGCTCAAGCAGTGATATTGCACGCTGCAGCTCAGTTTTTGCCCAACAGTAGGCTTGCAATTACAGAACAGTAGAACAATGTTCATTCCCATTTTTGTACCTGCTTTGTCTGCCCTGGCGTTTGCTGATAGCATGAACAAAAGCATACTGGTAAGATTCGTTGGAGAATTGCCTTGTAAAATCATCATGTGGAAAAGGTAGCGCATGCAAATGTATACTGAGCTGCTTTCCATTAAAAATACCGCAATGCCAGAACAGACTGAAGATTTCGTAACATGTGGTCTGGATCTCAGTCCTATAATTGGGCTGAACTTGGCCAAAATGGACTTCTAGGCATTTGGTCTTACTGGAACAACTAAGTGTCTGTAGTGCCATGTGATATCTTTGACCTGAATTCCATAAATCCTGTTAAACCTTTGTAAGCATTTGGTAACCAGCTAGGCAATGGAGTTAAAGGAAGTGACTCTCCACAGAAAACCTGTAAAACACATGAATGTGAGTCGTACAGATCAGCAGGTGAGGAAGTACAGCACGAAAATGCTGGGTGTTTTGTCCTACAGCCCTTTGGAAAGATGGGAAAAAGGAAAAGTGTTCTATTGTTGGTGGCACAAAGACAATCTAACTCAGGATAATAAATAAATATCACTGCTTTAATATGCAAGAAGGGAATAGAAAAAATCCCTACCTTCTTAATGTAGCTTTTTGTTTCAGTGCTTTTTAGTGTATGCAAAGGCTCTTTCCAGCATAATTTCCATTCGATTGCAATTAGAAATGCTGCAGTACAGACAATGGACTAAAAGGTGTTAATGATGTATTTGTACATCTAATGTCAAAAGTTTAAAGTCATGGCTTTTAATGGAAGCTAATGAGATCCTAAACGATGATTCCAAGTAAAGCGTAGTCATGGCCATACTTCTGGCAGCACCGTGCTCATGCAATCCTGTCTCTCAATGTTTACTGCCAGCATATGAAGAAGCCAGGTAGAAAACTCYGCACACCTACCTTCATTTATCAACAGAAGTCAAACTCTCATGGAGAGTAACTGTAAAATAAGTGTTCCCTCTGCGAGATGATAATCCTGCCTGTACTTTCAGCAGGGAATCAAATAGGAATCTGTATAATTTAGAGGCAACATGTTTTCCAAGCAATTCAGAAAGAAATCCACTTCCCCCCTTAATGCTGAAATGTTGGACCCAAAGGATTATACAGCTTGGCTGCCAGGCACCTTTTATTAAAAACAAAAACAAACGTAGCACAACTGTCGTTAGGATTTGAATGTCTGAAACAGGCGGAAGGTAGTAAAACCACAGTCAGTCCTTCAGGACCACAGAACAATTCTGTAGCTGTCAAAACAAGAATTAAGCCTTCCTATAAACTGGCATAAATTGACACAGCAAAARACGACTGCTGCTAATGTAAAAAATACATAGTTCAGTCCGTTGGCTGCCAAGTGTATCTACAAAGCATATACAGGGCTACCACCGGGACACAGGAAAGGTTATCAAAATATCAGCCATCCTAATGTCTGCTTTAGCTCTGGGGCCCCAAAGAAAACCCCGAGTTCAACTCTTGCCCTTCACGTTTCCCTGTGCCGCACTGTGTGCGCTGAGTGTGATAGGAATATAAAACCAGCTGTTCTTCTTGCACTCTGCCTTGTCCAAAAAATGGGTTGCTTTGAAGGAAGTCATTTATGAAAAGATACATTAAACAGGACCAGTGTTTTGCCAGCCAGACTTARAGATGCTACTGCTCTGTTTTCCCAAAGCACGTTACTAATATAAAAGAAGGGTGTGCTTATGCCACCCACGACACTGTGTCCCTGGGCTGTGGCACAGCATGGACCTGGTGCATCAGATGTTTCTTGGTGCGGCCAAGTCAGACCTCTCTGACAGCGCTGGATGTGCACACTCCTTCCCTGGGGTCCCAAAGAGTCCAACCTGAGATGAATATGAGGGCACACAGAGCCCCTGAGTCCTGCACAGAGCTTTGCTAAAATGGAGTCAAAGTTTCCCACCAGTGCCAAGAGTCTTTGGATGAGATATGATTTTTGGTTCGAGGGCTAAGCCAGCCAGCAGCTGTGTCAAAGTTGCAATCCCAGCCCAAAACTGAAACCACGGCATGCTAAAATCATAAAGGAAATCAGTTTTTTAAAAATGTCTGGCTTCTCTTCCTGGCCAAAAAGTTCTGGGTATCTTTGAGATRAATATCCAGAAATTTGGATTTTCTCTGCAGGTAATTCAGTGAGATTGATGCGTGTAAAGAGTGTGAACAACAACTCTCATTTAAAAGCTAAAATCAATTTGCTTGTGCCTTTTCCACATCCTCTCAGTCAGCATCCTAGCAAAGCTCTTCTGATATTGGAATGTCTTCCGAAATAGTGAATGAATATGAACTTTYGTATTTATTTACAATTCACACCAAAAATGTAACTCTCTGGGAAAAACTTCATGCAGTTCAAAGTGTCTTTCTCCACTTCCGGAGCAATGAATGGTCAACCAAGAAGGCATGTGAATACTTTTAGCAACCTTTAGGAGTAACAGATAACATAAGCCACGGACTGTATAAATCCAGCAATCCGATGAATTTATAACATCACTATCTTTTCAAGAACATTTTCTGCAAAGCATAAAAAATGCATTGTGGAAACATTGTTTGCTGAAAACAATGCTAACCTGCCAAAGCACATATTTGAAAATGTATTTGATGTACTAATGAGTGGGTGTTTAAGGATTTGGAAGTACAAATGGAAATGCATAATGCTATCTTGCAAGAGTAGGTAGTCCATTCATTTGTGACGTTTCAGGATGATCAAATTAGTCCTGAGCAAGAGCAAAATATTTTGTTTGTGACATTATCTGCACACAAAAAGGTCCAATAAAAGAACTCAAAACCACTTCCTTTTCCAGATCCTTTCAAATTTACATTGACATTATAAACCATGTAAGTGAAGCACAGCGTTATTTAAAAGCATACCTGTAAGGGATATGGTTTTGGAAGCACTGCTTTGTTTTTCTGATGGATCTTGTTGAATCAATTTTTTCCAGTCTATTTGTATTAGCTGGGTAGAGTGTTCACAGAAATGCAATTGTGTATTGTAATTTCACTTTGATCACAGTCATTTTCTTTCTTGTGTTTCCCAAGCAGTCTTCTAGAAAATACAGCAGTAATGGTATGCAGCAGTGGATATTGAACTGCTTGCAAACCACTCAGGCAGCTCATAAAAACATTATTAAAAGGCAAATGCCCTTTGTGCTCATAACTTCTGAACTACGCAAGCTGAAGTGCTTTAATGCTTCTAATGCATTGTAATATATTGAGATGTGCTCTGTTGGAGTTAGTGCCGTGGCTTTCCAGCTGACAGCTTTTGCTCTCCTGTCAGTCACCGGTTTGATTTGACTCTGACTTTCCCTCCAGTTCAAGAAGAAGACAGGTGTCTGAGCGTGGTTTGCCGGGGAGCTCGATGATAGGCAGGTGGCACATACATTCTTCCTGGATACAAAAGGATCCTTTTCAGAGCGTGCTGAAGCATCTCCCTGGTACCCGTGAGTGGCCTCCTCCCAAACCGTGGGGGCTCTGGAGATGCCCAGTCCTGCGAAGGTGCTCTGGCTCACCTGCTAACATGTCTGTCCCAAAAACTGGGGCTCTGGGAGAGCTGTGAAGGCCACAGAGAGAAACAGGGCTTTCTGTGCCCGTGTGCTGTGAGCACTTCACTCGGTAAAATAATAATGGAGCTATTTTAAAGACATCCTTGATGTTCACTGAGGAAGTGGCAATTGCTTTAGTTTCTGGATGCATTCAACAGCCGCCTTCCCCTCTTCTGAGGTCATCCCTTGCTCAGCATCGTCCATGACTGTAATGTTCAGACATGTGAGTTTACTCCTTTCCCTAAAGAATTGGGAGTTCATCTGAGGATGTGCTTTCTCTCAAAATCAGACCCTGTGCAGGTGACCTGCATCTTTCCCCAGGTAGAGGAGAGAAATGATACTTGCCACAGCTTTTAGCAGCTGAATGAGTATTGCCAAACCTCACAGCGTGCTGGGGAACTCTTCCCATCATGGCAGCGGTCCTGGGTTCAGTGTATTTCTTTTCTCATTGTAGATTTTGTTTGCTGTAAAGTTTGCTGCAATTCTCTTAATCTTTTGTCTGTCTTGCCTATTTCTGCTGTAAACTAAGCATTAACTTTATACTGTCTACAGGGTCCATGTTTTGTAACCTAAGAAATCTTTCCATAAATCACAGTTATAAAGGTTGAAGTATATATTGAAATATCTAAGACCTTCACGCAGGCAACAGGCACCAATCTAGCCAGTATCAAATTGTCAACATATTATTTATTTTTTCAGTTGGCCTTAAGATCTTTATCCCAAATAACAATTTCTCTATTGGCATATGATTTACCCCAAAAGGTGGTGTATTAGTGGAATATACTTTCCCTTTTGTAGTGAGTAAACTGTACTGCCTGCTTTTCCTCCTCTCCACTGCTCCCTTCCCCACATCACCCACTCCCAGCTCTAAATGTTGATATTTGATAATTTGACAGCTTTGGTCTAGATAAGAGAGTGAGTGTTCCGCTCAGAAAGAGCACTTAAAAGTTATTTTCAATGGTGCAGTTTATGCAGTACCCAGAAGAAGGTAGTAGGCAATGAGCTGAAGTCTAAATTTAAGCACACTGGCTGCTCCGTGCTACATGCCTTTGAAGATGGTATGCGCTTACAGTAAGCTAGCTTCAGAGTGCAATACATGTTTTAAACGTCAACGCTGACAGAAAATCCATAGTTGAGGTAGCATATGCTCATATTCCCCCCCAGACACAGTGCAAAACACTTTCATGCTGATTTCCATCAGCCACCCATTTGCTCCAAGACCTTAGAAGATGGCCAACACTGAACCTCCGTCCCACCCACACTACAATGAGATCGCTGTCATCCAGGATGCTACATGCCCACACAACTCAAAACTTCTGTTTGAACAAGTTTTTGCTGTAGAAGAGACAAAAAGTGCTTTTGAGAAACACCTGAGGAGTGCAAAAGTGCCATATTTTGAACAAAACCTGTTAGTTTACTTACTGCATGGAAGGTCAACTGGGCACTTGGAAGGTACTTGATGAAAACCATGTTTGTGGTGATGGGGCTGCTATTCCAGTTAACTTGCCAAGCTAAAAGTGCTAGCATACCCATGCAGGGAGACTTAGAAACAGTCTTCGCTTATAGCCAGGTTGCAAAGGTACAGGACTCACTACTGATTTGTTTGTTTAAGAAGCTTCAGTGTTTGAGAGAGGTAAGATTTTGCAGCATAGTATTATGAGAGGACCCTTCAGAGAAACTAGGTTGATGTGCAACTGTTGTGGTTGGCACTTATTAATATTAGATTAGATACCTTTGCAAAGCAAATATTTCAGGTGGGTGGGGKTTTTTTTGCTGTGGTGTCTTTTGTGCACTAAAATTCCATGAGAGTTTCTGACTTAGAGCAATGAGATTTGCCACTAATAACTCTCTGACACGAAGAAATTTATTTGCTGTTTCATAGGGAGTTTGAGTATCACAGAGCTGTAAAAACTCATCAGAGAAGATCATCAGAGATTGGAAATGCATATATTGTACAAGTGAATCAGTGCTGTAGCACAGTCTTCATGGGTCCCTTGCAGCCAGTACTGTGAGGCTTACTGCAAATGGGCTGTGCCATCTAACAAGCCCAGTATTTAGAATGTGTCAGGCTTGCTGTTTGCCTGCATGTGTTTCTGTCAGGGAAATCCAGGAAACCAAATTTAAATTGCTTCTGTAAATGAAAGATGGAAGAGGTGACATGGTATCCTCCTTTTAGAGAGATGAAGAAAACACTGAACAACCCTCACTTTTCCAGGATTATGTACAAAGCTGGCCTCAGAAGTCGTGATGCTGGATTCCATGACAGGGCTGACAGAAAAAGCCACTTTTGCTTTTCAGTCCTTTTAGAAGGGATCTGCTACTGACTTTCATGAGCAAAGGTCCATGGCCTTGCAGTTCTTGAGTAAAAACTTAAAGTAAGAGAGAACATCCCCTTGATTTTTAAATATTTTGCATGTTTTGTTAAAACAAAGAAGGCTGAGCAACAAATGACATTTCTTGTATTTCAGTTGACTTATCAGATATCACTGGAGAGACAAGTTCCTAAGGAGCAGTATGAAATTACCATATATAATATACCTTAAATTGTTTTTCTGGACTTAGCAGTAACATAGCAGTAACTCCAGCAATCCTATAACATTAGAAAACCAGTGTTTATACAATCCCTATCTCTGTAGCATGGGAAAGTCATTTTCTAAGAAGGCTCTCCATCCCTCCCACATGTGGCATCAGTTCCTGGTTTTCTCCCTGCCTATGTTAGCTGGAAAGTGAAAATGGATAGAAATCAGTCCTTCCATTCAAGACTAGAAAATATCCATCCATAGAACAATACCATCTTAAAATGTAGAGGTGTGGTACTCATCTCCACAGTTAAGGTCATACTAAAAACCCAGCAGATAAAAAGCTGTCCTGGCACATCCAGTGGATGGGATCTGATTTTTAACGTTAATTTTATTTCTTCAGTTCATAGATGACTTTGTAAAAATATTTACACACACACACACGTAAAATACTGATTTTTTTTAGGTAATAGTTAAACTTCTCCTCTTTTTGTCATGTTTCTTCAGGTTCCTACAGCTTCAAAGCAAACTGTTTCCTCGTTCTGAAAACCYCATATTCCCCACTTCTAGTCTGCAGGCTTCTGTTGTGTTCGGATAATATTTTATCTATCGTTCTCTTTTGCTGGTTTACAATGAAAGTACAAACATCTAGCAAGAAAAATTGCTTCTGTTCGTTATCAGTAACCTCTCAGTCTAAGAAATTGGCGTGATCAACCAACCACTTCTGCTTTTCAGTGCTGTTATCCCTGTTCCTTAAGAAGTAGCAAAAAGTCTGACTTGGAAGTGAAATGTTTGGGGGTTTGTCCAGATGTAATTTCCATCCTATTTTGACTATTCCTGTTCAYGTTAAGCACGTCTTCACCCTTCTCTCTTTCTTGCTACTGCCTGCCTAACTTAATAGGAGTGGAGAAATGTATGACTTACCTGCAAGTTTCTTTTGGATTTCAAAGTTTGGGCTATGAAGTTTAGCCACCTCAGTTTAACACTGACAAACCTTTTTTTTTTTTTTTTTTTTTTTGTGTGTGTGTGTGTGTGTATTAAATGCATGCAGAAACAGAATGAGCTGTTAAAATGCATCCGTATCCACATTGCATCCTTCAGTAATTTCAGGTTGTTCTTTCCGCTAATGCAGCGGGGCACGGCAGTTATCTGCACTGCAAAGGTTCTCCTTTAAGGTTAATCATGCAGCTGTAGTGTTACTGCACAGGTTTGGAATAACTTTTGTCATTTAAGCTACACTTTTTTTCCAGACCCCACTTGAATAGATTGTCTTTTGGGCACAGCCCAGAAAAGTTTGGACAAATTCCAGATGGCCATTTAGAAACAAAGCTGAGCACAAAAGAAATAATCATGCGTTTTCCATCAGGTAACACGTTGATAAGCCTTGCTGCGCTTAAAAATAAATAAATAAATAAGTACTGAGAAATACCTTCTCTGAAAAACTTTGTATTTGAGGGTGGGTTTTGAGTCAGAGCCTTCTGAGGTCTGATGGAAACAGTGGAAGGTTAGGTTCTTAGTTGTCAGAGACGAATAGTAATCTTGACATATTTGGTGACATACGAACACCGGAGGGATTTATATAGTCAACTTTAGGGATCTAAATTAGGAATTGAATCCTTCTGTACAAGTCAGTGAAACTTAAAGGCAGCTCAGAGTGTTTTCCTCTATTGGCTATAAATGGAGCACAGGGAGATTGACTTCATATCTTACATACCTACAGTGAGGCRCCTAAAATAGATGACATGAATAATCCCTAAAATGAATACCAGTGTGCAAGAATGCAGTCATGAAACACAATCCARTTATCTCTATCACAGTTATGTCTCATTCTGCATCCCAGGTCTGATGTCAAGCCATATGCTTTCTTTAGACCTACTTCTGTACACATGGCAAGAAGCTAACAGAGCACTTTCCCTCCACCCTCCCTGCTTATTAGCTCAACTACCTACCTATAAGAGCAAGAAGGTGTCTAAAGGTATTTGCCTAATTCACATTCCACTAGGCTAACTAGAAAAGTTACTAAGATTAGAATATTGTTCTTTTCTTTCAAGTACACATGGTCACTCTAGCGTACGGACTCAGACCACATTACAGCCCTCAAAAGTGCTGTAGTCGGCCAGGCAAACCTTTATAATCTCCACASAGCCCTACTGGTATCAGCAGAGCTGTGATGGTGCAGTAATTTAGCTGGTCTTTTTAACAGTGCAGGTCTTGGCACAGGGTTAGAGAAATTACATTGAAGGTGAAAGGGGGGAAAAAAGCTACTAGCAAAAACCCGCTGAAAGGAAAAAAATGAAAACCGGCTTTCATTTTAGTCACACAGATGTCTAGTCAGGAGAAGCATTTGTATGCAAAGATCTGAATTAATGACAGCTCCTTTAAAAATAATAGAAATGGTAAATGTGGATCTCCTATGTGGAAAACTGTAGGTGGGGAAGTGGAATCAAGTTTAGGGGGTGGGGGTGTGTGTGGGGGTGTGTGTGTGTGTGTGTGTGTGTGTTGAAATGAGAAGACGATGCCTTTGTATAAAGATTGGGCATCTAAGGTCCATTCATCATTTTTTAATCCTTTCAGAAATGACTTATTACTCAGGAAAAGCAAACAGAGCGGCTGATTCCATCTTAGTTTAAAAATGTATGATCTGGGGTGAATTTTGGGAGATAGGATTGTCAYAAGATGTTCCACTAATATTATTATTTCCATTGTGGGAGTGTCCAGGGGCCTAAGCCTTAGGGGTGGCATTCAAAGGCACTCTTGAGGGACTTAGGAACAGAAGTCTAGTGCCTGCTTGTGATTTTAAACATACATATACACTGCAAAGGAATAATCATTGCGCACTCTATTGAATATTTATAGGCACACTGTAGCTAGTTTTTCTCTGCTTTAGAAGTAGGGGGATTTGTGGACTAAAGCCTATTAAGTCCCTAAAGGTTATATAAGGAAAGACTCAAATTCTTTGTACAGGAATCCACACCTCTACTGAAAATATGTTATGGCTCCACAAAATAAAAATTTAAAAAGATTTCTCTGCTTGAGAGTGTTATAGTGACTGAGATGCAGATGAAATGAAGGCATCTTGTCTTTGTTGCTAAATTCTCAGGGTCCCAGGTGGTCCAGTGCAATGTGAAAAAAACCACATCACCATATCCTRCACTGAAATTGGTACTGGAGCTATTGGCAAGCTGGGAGAGTGTGTCTGCTGTTTTGCAGTTGCAGAGGGGATACAGTTTATATTGCTAGGCACTTTGAAAATCCCACTCTGATCACCTATGGATGATGAACACACAAACTGTACCCTTCCAGAACAATTTAGTACAGTATTTAGATGCTGTACATTGAGTAAATAGGAAAGAAGAAGTTTTTTTCATGAGTCGTCCTTGCCTGCGGGGACCTC
Organism: Phoebastria nigripes; assembly: GCA_035582835.1. NCBI lineage: Eukaryota > Metazoa > Chordata > Aves > Procellariiformes > Diomedeidae > Phoebastria > Phoebastria nigripes. Next base: position 584,625 of record JAYKAV010000422.1, on the reverse strand, counting down.
AGCTCTCTACTTGGAGCTATGCTGCAGAGTGTTTTTTGCTACCTGTAATGGATCTGAAGACCACCGCTCAGAGACAACAGGCTGAAAAATGCTGGTTTAAGGATGTCTGCCTAGCGGGTTGTGATTGAATTAATTACAAACCATGAATCATGGACATCTTGTTCCTGCATTTGTAAGATTAAAGTAGGCTATATAAATAACAGTCATTACAGGGTTTTTAAGTGGATGACCATTCTTGCTTCCAGTAGCAAATTTGGAGAGCTCATTATCTTTACATTTCCACTAATGGGAGGGACATTGCATTCTACTGTTATAGATATAGCACTTCAGCTTTTTTTGCTTTTGTGCCAGTGCTACTGTTTCCTACTGCAGTGAGCTACAATGGACAAAGTCACAGCAAACACGAATATTGTGTCCAGCCCTGGACTTTCCAGTGAGCCCTTAAGAAGGTATCTAAACATATGTGAGCATTAGGTGAAATATAGAGTACACAAGCTTGGGTCTAGGCTGGTTAAAAACACTTTGAATTCAGTTTGGAATTGGAAACTAAAGCGGAAGAAGTAGTTGTCAGCAAGCCTACAGCTCATTTCTACACTCTTGGAGTGTCCCACCTCTACAAGAGCTCCCTGGTGGCGTACTAACCAGCCTGCTTTTTGGGGTACCATATTCTAGACTAAAACTCTCTGGCTACTGCATCGAGATCAGCTCCATCGCTGCTTCTTTGTCTTTCCAAGCATACGTCCTTGACTCCAATTATCTTGCCCGTGTACATAGAAGGCAAAGGCAATCCAACTGCATTAGACCACAGGATTACTGCCAGTCCTCCAAGGCCACGTTTTTTCTTAGAGCCCCAGTCTTGTGGGAGCGTAACTTTACCTCTTCAAGGAGAGTTCATTTTGCACCAAAAGCAGTTTCTTTTACATTAAACCTCACAAGGAAGTTGTGTAACTAGACCGAATATTTGTGTGCTAGTCCCAATTTCACTGTTCTTCCTACACTGCTAGACTGGATTGGAGCAATGTATTTTCAGGATGCCAAGTTCTTTGTGTCAAACCTCTAGCTTCATGATTTCACCTCTAAAACATGAAATCTACTTTGTTTTCCATGACCATTTTCCTTTGGCTTTATGACCACACTGTGAAATAGAGGTCCTGATACCCCCAAAGATATTATGTCTCCTCCTTTGCATAAAGCTTCTTTCTGTCGCTCAGTTTTGATGCTAATGCTCACTCTTGGTTTCCTTGCCTAACCTCTGAGGATATTCCACTTTTTACCCCATCTACTTCATGCTTGGTTTTGGAGACAATGCATTTTAAGAGGGATGCATGTATTGGATATTTTCTATTTTCCTCAGGAAAGATTGAGTCTTGTGTTGGCTAACCATATATGCAGACAAGAATAATTATATAGAGACATACAGAAATATTCCTAGCTGTTCACATTAAGAAATCTAAGAGTATAGTAAAACATGATTCATATAAATACATATCAAACTGGAATTGTATAGCGTCGGTGTCCAAGTTACTTATTACGATCTAGGGTACTACATCTTCAAATCTGAGTTAAAGTTCAAAGGAGAATTTGAGTTTCTGCTAGGTGGTATTAAATCACCAGAAATAGCAATGGATATCAAATCTGGTTTGCCACATGCTATCACATGGGTATTGCAGGCAGTGACCACATTTATCTTATCCTGCAGTATGTCTCAGTTTTAGTGGGGTTCACTAATACATACCTAACTTAAAGTAAGTCCCATGTTGTTTTCCAGTTACTGAATTAGTCTTCTTGGCAGAATCAGGATGGAAAATGATTGCTTCTTCTCCAGGCAACTAATGCAGCCATGCAATGAATTTTCTTATTCACTCCCAGTCCAGAGAACTCGACATAGTTTCATGGGATGCACTGAATAAGTAATGTTAATATTGCTGTGTTTACTCTTGGAGACCATTTTTACTCTTGGTAAATTGATTCTCATTTATTCTGTGAATGCAGAATGAACAATTGTACTAAACGCTGTAGTTTCTCTAGCCTGCAGAGGAAAGGTGGATATAATCTATTTCTTTCCCTGTTTTTCAAGCCGTGTGTACACTTGGGTGATTTGCAGAGTTTTTGGACTTCCAGCTAGGTGTTCGGGAATCAGTCTGCTTCCAAAATTGGGGCATTTTACATGCCGTTGGGTACTCCGGCAAATTTCAGTGTCTGTGCCTAAGGGAATATTAACAAATGACACTCTTCCTTCCCAGTTTTGACATATCCTTTTCAGTAGTGATGGGAAGGCATAGTGTAGAACACAGACGATCCATTAGCAGAGACTCTTTCCTTACCAGGTTTTAAGACATAATGAACATAAGAAATTCAGATATCCTCCTTCCAATTTTATCAATGAACTCTGCAGTACAATTGCAACTTCCTCCAAGTCCTCTTTTCTGCAGGTAGGATACTGACACCTTTCACCTTTCCTCAGCCTTCATTTTTTTCCCACAAATTAGCAGAAAATAGAGGTGTGGAAAGGGGAGAAAGCCACAGATTTCTGGGAATTGTTGAAATAAACTCTACTTCAGTTCAGCATTCTGCATTAGGTTTCTGTGTCTTGGGTGGGCAATCATGTAAAGCAGATGGCAGGTTCCAGCCAAGACCCAGCTGGCAAGGTATAAGTTTTCCAGTATAACTGGGAACTCTGTGGGCTCTTTGGCTGCCAACAGTCCACCTCCATTAAGGTGACTTGCTGAGTTAGCTGCTAATTGGCTCTATGCAATTAACTTCCAATGCTCATAATCACTATGATGTCTAAGGTACTTGTAAAACTGATGAATTCCTATGTATAATTTCTCTGAAGTGTGGAAATACTACAAGTACCATTTTCCAGATGAAAACCTGGAACAGAGACAATTATCTGTTAATATTGTTCTACATGTTAATTTTGGTAATGGTGTTATTATATTAAGCTTTTGTACAGATCAGGGAGTAACAAGTCACCTTCATTCCTTCAAGGCACATAGACAAGGAAGAAAAATATTGAAGGACAGGCACAGTCCATTAAAGCAGTCAGTGCCGCAGTGGTTTTGGTGTAGGGAAAAAAAAAAAAAGACGATGACGACAGGAAGGACAACTTCTAATGCAACTTCTACTGTGTTTGTTCATGTTTAGCTATTGTAGTAGTAGAGTTAGATGCACCTATCCAGTGCATTTAACTAGCAGATTAGTTGGTAGACTCTGCCCTCAGTCATCTTAACCAAAGCCATCCCAGAAGTTGGTTTTAGTCCCACAATCATGCTGTCTCTGGGCAGATGCAGCACAGAAAATAAACACTCCTTGCTTTAGCAGGGTCCATTTCCACCTATTTTCTCACACAACACTCTCATAGCAAGTTTTCAGTGTATTGGCTTTTTACTAAACACTGAAAAAAATGAGTGCAGTTGCTTAAGGACCAAGGCCTCCTGTGGTCCAGCTTTCTGGGAGCAACTGAAGAAAGTGGCAGCGATATAAAGAGACACTTTTAAAAATACCTCCTTGTCTTTTTAATATCATTCGCAAGTCATCCCTCAGGATTTGGTATTTATATCACAATATAGACTGTAGCTAAATTCTTTTACAGGTTGTCTTCTGTTTTTCTGTTTATATGTAAGCTACCATAGAAGTTAGATGATGTTCTTCTTATTTTCTCTCTTCTTTACAGCCACAGCAATGCCTAAGTAAGCATGTATTTCCAACCAAGTCTGTCAGCCTATGGCTTAAAATTGGGCATGCGGTAAAGTGCCTACATGTATCTCTACGTACCCCTAAAAATGGACAAAATCTAACACTGTTCTTAAGGTACTGTTTTCTGCTAAATGTTGGAATAGAAAGAGAAACTCACAGAGCTAATGGTCATGACATTTCCAGCTCCAACTTTCCAGATGTTAATGTTGGAGAAAAAAACCTCAATAAACTATGCACTTTTGGTCATTAAAAGGAACTTAAATACGTTCCTCTGTCAGTAGTAGTTGAAGTTGGATGAAGAATAACGAGAAGTAAAATACCTTTCAGCAGAGTTTTTTAAGGTATTGCTTGATTGGTTTTAGAATTTGTCAAATAATAACAGTTTTTATTGAATGGACTGTTTAGCCAATAACTGACATTCCTTTTCCAATGCTACTCAAATAATTGTGTTTTATATATGCTCATGTCTGCTGCTTTTACATTTTGAGAGTAGAATTAAGAAGGCCTTCATCTGGTAGAGCTGGGTAAAGTGATCTAAATGGATATAAATGTGGGGACAAACCATCTTTTCTGAAAACAACCATATTTCGCTTGAAAATTTCCAGTGTGATACAGCGCCTGTGAACTCGCCCATCTGCCAGACCTCACTCTTTGATCTTGAACTACTCGCTGAATTCAGTCATAGGCAAAGATCTTAAAGACACTAAGACTCTGAAGTTATGTGAAATGGCATCAGGTAGGAGGAGATGCGAGAGGTTTCCTGCCAGGAGAGATAGCTACGCCATGAGCATAACTTGTGCTAAACTCAGAAGAAATCTGTTTGGGAAAAAGTTTTTAGAAATACCCTCTTCACAGGGTAATCTTCAGAGCTTACACTTTCTGAGGAACTAAATTGCCTTGGAGATAGTAATCTGTAGGAAACCTAGCTTTAGTTTCAGTCTTCACAGACAAGCTTGTTTCTAAGAAAAACATTTTTACAAAAAAAGAGTATGCCCGAAAGCAAACTGAACACAAGGCAAACATGGCAATATTCCTCTGCATTAAATTAGCTGATGCTGAGTGATTACTACTATTGTTCAACTCAGCTGTTAACTCTTAGCTGATTTCCTAGTGTTTAATTCCCAGATAATTTCAAAGAGATTTATGCATGAGCTGAGAGTTAAACATAGACTTAAATGCAGTACTGACACAGGCATTGCATAGGCATACATTTAATATGAAATATTCTGAATCCAGGCTTCAGCAACACCTTTAAGCACACCAAAGTTGAAGGGATTACTCACATTCCTACAGATCCCTGCACCACATTGAATTATCGTGTAGTAAGGGATCAGTACGAGTCTTACCTCTGAATTTGCTGAGTGGGTTGAACAACTGAATTCTGGCGGTGTTGAAAGAAGCTTCAATCAGTTAGTTACTTCTCTTCTGCATCTGGCTTGGCAACCAGTCAAGGAGAACAACAGTGCTCATTTCCTATTCATGTATTATGCACAATTTGCTTTGAATACCTTGTTTATTCTAACACGAAGGCTATATTTTCATTTCATTTTGGTACTACATTAGTGGGAAGACATGAGAATTGAGGACACTACTCAACTATCGAGCCACAGATCAATAGACAAAAAGTTTTTAAATGGCTTTGAAATGCCTACATTGATAAAGCTGTATCCATTATTCTTCTCTCTGCTACTGGGGTAGAAATAATAAATATTTTAAGAATCCCAAAATAGATGGAAGTAGTAATATTGACTAAGCAGAAACTGTTTGCCAGGAGATTAGGCTTTAGTTGGTAGGATTTAAATATGCCTGGCATGTCAAAGCAATGTGACAAGCCAGTGTTTTCATAATGTTCTGCGTCTACCTCATAACTTGTTGTGAAAGGATGATGACTGTTGCCAGCTTGCTTTGTTCTTATTAATATTTTTGAAGAAAGTGAAATGGCTCCATTTCAGGAATTAAGTCATTTCTTTATGCCAAAATACTGACAGGAAGTCTTGGTGCAGGAAGATAAATTAGAGTTCTGACTCCTGCATCACAAAAAAGAAGTCAACATTGTTTGAAAGGAGCCTTGCTGTCCAAGCTGGTGTTACTTCTTTTAACATTGCAGATGTGAACGTCAAGTGAGTTTTCTATGTGAATTTCTGTAATATGAAATGGAATAGGCTGTTGAACTCAGGCACTTTGAAGCTCTGATTTTAAAAGTCACGGATAATTTTAGGGAAGGGGAGATCCGAAGAATCAGCAAGTGGAACACGTGGACCACAGTCAATATTGTAACGTCAGCTGTATAGCACTATTTGCAGCCCACGTCTAGTGGGATATTTGCCTTGTTGTCTTTGCCACTGATTATTCCAGCTCCCTCAAAACTGCACTTGCACCTTCACCTCCCTTCATGTAGATGGTATTTGAACCCCTAGCGAATAGCTCTCTATCCACCTCCATTCTAATCCAAAAAGTCAGCCTTTCCTATGGGTCCAAAATGGCAAAACTCCCACCCAGGCCCTTACCCAGAGCAGCAACAGCAGTAGCCTCCTTTTACTACACCTCATGTGGACCAGCCTTCTCCTGAGCTACCCTGGTCCAGACAGTTCTGTCTGCTTCTTGCTTTATTCCTTTGACCTGGACACCCGTGTCCTTATGCTGGTTCTTTCTCTGCTGCAGTAAATACATTTGTTTTCTTACTAGGACAAGACCCTTTGCTGTTTGGTTGAGCTCTTCCTATTAGGACCCATCTTCTATTACCATGCTGGTGTATGTATTAACTGTGCCTTTGCCCTGGCAGCAAGCCCAGCCCTTGTGCCCTCTGTGCCAGGTGGACACACAGGGTCATTTCCCACCCTCCTCTCTTCCAAAGCCCTTCTCATGATGGTTGCCCCCCATCTGCTCGCTGACGACAGTAGGTAGAAAATGGACAGTGTCCATCTGGGGCTTCAGTTGCTCTTCTGCTCTTTGCCTGTACTACTGCTTGGTTGCCTACCTTTTGCCATCTTCTGTATATTCATCTGGGATTGGGAGCTCTTTGAGCAGAGACTGGCTATTTTGAAACTTCTGTGAACACTGTAATGCTTGATCTGTGATTGATGCTTCCAAACAGTGCTGTGATGTTGTTTCAACACGCCTTACCTGATGGAAAATACCACTGGCATATGAAGGAAGTGACATGAAAGTCACGACCGAGGTAAGAAGTGAAACCGTTTATTACAGATGACTCACAGGCGAATAGGAAAACCAGCCATCAGCACTTCAGAAGAGGAGTCACTGCAAACCTTCACCTCCTCACCTTGCAATAATTCTTACATCACCTGTAGTTATGGGCCAGTCCCTTTGCACACCTTGGTCTGTTTCAACTGAGAGTAGTTCTTCAAACGGGACAAGCTCCTGGGCAGACATGGTTGAGACCATGAGCAGGAGTTCATTTACTTGCAAAGAATGCATGTTGAAAATTGAGGACTGTAGTCCTTTGCTTTTCCAGTTTGAACAGAGATACGACAGACATCAAAGGAGGACGCAATATTGCTGGGAAATCATATATAAATAGCTCTTTAGTGGAAAAGTGCTGTAATTCCTACCATATCTTACAAAAAAAGCAACAGAAAGCGTATAAATATATCCTATATACACAAACAATACAACACAACTGTCTTGTAAGCAGGGATTAGTAGCAGGACACTGTTATAGAAACAGCACATATTTTCCCTCGGGAAACTTAAAACCCCACAAATTTAGTCCATTCAAGGCCACAGAGAAACAATGTGCTGCTTATGCTCTTGTTTCCTTTCCTAGTTGCTGAGACTGAAATTTTACAAACCAGGTTTCTGTAAATTTTCCATTTTGTTTAAAAATTACAGAGTCCTTGGATCAGCATCATTTTTCCATTAAAAAAAAATAGCTAAATGCATTCCTCTCCACATTTACATTTTTATATTTCCCTTACTTGGTTAAACCAGACAACATGAAGTTATTTTCACTCTTCCATGCAAGAACATAATTGATGGAGCAATACCGTTGTTAAGTACTTTAGAAAAGGTTTTAGTAGAAAAACACAAGAGATTCATCTTAAACTAGTTTAAATTAAACAGTTCTGTGACAACATCTGGGGACATAACTTCTGGGACATGTGAATGCAAATTCAGACTGGAAGATAAGGTTCCGTGAAATCAATGAGTTGTAGCTGCTGCATCTGACTCAGACACTGCTACATCTAGCAACATCATTTTAGATCAGAGGCAGGCTGAGCCCTAAGATACGCAGCGATCCATCTGTCTTACGGCAAGCTGCAGCTGGACATTAGGTGGCAACTGAATTCTTCACCACTCAACTTGCATTTTCTTATTTGTCATTTTAATAGTGATTCCTGTGCAGTTCAGATGCCCTTTCCCCTCCCATACGCTACCTGTGATTGCCAACTGTGTAACGAAGAAGGTCATTCGAGATTTCCGCTTCCTCCTCCAGGTAGAGAAGAGCACGATGGCATTTCCAGCAATTGTGGCAATAAAGAGAATCCAAAGAGTCACCAGCTGCTCTGTCTGCATTGGAGAGAAGGAAAAAAAGTGTATCGGTAGGTGGGTGGGTAGGGACTTGGGTTAAGCCAGTCAGTTATCCTAGGACAAATGAGATGAGAATGGAAAAAAGGAGTGAAATGTGAGTTTTGCCAATTGATTTCTAATTATTTAGTCTAAAAGATATTCCTGTTCTTTCAGAAAATACTTAACATGCATCACTGCTGGTGATGTTCATTCCAGTTTGATTTGCAGTGGCTGTATATTACTTCTATCTTCACAAAACCACTAGCAGTGTCTGTGTTTGGCACAACACTAAAATGAGAGGCAGCCCTCAGTTTTCTCGTGTTGCTCCAGCAAGCTGTGAAATAACTAGCTGCCTCACTTTGTAAGGAATATTGATAGATGGGCTCCTTTGGAGAAATGGGAGAAATAAATACTTCTCTCCTTCCCAGCTCCAGTGACTCTGGGTCATCCACAACCCCTACGAAATTCAGACATCCACTCCATGATCTAGATGTGCACCAAGATTGAAAAGAAAGCATGACCCACTGTAAGGAAGAGTAAAATTGTGTAGCGAGCGATACGTGATGACAAAACGTCCCCTAGTGGTAGTGCGTACAAAGAAAAGAAAGTAAGAAAAAAAGTTATTCGCGCTCTCAAAGCATCAGGATCCTCTGGCTGCAAGAACAAGGGCGTACGTATCCACGTTTGCTTGTTTTGTGAGTGCACGCCCAATCTTCTCCCTCCTTTTGGCCTACCAAAACCCATTTGGTCCTCTCTAGATGCAGGACAGTTATTTTTCAGTGGCCACTCTGTAGGTTTCCCCTTGCCATGTGAGAGTGCGAAGTTTATGTTTTCTCCATAGCAGCCAGCCAGCTCTGAGCCTGAGAAGCACCGAGTCTGGTGAGCATGGGGTCAGCTTGGAGAAAACACTCTGCATTTCTGCAAAATTCTCACTTATAAAAACCTGTCCTGTGTAAAGCTATATGTAGTAGCATGGAGGAAGACAGTTCTGCTGCTCTTCTGCAAAGACAAGTAGAAAAGAGGGGATTTTTCACAGTAACAGTTAGGTTTGAAGGGCGTAGAGCAGGGGAGCTCAGGAGAAAAAAATCCTGATGTATCCAGCAGCAATAATACACACATTATTATTAGAGTTGAAGAGAGAAAAAATACATATATGGCTCAGCAGAACTGGTAGTTATAAAGGTAAACCCATTTTCCATAAGGGACCCCTCTCCCAGAGCCTGCTGCTCCCGAGCAGACCCCTGCCTTTGATGTTTCAGAAGGACACAGTCCGTACGAATGAAATACAGAAAAGCCTTCAGCCCACTGCTCTGCCTTCTTGGGGCTTTCCAATGCTTCACATGCATTGGTCACCTGGATTCACATCCTAGCAGCTGAGGTGAGTTTCGGGTTATGTCAACGCAGTTGTCTGGGATCTTCCAGTTCTGACACCAAACCCATGTGAGAGCTAGTGGAAAATGGAGGAGACAGGTAAGGGCTGCTGTTGATGAGGAATCCCAGCTGCTGGCCCTACAGAAATGACCCCAAGGGACTGTCCTGAGCAGGTGGGGGAAAGGAGGCTGTCAGTGAGACCTGTGCCAACCTGGCTGGGCTAATGATGGAGCAGAAGGAGGGGAAAGCACTCATTAAAAGCATTTGGCAGTCACTAACGCATGACTTTGTCATGGGTGAGCAGAAACCAGGGCTCCTGCTGCCTGCAAAGAGAAAACAGCTCAGCTGTGAGAGTGGGGATGGAAGGTGAAATGGCAGGAAAGGAGCAGGGGCAAGGAGCTTCTTGGTCTGCCATGAGCTTTAGTACCTCCTCAGCTCTTAGCCCCCTCCAGGCCAGCAGCCATGGTTCCTCCTCTAGTGGGGAGCCACTTGTGGGAACCAGCCTCAGCTTTGCTCCAGGTAAGTAGCCAYGCTACCCTGTGGGTTATGTGGGCATGCAGGAAAGGCAAGACCCAGTGTATGAGCAATTTGAGGCTGCTCTCTGTGCTGGAATCCAGAGATTAGCTTAAGCATACAATGAAGGCTGTGTTTAGATGGTTTCACTTTTCCCAACATGATAACTTTTACCAGTGTAATCTACCATTTGGGTCATCTCACCTAACTTTAAAGCTCTAAAGAGAGACAGCTACTCTAAAATGTCATAGTATAGTCTAGATAATAGCAGTATCATCTCAGAGATGAGTCACCATTCATCTCACCTACCTTGGGATGGCCTGTCTCCACTGATTATAGAGTGACCCAGATAAGGCAACTTGTGTGGGCTGGATGCTTAGCTTTTAGACAAAAAAAAATTCCACCTTTTTTGGGTGTCTGCAAATCTCTTTAATTTCTTGGAAACAAATTCCCTTCGAAATGTGTGGCAGAGACATGGTAGAACTATTTTTATGGGGATGCTTTGCTTTGTACAGGAATTGGAAGGAAGTGTCTTTTTGGAAGGTAATTAAAACTTACAAAGGAAAGATTTCACATCACTTTTGTCCTTGAAATCAGTGGGTTCTCCTCAGGGTTTGGTTTGTCTTTTCCATTTCAGAAAACATCTTTCACACATGAAAAAAAACTGAGGGGCAAGACTTGTTCCCATTTTCCCTGGTATAAAATCAGGAGAGCATTTTCTTGAAAGAAATTCTGTATTCCTATATTGTACTGATATGGGTATGAACAGAACAAGGATCTGACACTCAAACCTTCTTACAATTCCTGCAGAAGAAATAGCTATGGAGCAACAGAGACTGTGTTAGAGGGGTGTTTCCCCACCATAGGGGCGCAGCATATATGGTCAGTTTAAATCCCCTCCTACCAAGTTAAAAAGCACTGCTTAACAGTTAAGCAATTTTAGGCTAAGCCTCTATGGCAATATACAACTAAACCAGACTACAAAGATAACCTAAAAGGTGCAAAAGCTGAATATAGGAGAGGTAAGTTTGAAAGGCCATAGACAAAGGAATAAAGCCAAAGTTTCTATTAATTTGTTTGTGGTAGCTGCCATCCAGAGAGAAGAGAAAAAGATCTCGTTCTTGGGGATTAAGGAGCTATAATAATAGGCAACTTAAATCACTGCAGCCTCTCTCAGTCTGTGTTAGCTTGCAGAATGAAAACTTCTGTAGTTATTAATGGGATGCCCACCGTGATAAAAGCCTTCACGGAGGCTAGGATTAGAATTCAAAATGATCTTGATGAATTCGAAACATGCACTGGAAAAAAACAAAGATGCTCTTCAACAAAGGAGAAGTGCAGGACTCTACAGTGCAGTGGGTGTAATCACATCGGGTTGGGCGAGCCTTCAAAACATCCCCCCTGCATGCAGCATGTAAAGTGCCCCACAAGTGGAACATGATTTAATAATGTCACCCTACCATGAGAGCGACAACCACCATCATGGGATTGACACTAGTCTCATGTGCCTCTGCTCTAATCCTTCCACTGTACCCAGCAGCTGTACTATGCCCACTCCTGGGTGCCGTGCTTCAAGAGATACACAGAGCAATGAGTTGACAGCAGTCTAGAGGATATAGCCAGGCAAAAAGACTGACTGAATGAAGTTGCTTAATCTAGCAAAAAGCAGACTGCAGGAAAATATGAACATAGCCTTGAAGACACAAAAAGACTGACGTAAAAAAGGAAAGGAATAATCTCTTCTTCAGATCCACTGCAGACTAGCCAGAAATTAGTGGACCAAAACTACAGCACAGAATTCAGGTTGATCATGTTAAATAATTGACTTTAAAATATACCATATATATATATATATATATATATAGACTGATTGAGTCAGTGAAACCTCCATCTGTAAAGGTCTTAAAAATAGCTATTAGATTAGAGAGATAGCTGATTGATCCTTGAACTTCACTCCAGCTGCATTTTCTATAATTTTGTTTTATTCATCACCTTAAGGTTRCTTAGACATAAAGGTGTTTCATTTCATGTCTTGTTTGTTCATCAAGCAAAAATCCTCTTTTTGTAACAACCCTCAGCAAGGTGATTTACAAAAAACATTGTTTAATAACATGTTGCACAGACATCAGAGGCAATCTGGATAAAAAGAAAGATAATAACATCTCCCAAACCCCTATGCAGAAGCTTTTGGCAAGGGCTGCTTTTGCAATGGGCATTGCTAACTACATTACATGAGAATGCCGTGAGAGAGACTAGTGTCATACACCAGTTCTTTCAGATTAGAAAAACTAAAGATGCTGGTGACTTAATTAAGGTCACAGAACAAATCAAAGTCAAGAATATTTCCTTGGCTTGACTACAACCATTGCATGCGCTGCTATTCCACAAGACTGCTGTGTTTGGAGCATGGAAGTGCTTGACATCTGGAGCACATATTCATGTTTTGCTAATTTGCTTTAAGATTAAAACCAGCTTTAGTCAATGAAGCAAGCCCCTTCATGGGTGAAATGTAAGCCAGAAAACCTGTCTGAAGATTGTGTGCATTTTCCTTTGCTTGTAGAATAGGCTTGTTATTTTGTCTCTCTGACAAAATTTCTGAATCCGTAGGTTGCGGTAAGTCTAGCAAGAGGTGTATTCTGCTTTATATTTGAGACAAAGATCATCCCTGCGAGCAGCTTTAATCAAGACCATAGTTAAAACCTTTCAGAGCCATTGGGAGACATTTTGGTGCCACAATGCCATCCCTTCTTCCAGTTCTCCTCAGCCAACTTCCTTGCTCACTCATTTCTCAGGATTTGTATCCCCTCTGTTGGGAGGCACCAGCTGTGGCTGTGGAGCAGGGATATACCTGATAGCCCATCCCAATGGAGGTGCTGTTCCTCATGTCTTGAGGTGCAGAAGCCTTTGCCTGATATCAGAGCAGTTGCCTAATAGAAGGAGAGGTTCAACTATCAACAGACAAAGCATGCTTGTAATTGAACAGGATCTCAACGTGAAACAGTTTTGTTCTAGCTGCTGAGGCTGGTTGGGAAACAGCCTGGAAAAATAGGTTGCCAGGTAAGAAATAAGCAAATAAACAGAAAAAGAGAGTGACAGATACTCTGTTCCTGATGTGACTGGCTGGCCTCTTAACATGAGGAGAGGAGGCCCATAGTGAATTCATGTCCTTGCTGACCTGGTGCCCTCCTGCTCCATGTCCTTGGTCACCTGGGTGAAGAAGAGGCACTGATCCCTCATATCACAGGTCAGTAGTGGCTTAAGTCTCTGAACAGCTTCTTCTTGCCAGTTGATTAAATTCTGGGAATATGCAAACAGTCTTACTGTTTGCCTTTGGTATATTTTAAAAATTATGTTTCTAGTGTAGCCTGTTGCAGCAATTGAGATTGTAAGAAAGATGTAATCACGGAGCAAGCCAAACAATTTTGTAAGGATGTTCTTCTTACCACATAAGAAGAACACATAAATCTCCTTTCTAAATCGGGGAACCGTCATGCTCAGGGTCATGTTCGCCACTAGTGGATTGCATTGCACTTTCTTAAAGGAGGAAAAAAAAGAGAAAAATGTTCTCTCACCCTCTGAAATAATCACTTTAACTGCAGGCCATGCAAGAAAATGGAGGAGCTTAGATTTGCATTTTTTTGACCCTGTTGTAGAAAACCTGGGGTCTTGAGCTTTCAATACTGAAAATGTTCAGGACAGATTTGATATATTAACAGCCCCCATTTAGGGCCGTTAAACAAACAAAAACAAAACAAAACAAAACAACAACAAAAAAATCCCCAGGAAGATTAGTTTTCCTGAGGCAGACAGGTGCCATGCAGCTTGACTGATTCCAGTCAGGGATTTATAGTCAGTTTGCCTCTAAGGCAAATTGCACTTTGGACTGCAACACTGAAAGAAATCACAGACAGACACTCATCAGCACAATTTAATTAAGGAGCCTTAAAGGTACTGGCACAACCTCTGACATAATTCATAAAGTTTTTGAAAATAAATAAACAAAGCAAAAATAAATAAAAACCCCTCTGTCTCATACTGCCAGATTCCTCCACAGCAGAAACCCTGGAGGAGGCTTGTGGGGTCTAACTGCTGCCTACAATTATCTAATGGGAGGGTGCAGAGAAGATAGAGCCAGGTTCTTCTCAGAAGTGCACAATGAAAGGACAAGAGGCCACAAGTAAGAGTTGTAACACGGGACATTTTGAATAGATATTAGGAAAAAAAAGTTCATCGTGAGGGTGGTCAAACACTGCGATGGGAGACCAGAGAGGCTGTGGGATCTCCATCCCCAGAGATATTCAAAATTTGAGTGGACACTGCCCTGAGCAATATCTGGCATAGTTTGAATTTGCTTTCCAGTGGTTGGCACAGGTGACCTCCAGAAGTCCTTCCCTACCTGAATTATTATGCATACACAAGTATGCATAAGACCTATATTCTTAAGGAATGTACTTAAAATTAGAAGGTACTTATACAGACATAATCAGATGAGTGCTTTGCACAAGTTGTATATTATTTATTGTATCACAGAAACATGAACAACTCGGATCTTTGTGGGAATTTTTATGTAAATTAAAATTCACCCTGCAAGTAAAGAGTACGGGTGTAAAGGCTACTGGCATGGAAATGACACAAACACACTAGTCTTAGGAAAAAGGACTTTAAAAGTATAAGATGGCATTTGTGTTATGCTTACGTGGAGGCCTGAGATGAAGAATTTCTGCCAGGGTGAGACCAGCTTAAACAATGAGCTGTCAGAAGTCAAGTGTGATGCCACTGAAGGGATCATGACTATTGTTATTTTTACCAGCTACAAAATAAAGGTTCTTTAATACATAAAAAAGAACAAACTTGGTTAAAGTGCCAACTGGAAACATCCATATTTCTTCTTGTGTTGAAACTTTCAACACAAGTTGGGTTGGGAAAGAAAATACTAACAGAGATCTGCTTGAAGATAAGCTGTAGGTGCATTACACATACTTTAGTTGTAGATAGGAGTTCTGACTGTCAAGAGGGAACAAAGTAAGCGGCACCAAATATCTTACAAAAAGAGGGACAGTGGATGGAATACTTAGGCTAGAAGTAAGCTTCATACAACAAATGTTAGTCACCTGAATGTGAAAGTTCAGATGATTAATTCAAACCACCTCCTAATGCTCAAGAAAAGCTGCAAAAATGGCTGGATCGCTCTTGATTCATCTGCTGATAGGCCTTGTCTCAGTAAGAAAGAACCACGCTAACAACGGGGAAGATCACTGAAATCTTATGCCATAGTTGTCACAAGCAGCAGAAATTGTACTGACCATCCCTGTAATACAAGTGTGTTTTGAAAGAATGTTCTCCATCTAGCCAGACAAAACGGAGAAGATGTTTCTACACAGCGTTCACACAAGATGTTCTTGAAAATTTTGGGAAAGCAATTTGATTGACACCAAAAAGCTCTGGGAAAACTCATGTGAAGATAAGAAAGACTGAGAAAAGAGAAAGTTCAAAGCTAAGTTTTATATTTTGTCTTTCAAAGTGCTTCCATTATGATTGAACTTGAGAGGAACACATCTAGGCAGGCATCAAGCCCTCTAGGAGTTGGGTTTGTTTTTTTTTTTGTTGGTAGCATGGCCTGGAATGGAGCCTGATTCAAACTGCATAAATACTAGTTCAGCCCCAGGTTTGCCTCTGGGACTGCTGCTTTCCCATTTCAATGGCACCGCTTGTGCCTGAGAGTTTTCGTATCTCCTGCGCAGAGGCTGCCTTACTGAGATGCTTTCTCACAGGCTGGCTGTGTTATCYTCCCAGCACACGGCTACAGGTCATTCTGGCGATCCTGGGATGTGTTGCCACACAGGGCCTTCACAACACGTCAGAGGTGCTGGCAACAGTCACTTCTCCACGTGTCCTTATGGTTGGAAGAAGGGCACAGTTGGGAGGGAACCGAGCTGATGTTTTCTATTCTGGCAAACTTGAGAAGCAGTTTTGCATAAGTTTGTGTGTATATGGTACTGCACTCATAGTCTGTGAATGTTAACGTGTTATGTAGAAGAAAATCTATAATACCTTCTCCCTTTTACACTTAGGGAAACAGACAAGCTGAGGAAGCCTATTCACTAAATCAGGACACTTTCTCATGGAAAGGGTTAATTATGTTATTAAAATTACTTTCACTTCTTTTTGAAATCTAGCAAAACTGTATCTATCTTTTTTGTGAATCCGCAGGTTTTTTAGAAATGTATTTCTTAGCTCTGACTTCACCCTCATGGGTGAGGCAGGGTCCTTTCACTGAGCAACATTTAATGCATGTGAATTGCTGTGATCTTTCCAAGCGCAAGTAATAGCTAAAAAAACCACCCCCCCCACCCTGCCCCAAAATCCTCCACAGGTGTGACTGGGATAGAGGGGAAGATTTTCTCAATAACAAATGGTAACAATTCATTTTTACTGGCAAATAGTTCACATTTGCCATTCTGCTGTGTTTTGGTACAAGATGGATAACAAATGGGGACAGTACTGTTAAGTTATTGCAGGATTTTTTTACCCATTGCACCCTAGGAAACTTCCACAGAATGAGACAAACATATATCCCTGATTCTAATGTCATCAGGAAAGATACATCTTTCATGGTGTACCTATCTATTTTTTCCTAGARCATTTTCAACATGAAGAGATAATATTAGGTCACTCAATGGCCCATCCATAATTGTATGATTTTGATAGCCCTGTTAAAAACTGTGAAATGCTGTTTTTTCTTAATCACAAAAAGGGGTAAAATGATTAAGTATGCCTAATCTGTACAATTAAAACATCTCAAAAACCTGGAGAAATTAATACTTTCTAGGCATATTTATATAGCAGAGGCAGACAGATGCAAACCCTGTGGCTGTGTGGACCACAGAGTCAGAAGTATGAGGGTCGCTAGTATAAAACTGCCCAAATCAGTTGGCTCAGAGCTACCCCCAGTTGGGTTGTCATACAGCCAGATCACTTCTGTGTTGCATTTAAGCTACTAGATGAAGCCAGCCTGGCCAACAGCACTGCAGATTTGTTTCACAAGGAGATCAGCTATTACATTCTCAGCGCAGCATCTCAGGAATAGCATCAGTCATTATGGCATATTGCAGAGGCTGTGTTCAGGAGTTCCTGACACCTTATCTGTGTAGACTTAATTCTCCTCCTCTCCCCCCACCGAAAGATTGCAAAATTACTTATGAATTATTTGATATGCCTATTTTTCTAAAATGTATGATTGCATTTGCAGAGATTACTCCAGAAATTTGACAGCACCGATTATTATTTTTCTATTATGTATTCAATGATGGGATGCTCTGGGAGGTTTGCTTGAAAATCAGAATGAGCGATAGCATAGGCGAATGCATTCCAGGAGACAGAGACTCCTGCATTTGGACAAAATGACAGGGACAACAGATTCTGACTTAAACAGGCTCTGAGGACACCTGGAGCCAAATCCTTGTTACCCGATAGTCCTACAAAACAAGTCTATGCAAACCTTCTCTCCATGCATTGGTCTCCTCAGCTCTTTGCTGAGGATGGTAAGCCCTGACCTTTGTAAAGAGCATTAGGCTCCATGGATAAGCAGCACATGCTCTTAGATTTGTGCTTACTCTGGCATGGCTATGCAGTCCTGTTTAATATCTGAGCTACGTGGGCTAAAACATGCAGGTACAGGGAATGCTACAGTGGTGGGGGGAAGGTCACAGGCAGAGAGCCAAACAGTCCTTCCTGAAACAAATTGGGAATTTAGATTATATGTGTAAAATCATTTGTGGTGGATTCGATATGCACGTTTTTCCTCCTGTTCTAGCACTTCAGTGTCACTGCTGTGGCGATGCTGCATGGCATAGGGAGCAGGGCTCATGGGGCCAGAGGGAGAGGGACATCAACCTGTGGACCAGTGGCTGGGGTTCCCACCTGGCAGGAGTGAGGTTGGGGTTCCCAAACAGCCTTGGGTGTAAACGACAAAACCTTTGTTTCCTGCTGCACAGGTGAGGGCTCAACTCTACACATCAGAAAACAAAATAAGAAAATGTACTAGATGATTGAAGTCAGCCCACTCTCCTGGGAGGCAGGAGATGACGGTGGGAACCCAGTCCCACCGAGAAAGGAACAGTGGCTGGAAATCTCTCCTTTTGAGCACTCCAAACTTTATTGCATAAAAGCAGGGCATTCTGTTTCTCAGTAGAACTCTTAAAAAAGAGATGAGCCCTACTCAATCCTCACTGAGGACGAGCACATGCTGCTACCATTGGGGAAGCTTTGGGGCTGTTGGGGGCCTGGCAAGGAGAGGTGCTTCCTCCAGCCCCAACAAAGCCTCCCAACCCTGTGGGCAACAGGGACAAACCTATTCTGAGATTTCAACTTCTCTCCAGGCAGGTTTCTGCTTTGCACCTTGTCAGGTTCATAGAGTTAAGAAGGTCCTGAAGTGGAGGAAGGCCACAGGTGTTCAGATGATCTCTGTTCTTTTCAGATTACTGTATTTGGCAGAGGGCAGTTGACACTCGCTTAGAGCCCTTTTACACATAGATTAAATGCATATGGGGGAGATTGTAAAGGGATGTAATGAACTCTCCTTTGGCCTGGGAGGTTGGAGCTGTAATTAATACCAATTTGCACATCTGTTCTGAATTTGGTGCTGACACAGCCAACAGGACTTCTTGTGGTTTAAGACAGTAACCTACCTGGATGCCTCATGTAAAGGCACCCGGGAAGAAATATGGTCTGGGTTTTCAGGGACCCTTTGCCATAACACAGCAGCAAGACCTGAACGTGGGTGGGGATGAGCCAGTGCCTTTGCCGTGGGAAGCACCAGCTCATCTTGCGTGGTGCGTGCGTGCACCCAGTCCTGCCCCAAAGGCTGCAACTCTGCACGCCAAGAGCCAGCCTAGTTAGCACACATGGCCACGGTCCCAAAGCAGACTTCATGGGCAAAGCCTTGGTGAGCAGCTGGCCAAGGAGCTACGGTAATGACTACCAGAAGGGAAACGTGCATTCCTCCAAGTGGATGAAATGCTCCATTTCCCAGCCAGAAAAAAAAAAAAGAAGAAATTTAATTGAACTGCCAAAATGCTTTCTAATCTGAAGCRGTGCAGGATTTAGTTGTTAAGCTCTGAAGAGGAATAGACAGAAACTCAAATACTTCTGAAAGGGGGAGCAGGGAAGCACTCACAGCTCAGCCTGTAACAGGACTTTTTGGCACTGAAGTGCTCTAAGGCGCGTTATTTTACTTTTGTCACATTGCCACCACAGTATAACACAGACACTACCTTAGGTGGGTACAGGCTGTCCTTTTGAAGCATGGGAGGAAAAGAAGAAACCAGCACATGCTCCCATAGTTGGAGCAGCATGTGAGATACGCTACGTAGCTGTCATTGCATAAAATCGTTAAAAAGTCATTAACACAGGAACTGCCCCAGGTACTGGGTGAGTGTCACTCCCTCGTCTCCATTTATMGGCTTAGCTCATGTTTTCCTATGACCGCTTTGGTAAGATAGGTTGCACCTGCATTTCCCAAGCAGAAACAGCTTGTGTGCCCTGTCTGCATCCCAGCACGCCAGCTCTGGAGTCAACCTGAGGGGTGGCCGTTCATCCAGCCTGCCTTTACTGACAGCCATGGGCTACAATGTGTTTGAAAATCCCAATAAAAGTCCAAAGCCCCATTTGCAGCTACACTTCGAGCACTGAGCTCTAGTTTTTAATCCATTCAGCCTATTCCAAGCTGAACCTTTTATTGCTTTAGCTACTTAACCAGACCCTTGTGAAGAGGAAGGAGATGCTGCTTGGCTTGCTGGAAGGGGCAAGGACACGGCCACAACGTGGGCAGCGCTGGTGGAGGACAGCCAACCGAGTCAGCAGGTACCAGCAGCACCTTCCACACATGAGCTTTTAGAGAGAGCTGAAATTGCTGGCAGGGAGCCCTGTCTTCCCTGCACCATAGTCATCAGAGCAGGTGCTTTATCCCTCCTTTCCTGCAGYAGCACCAGCTGTCACTTGTCTCCAGAGTCAAAATATTTCCATGCCTATCAACAGCTAGTAATTGATGTGAAATCAGTGAACCTCCTTGCAAGTTCATGCTATATATGCCAGAGCTAGACATCCGACAGAGGAGTTCAAGTCTAATGAGAAGCTCTCAGCTAACAGAATCAAGTTTCCTTTAGCAATGGACGAGCACGCATGACTATCCATGGTTTCCTAATTATTGTAATTTACTCAATCTCCCCTATTAAGGAGCATTTTTCTGCCTGGGGACTTTCTAATCACGGAATTAATTGTCACTTTTACCATTATAAAATACTGCTCCCATGACATTGTTCAGATTTACAGCCCTAACTGTGGAAAGAACAAAGGAGATAAAGAGAAAGTTGTTAAAAATATTTTGCTAGTCGCTTCTGATTTTTTTCAAGAGCATTTTAAGAGTCTAACATGGAAAAAAAAAAGAGGAAAAAAAAAAGAATTTTCATCCTTGAAATCCTAGATAAGAAAGTACTGTCTTATCAAGGAAAAAAACGTTATCAGCAGCACGTTAAAAGAGACCCTCGTTAATTAATTGTAGAACTACAGATCAACTTTTTCCTTAACGGGCGGAAACCCGTTGTAATCCCACTGATTCCACTGGCATTGTGTCAGAGCACTAACAATCTCACAGAAACCAAAATTGCCTCTGAACATATCCCCTTTTACCTAACATATTGTCAAACAATGTTAAGTGCCTATATCTTTCCAGCTGAAAGTGATCTCTTTGGTCCTGACCTCCAGAAGGAATGGCAGGGCACTCCTTGTCAGACTTTTTAATAGCTTGAACTTAACTTGTACAATGTGCCACCACACTCCAGTGACACATGGCATGCAGCATGAAATTAAGCAACGACAACAGGCACAGAAATCTGAAGGAAAGATGAATTTCAGTACCTCTTTCATCTTTTTCCTACATTCCCATATTGCAAGGGCGATGTTTGTTTGGGGAGATGAATKAATACACTTCCCATGTCATTCAACAGCATTCACTACTGAGTGATTCATCTGSTGCATTCTTAACAGCAGCCTTCAAGAGACATTGCATCCCCCGCTCAAGTTAAAAGCAAACAAACAAGCCAACTAATTAGAACCTGTCCCTCATGATTAAAAAAAAMCCCAAAACAACAAAAAACCCTCTCACTTGTGTACAATGTTTGTTGCAGCTGGAAAATTGAAAAGAAATCCCTTATGTCAAGATGATGGCTATAAGAAATTGCATAAAATATGTGTTAAACTAATACAAGCTTTTGATTAAAGATGCATGTATAATTACAATACCTCTATAGAAAAACAGTACTGTCCCCTCTGGGAAGGGGATACAATTGGCTAAGACCTGAAAGTCTGAACTCCAATTCCTACAACTATTTTGTTTTTCAGTAAATGCCTCACACATGCTGTCTGCTGTCTTTGCTGGTGAAAAAAACACAAATATCTGGGCAAAAAAGTTCAATAATCCTAGTTGCCTCCCCGCAGAGGTGCTGAAAATGCACCAAAGCTGCAAGCATGTGAGAAAAGTAACGCATGCCTTAAAAGAATACCTTAAAAGAATAGTAAAAGGATCCCCATTCCTCTTCTGCCACCACTTCAGTGAAAGTCACCGTTTCAGTGCAGGTGACAAGGGTAAGATCCAGCCAGCTGGTGCTTCCCTGGGAGCCTATGCTGGCTTCTGTGGAGCCAACCTCCATCACTGGATTTTGTTCGAGTTGTCTAGGTGCTTGTTTTTGCAAGAGTTAATGCAGCCAAGCTTCTCCCGTAAAAGAGCAGCAACAAAACCAGCTTCTCACTGCTCCACCACTGGCTACCAGAGGCGTCGGGCTTCAGTGCAGCTGAGTGATAGATTTTAAAAAAAAAAAAAAAAAAAAAAAGCCACGCTGGCATCGTCCCTTTGAGCTTTCCTTTGCTACAACTCTGACGACAGCCGTCCACATACTCTTTCCAGCAGCAGGAGCAGCAGCCAGTAAGAAAGTCAGTACACGTGGACCCAGCCATGTGCCTTGTGGACTCTGGATTGTCTTGCACCCCAAGTTGCCAGCTCTGGAGTCAGGCACACCTGTAAAAGCATGGACCTCCTCCCTGCATTAAGCTCAGGAGCCTGGCTATTCCACTTGGCAGCTTTGCTTACTTACCTTAGCTCAGCCCGCTTTGATTTCGATTACCTGCAGAATTACGGTATACCCATATAAAGCACCAACACACTCTCTTGTATTAGCAAAACCCCATTAAGTTTTTAGGCTTAAGCTATCACAATTTCCCTCTCAGTGTCTATCTGACTTTTGAAGTTGTCTTTACCAAGGAAAAAAAAAACCATAAATAGGCCTTCGCACTTACCTTTGCAAAGAGCTCAAACCTGCTGCACACCCGTACAGGCAGTGCTTTCTTTGCCATACGGAGAGCCTGTCTGGAAAGGTATGGCTCCTAGGGATTGCTGGTGTCACTTAGACAGAGGCTCAAGGACTCTTCAGAACAAGGTACTCAATTATCTTTCTACTCACCGATTTTCTGGGCACCGAGCTCACTTACCCTCAATTGATTCGGATGTTTCTCCCCATCTCTAGTGGCGTTACCCGGGGTTTACACCAAGATGCCAGAAGAGAGCGTGCACA
The DNA here is from genome assembly GCA_035582835.1 of Phoebastria nigripes. Classification (NCBI taxonomy): domain Eukaryota; kingdom Metazoa; phylum Chordata; class Aves; order Procellariiformes; family Diomedeidae; genus Phoebastria; species Phoebastria nigripes. Next base: position 561,893 of record JAYKAV010000422.1, on the reverse strand, counting down.
CCTTCCCTGACCGGAGCGCAAAATCACATGTAAATCCAGAACTTGTTCATCTTTGTGGAGATGCTCTGCCTCGATACCAATGCAATCCTAAGCAGAACATAATGTATTTTCACAGCCATGCCTCCCCAACTCAATTTCCTGTTACCTGCTCACGGCAGAACCTAGTCCTGTGCTTGTGCATGGATGGCCATGTGGGAGCTCAGGAGGCATTCAACTCCTCACTCGGGCCAGCACAGCACACCCTCTCCCCAGCTGCTGGAGCAGGGGTCTCCACAACATGCCCATAGCATCCGTGCCCGCAGTCCAGGTAGGGCTGTGCCCACCCCCGCCTATGTGAGCCGCAAGAGAGGGGTGGCTGCAGGGCCCTCCAGCTCCCAGGGCCAGTAATAGCAGGGGATGGGGGCACAAGCAGTGAAATTCAGGACTAGGTTTTGATTCTGAACCCTCCCAAGTTGGGACATGTCTGGATCTCGGGCTTTGGACCAGGCTGTTCTAGGGACTGGAGAAACCTCTGAGTGTCTGAGCAATATTCAGACCTCTCCAGGAGATGCTGGAGTCATTCAGAGGAGGGAATCGGTCCAGGCCCATACAGATCGTTAGTAGCAGTCATGGTGAGAAAGGATCAGCACCGATCCATATGCACCAGTGACCAATATTTAACAGCTGCGAATGATGCATAGGTTGGAATGTGATCAGATAAAAAGAAATGTCCCAGAACCACTATGTTTTGCTGAAAACTATTGAGAAAATGCTCATTAACGTATTATCCAAAAGAGAGGAGGAAATCCTTTTGAAGTTTTTTCTGACTGATTGTCGTGGTTTAACCCTAGCAGCACCTAAACACCACGCAGCCGCTCGCTCACCACCCCACCCCCTCCGGTAGGATGGGGGAGAGAATTGGGAGGGCACAAGCAGGAAAACTCGCGGGTTGAGATAAAAACAGTTTAATAATTGAAATAAAACAAAGTAGAACAGTAATAATAACAGTGATAACAACAACAACAATAGAATATACAAAACAGGCGATGCACAATGCAACTGCTCACCACCCACCGAACCGACGCACTGCCGAACCGACGCGTGCCCGAAACACACAAGCCTGTCCTGGAACCCAGAGCCCCCCCACACCCTTAGTTTTTATACTGAGCATGACGTTACATGGTATGGAATACCCCATTGGCCAGCTGGGTCAACCACCCCGGCTATGCTCCCCCCGCCAGCTTCCCATGCACCTGGCAGGGCACGGGAGGCCAAAAAGTCCCCGGTGCAAGCACCACCCAGCAACACCCAAAACATCAATGGGCCACCAACGCTCCTATTATACCAAACCCAAAACACAGCACACCCCCCAGCTACTGGGACGAAAGTTAACTCTGTCCCAGCTGGAACCAGGACACTGATCATACAGGTTGACTCTGAGCCTCTGCTATGAAGTATTTAGGTAGCATCCAAGCTTCTTGAAAGGATCCTACCAGTTTTTTTTCTCTTCTTCCTTCTTCTTACCTGGCTTTCTTATATTTACAGAATTCTCTTTCTTAGAGTTAAAAGTTATTACACTGAATGGTGTTTTTTTTTTTGGTGCTCTCATTCCTACAGAGCTGTTATGCTCAAGCATATTACAGGCACTAAGAGGCTTTTCAGTAGTTACATCGCACGCCAGATTGTACGCAGCTCTCAGGACTAACCAAGAGTGACTTCTCTTGTGCCTTTGCCAGCTACTTGCTCTAAGTAGTGCTTATGGTGCTATAAAAGGCTATACCGTGCCCCACTCCAGCACTTTCCAGTCTACACAGGGGTAATTCAGGTCTTCCATTACTATTAGCTTTTCTGTCTTTGAGTATTTCTCAGTCACTGTCACTGCCTTGGTTTGTTGATGGCTGGTTTTGCTGAAATGCTGTTTTCTTTCCATTTAGTCACAGAATTTGAAGCCATGGGCTGTCTATGGTACCACATCTAGAATTAACCTAATTCTCTAGGACACAACACTTTGTTTTCAAACCTCTACAAAGTCACGACAGCTCCCCAAAATTTGGTGTTTGGGGTTTATTCTCCCCCACCCCACTCCTCACCCTAAGATTAAACAAACTGCTTGAATACCTCTGCAATGAATGGCGAAATAAAAGACTTTAATGATTGAATCTCAAAAGCCTATAAAAGGCAAGATCAAATCCTAGCAATTCCTCTGTGGAGAAGGAACAGCTGATTGATTCCTACAACTGACTTTGTTGTTTTCCTCAGCTGGGACATTGAAAAGCCTCCGAGAACTTTCAGTGCTTGAAGAGATTAAGACAGTTTTACAGAGAGAGAAATTGAGTCTTCCCTCTGTTTTAATATAAAATACTCTCAAATTATTATTCTAAACCAAAATTTTTCTAATGTATAATAAAATGTGATACTGCTTTCTTAACCTTTTTGAATGGCTTCTTTTTTAAGTCACACTTTAGTATTATACCACAGGAAAGATTAAGCAATTTTGAAAATAATCTTTAAACAAAGAGAGTGGATTATTTGGAAGAAGAATAGATAGGACTTGTCTCAGAGGCCACTTCATTGGCCATTCTTATTATCTTGGTCTCAAAAGCTACACAAATTTGGTTTTCTTAAATATAGCCTTGAACCAGAGCACCAGAAAACCTAAGAGCGTAAATGGCTCCAGTGAAAGCTGAAGAGAATACTCTGCAGTTGCAGTGTATAACAACACTGATATCTTCCATGTGCAGACACRAGGGGGGACACCTGCAACACATATCTTGTATCTCCCCACAGTGGCATGATTTTCCTTACTGGCAAAAGAAAGAAACCTTGCACAACTGCAGAAGGTGAAATCCAGAGATGGATACGATGAGACGAAGGCAGGTGCCTCTGGAAAAAAAAGACACAATGAGTCTAAGTTTTTAAAGACCAGGTACAAAATAGTGATTTTGATTATTTAAGCCAGAAATTCCTCATGCAGAGACTCTGGTCTCTCCTGCACAGCAGCTGTGAAACACAATAGATGGAGACGGGTCATTTTGTACACCACAGTGTGGACACTCCACACCAGGCAGAGGTGCTGTCGCAGCCACGATGGACGTTGCTCTCCAAAACCCAGCAGCAGTAGGAGTGGGAGTAAACTGAAAAAATATTTGGATTTTTGCTGTTTGGAGTTTCCTGCACCCTGCAGTAGTTGGACATAACCATATTAAATGCAAAGAAGAAATAATGCTATCAGACTGCAGGAAGAAACAGAATGAGATATTTCTTGCTTCTAAAAGAACGGTGAGTTAACTGCTTTTCTGTAAAAAACCATGCTTATCCAAATCCATATATGCTGGCCTTGGAAGAGGAAGGTCAATCTGCTCTTCCCAATGTACAGCCCTTCTCTCCAGAAGCCGAACATCTGGGGCAGTGCAGAAGGGCTCAGCTGCTGACTCTGGCAGCGTAGGACCACTGGAGAGCTGCGTTCCTGCATCCCTGCTGCACAGGAGAGGAGCAGAAATTACAGGTTAGTGACACAATTCCTGTTGTCTGACGTAAGCTCATTTTCCTTTGGCTTACAAGCTGCTTAGCATGCACATTGTTTTCTGTTGGCGCTGTGCCTCCAGAGGAGTCCAGATCTGTTCATCATGGGTAGGAGATACCCAAACAGGCTGAAGTGCTGCCCTCAGAGCCGGGACTGACCAAGGCTGCAAGTGCCCCCGCAGCCTGGGCTGTGGCTGGGAAGGGATGTCTGTATTTCTAGACTCTCGGAAGTCAGTGCTGTGTGTGAAGCAAGGGAGCTCCATATGTGCCCTAGCTAGGGTGTAACTATTCCCCCTGCATTTGCACTCACATTTTAATACTTTTTTTAGCCCCTCCAGGTGTAGATAACATCAGGTTTCTAAATCTTCAAAGACTTGATATAGCAACGATCTTTTATGAGCTAAATATATCGTTACTAGGTTCTCTTGACAGAAACCTCTAACTCCCATTCACCACCTTTCTGGAAGAAATGGCTGTAACTTAGGATTTGAAGATTCAGGGGACACAGCAAGATTTCAGAAGCTGGTTTCAACCTCACTCCCAAGCATTTTATTTCAGGATCTGTGATGCCTGGGAGCCTGGCAGCAGCATGCCGACACTGCCAATCTCAGCCATTCCCAAGCTGCTCTTTGCAAGCGTGTGAATCTCAGCTACCGACTGCAGAGACTCCCTGGTTGTGTCTCGGTCCCAGCTGTGCCACACGGGTCACCTCGGGCCACGGGGCCGACAGCCCGCTGCATTCGCCGGTTCCCCAAATTTCTGAGTTCTGGAGTTAGAGGCTGGCAGCTGGAGCTGAAGAGCCTTTCCCTTTTAAGGAGAAAATTGTGTTTGATTTTCATCCAGAATCTGAACAAATTCACTTTTGAAATATTAAAAGCCTTCACAGAATGAGATGACTGCTCTCTGCTGGGCTCCAGCCTGGTCTCTGACCTGTCGGTGTCTATCCAGCTTTGAATCAGATCCCCAAACTGCCAGCAAGTGAATTCTTCCTACTGATTTAAGTTTTGGATCAGATCTTTTGCAAAAGTCTAAATTTTACCCATAGTAAAGTACTGGAGTCATAGCAACCACAGAGCATTTTTATAATAGCAATGATAAAATACGAGCACGTTGTTTCTCTTCCATAGATAACTTAAATTTAAAAAGGGGGAGATTTTTTCACATCTTCATTACTGTTTGTAGTCTTAATTCAGATTGGTCCATTTTACAAAAAGGATACACAGCTATTTATCTGTTTTTGCTAAGAAACTCTTGCAGAAGAATAAGCAATCCTTAAGGAATTATCTTTGAAAAGAAGCAAGCAGATGAAGAAAACATATAGAAGAATGCCATTAAATATGAATATCATGTTAGTGGAACTGTCAGACACCCTGAAATGTCAAATCCCTTTGCTCTGTTCCCCGCAATATAACCATCAAGAAAATAATATATTTTGCAAGGGCCTGATTCTCCATTCATTCAGTCTGCTGTAGAGCAGGATTGCTTCCTGTTCAGTGACTGGAATTGCAAGTAGCTTTAGCAATAAAAGAGCCAAGCCCCGTGAACTAAGACAGACGCCTGATAAATGTGCATTCCTATAAAATATTGAGGCAGTCAACACAGTCACTTGGAGTCTTCCTACTTTTAAGGAGTTGAGCAGGTAGCCAACATGTATGGCATCCATCAGGTCCTGGCAAGTAGCTATGCGTAGGAATGCCAGTAGGTTGGTAGAATAAATTCACAACTCACATTGTCACCAGAAAGATTTTTTCCTTCAAAATCTTCCGCTTCCAATTGCCAAGGCACTGTCTGCCCTTCTCAAAGGGCTGGCATGCCCGCTGCAGCTGGAAAGGGAAAGCAGCTCAGAAATAAAGCTGCGCTGCCAAACGGGAAAGGCGGCTTCAGGTGAGCCCTGGCCGGCTCCCAGCACGCCCGGCAGGCGCGCAGCCAACCTGCCCGACCGCATCGCCCGGCAGACCGTATGCTCATTAACGGGGCAACCACAGAGAACAAAACACCAGCCATATGGATGTCCTGTCCTTCTCCTCCCTCCGCTTAAGGTCCCAGTTAACTACAATGAGCACTAATGCACATTGAGAGGGGGGCAGAGAGGCTGTGCAGGCATAGGTACTAGTTCCTATTTTGTCTAAAACTGGCATCAGCATCTTGTTGTGCATCTATAGCCTTTTGAGCTACGAGCCGGAGCCTCAGCAGGGCCGGAGCTCTGTTTCATGCAGTACAGGAAGGCCATTGGAGGAAAATTGAGTTCAAGGTTTCCACAAGCCAACTTCTTACAGTGTTTTAAACAGCCACCACCAACACATACTGCATATATAAATAGGAATTATTTTCAATACAGTTTTCATATTGCTGCTTAAAAGCATTTTTCTTCCCTTTGCCCATGTTTAATTGAACTAAAACCAATTTAACAGGCAGTTGGACTAGATAATCATTGTAGGTCCCTTCCAACTGAAAATTATTCTATTCTATTCTATTCTATTCTATTCTATTCTATTCTATTCTATTCAAACCAATTCTTAGCCCATCTTAGACTACAGCATATGGATATCACATCATATCTGCTTTGGGAGAGAAATGTTTCTCTCCTGCCATTCCTTACCCCCTCCCTGCCTGCTACCTCTGGTGGTTGCACACGAGATGTTGTTTCCATTATTTCCATTCAAGCCTGCACTGATTTAGGAGTTGCTCCCCCGTTAGAGTGCAGAGGATGCCTGGAGCTGACAAACCTCTCTCCTCCTCTGCAGGGGATGAAGAATAATCCAACAGCTAAGACACAGGCCTGCAGTTCAGGGAAGATATTAAGTTCCTTGTTCCTCTGCAAATTCCCATTCTGACCTTGGCCAAGCAACCTCCTTTCCCCTAGGGAAGAGCTTTGTAAAGTGAAGGTATGACACAAACTCACACCCTTCTGGCTGTCATTCCTCATCCACCTGGACTCTGCTCTCTGTGCAGTTATCCCCGACCCTGTGGGCACACAGAGCACTTGGAGTATCCACCTGAGCATTCAGCTATAGTTTTTGACAGAGCCTCTATAAACAGGGATCTAATCCCCTGTTTACAGAAGGGTGCGCCCATGCAGAGCCGTGGTCCTTGAGTGCCAAATCTGAAACGATGAAATCAGCAGTGAGCTAAAATTGTGCTGAGCCTCCTTTGCAAAGCAGGGGTAGGCAAACCCACGCAGTGAGCGAGCTGTTCATTTCAGAGCAAACTGAACTTTTGCTATGCATTTCTGTTGGGCAGGAGATTTAAAAAAATACAATTCTAGGCAACGTTTAAAATTAACATTCAAAACATGGCAAAAAGCAATAATTAATACCTTAGAGCATGCTTTAAGACTATATCACCAGCATTAGTCTCCGATCAAATAGTACTACAGTGCTAGAGAGAGAGAAGAGGGTGATCTAGAGAAATTAGGCTAATCCATCAACACTAAAAGCTTGGGAAAAGACCAGCACAAACCATAACGTAGGTCAAGAAAATGGAGGAACTCTGTGCCCACAGGGAGGTAGGAGAATAAAAGAAAGTGTGGGACGAAAGAATTTAAAATGCCTGCATCCCAGTTCTCCTTTCTATGGAAGAAGTTGTATCTGAAGTAATGAATACACTCCGTCTTTTGGTATGAGCAGCAGAGTGGAAGTACAGATTTACAATGGAGGTGGAAAGCCGTTGGATGAATTGCAGGACTTTTTATTGCCAATTACAATTTCATGGCAGGGTTATTATTTATTAAATATAGAAGCAGCCAGTTGAATTCTAACTGCTCTTAGGCTTAATTCCACTTATAAAAAGGCTGAAGAATTTATACAGAACTAGAGGAAAAATCCTTTGCAGTAGCAGGCATGCGTCTGACTGCCTGCACAGGAACACACACATATAGAGAAATAAAAAAAGCCACTGTATGGAAGGGGAACAACTTACACCCAATTTCCCTTTAATAAAGCCTAAGGTAGAGTAAAATAAATTTACCGCACTGCCACCACTAACAGGCACCTGAAGAACAGTTTGAACAGTGTAACTTCCTCAATTATTGAAGCTCAGTTTTTGAGGATCTCCTGAAAAAGGTACACTTCACCCACTGCTCTCCCCACCAAAAGCAGTCACGAAAAAAACCTGTCGGCAGGTGAAATCTGTCCCAGGTCAGAACTGGTATGTGGGGGATCGGAAGACAATATTGGCCATAATATGCAATTGTGTCCCAGGTCATTTCCCTAAAGGAGGATGATGTATATTTTTAGGCAGCAAGAGGGATGTTATTCAAATCCCACCAGCTTTGTGCCAGGACTTATTTTGAATTCACTAGATTGCAGAGCAGGGGAAAGGGAGAGCGACCAGAGAGAAGTGAAGAAACTCACCGAAGAAACTGTCTCAGCTTCATCAGAGAGCTCGTGTGGATAAAGTCTTTATTCCTTTGTTCATGCTGATATGTCACTGCATATTGCCATGAGCAGTGTGTTTAACAACATACATTGTCCAGAACAGCAATCCAGATCTGGTACACTATTCAACTTTTTTTTCAGTGTTAGACAAGAACACAGAAGAAAAGTCTTCTGCAAGCCAGCTCTTCCTAGACTGGAATATAGACGTAAATTACTCAGTCTTTTGTATTCAAAATTTCATTTCCAAAATACCACAGTCTTTGCCTTTTCAGGCGTACTTCTTTGGATATTGTCTGGAATTGTTTAGAATATCAAAGGCAGTACATTAATGTTCCTGATCACATTATGAAATATATTTTCATTAAAAAATGGGGAAATAGACTGCTATCATTTCCATTTCTGAACAAATAAAACCATTTGATTATGGTTCCAATCCAATGAAGAAAGAGGAGTAAAACAGGACTGCTCCACACGCTGACTTGGAAGCAGAAAGGACAGTTCAAAGAAACAATGCCATCTCAAGAAAAATACAAAATTTAGCAACTGCCATAAGGTTTTGGGTATACTTGATGTAAGTATTCACATCACCTACTCACCGAACACGCAGCAAGTTGTAACTAGGCAAATCAACTCAGTCCAGTATTTTTATGTCCCCACATTTGAATGAACTTTTGTGGCACTCAGACCACCAGCATCTCAATAAGATGTGCACAATGATTTGGATATCTTATGCTAATGATTCTTTGCTCACCATTGTAAATGTGAGTATTATGATACAAATGCTCAGAGAAATGTAAAATAGTTTGTTGTTTTCAGAATGGTGATAATTACCCAACTGATCACATTACACCTAGGCAGCCCTTGCTAGCCAGGGACGACCGCTCTATTTGCAGTAAGTTATGGACAGGTGGTGCCAGATCTTCATGGAAATAAACGGGCTCAAATCTCTGCAGCTCACAGGCTGTGCCCATGTATGTGAGCTGACGATCTGGCTTGCTGACTGCCTGGGAGTAGGTTATTGATTTCTTCATATGTATAAGCAGAGCTGATTTACTGTTTATACAGACAAAACACCTCCATTAGTGAGGCAAGAGATTTCCAGTCCTTGCCCAAACATACCTCTGAAGTCATATTGTTCTTGTAATAAAGCTATAGAGGATAAAATAATAAGTATCATCTAGGAAACAGGAGTCCAAAAAGTTTCCAGTGCATAACAGTGGTGTGGGTGGAATACATAAAATAGCAAATAGAATACCTAATTTGTTAAAGTCATCAGAAACAAACACGAAACCACTGTGGGAGGTATTTGTTGCTCCTACTGCCCAGAGCCAAGTTTTCAGAACTTTTAAAAAGACCAAAATTGTTGAAGAGTTCCTTAATTTTTCCTTTTTGGAACAGAAAGAAAATTTGAAGAAAAAAAATTACTGTTATGCATCCACATGTGTATCAAATCAGGGAGAGATTAAATGAAGGAAAAGCAAAACATCTCTGCACTTGAAGCATTCATAGTTTTTGTAGCACAATTTGCTTTAGGAGAAAATAATGTTTTCTGTGGTTATGAACATGCAAAATGATTCTAGACTATATGAACTGCTGCTTGGGGATTAGATGAGGATTTAATATCTTTCTCAGAGAAAGGATTAATTAAAGTCTCTCTTCTTTGGGAAGGTGATGAGCAAAACAATTTCGTATGTATATAGAGCTTTTGATTTCTTTCTCTACAGGAATAAAATGTGTATGATGATTTCTCATTTCATATGTTTTTCTTTAAAAAAAGGAATCATTTTAGAATTTTTTCATAGGAGTTGCTGAAGGGATTGTAACATGCTTTCAAAATGTCAAAAGAAATTGAATCATGGGAGTCTCCTTTAGAAAACTTTGAAAATCTATTGCTAGGAGCTAAGCAAATACTGCTTAAACATCACTAAGAATCTGTCCTTTTGATTCATTTTTTCCCATGCTTAACAGTGAAGTTGGTTAGGAAGTCTACTGGCTAGTTGACAGACCTAACTGCATTTCCCATTTCCATGATCGTCTCGTGAAAAGTTTTGCTACTCTTTTCATGAAAGGCCTTGATTGTTATCAAAAAGCTGAAGAGTGCACACACACAATCTTCTTTTGTTGGTAAAAATTTTCAGGTTTTGACGTTTGTGATGTAATTTTTTTCTAATGCAAGCAGACGTTTAGCATGAAAAATACGTATTTTCAAAAAAAATCCAATGTTACATCAAAATAATTTTCAGCAGGTTTTTTCTTTTGTCCATCTTTACTTGCTAATTCTAGGAATCCCCTCCTGGATTCTTTCAGACTCAAGTGCAATTTGGATTGTTTCATCGTTAACGCACAGCTGTTATTACCAGATCAGATTATTTGCTGAATCTGGTAAGAATGATAATATAAGAACAACGTGATGGTTTTGGACATGGCTGTGATTTCATTTCACCTGTAATAATGTGTGGGATTAACAATGTCCTATATTTAATAAACTCTGGAACAAGATTAGTGCCTAACTTTATTTAACTCATTTATGTGCCCTGCACCTTTATTGTCTCTTCAGCAAACTGAAGACAACAGAAGCTCCTGATATTTGGACTGCAACATTTGCCAAAAAAATAATACAACTTCTATCCAAATGCAGGTACATTATTAATGTCTGCTTTAAAGCATGGCTCACAGGTGAATTGATATCTCCCTTGTTTGACAGTTCAAGTTTTAGTGCTTATTTTTTAAGCAAACACCCTGGAAGGATCACCCAAAGTCAGATATTCTAGATAGCTAGAGCTCATTTTCTGATGCTCGGATTTGGTCCACGTATTGATATTCAACTGCGATGGCAACGTATTTACCATCAGTCAAAGCCCTGAGCAATTACAAGAAGCATATCCACCTCCCATTTTCACAGTAGGATTTGTCTTAGCAAAGTATTGTTTACACACTCTAGCTGAATTATATCCCCATTTGCAGGTTAACTGGAACACTTTTATATGAATTGCTGTGGCTGCTCGGAATGCACAGCTGCAATGTGCAAGTGTCCAATATGTTTCAGTTAACTGAAGGCACGTGCAAAGGATGCTTATCCTGAAATACTTACAATTTAAGGGAATGCAAAAAGTAGGGATAGACACTGATAGGCTGCTGAGAGGAGGTGCTTAGTAATTTGCACTGATTTCTAGCATTTGTTGACTATTCCTGTGGCACTCACGGAAGAAAACGTCAAGAATTTCTTTTTGTGTTTACTCATTGCCCCTCTGTGCAGAGTTTCAGCTGCCCACGCTGCTGCTGTTTAAAYGACTGAATGAACAAAAGAATGAAAGAAAATCAGTCTTTTTAGTAATAATGGGGAAATAATATGGAAAAACTTCTTTCCTTAATCTGCATTTTCCATTCCAAAGACCTTAATACATGGTTTTCTAAGATGCATTTCCTGTTATCAGTCATCTTTCTATCAACCATCTGTCACCACAGCTAGCAGCAGGCACTACAAATAGCATCTGAACTTTAGTGAAATCTGTTCAGGTAAAATGCCTTTCACCAACTTCTGTTAAATTTACACGAAGATGCGARTCTGAGAATCTATGCTAAGTCACAGAAGAGTATGAAATTATATTTGCAGACCTTAGCAGCTGATGGTTTAGAGAACTCAGATGAAAATCCAACTAATCTGGCCCTGCCTCAGGGTCTGAAAGGCTGGAAATGGCTTTCAGCACCTTGTGTCAGGAATGACACAAATAGAGCATCTCACGGGAAACCTGCTGGTGCCTGGCCCCCTCCATTCTCTCTCTCCACAAAGCAACAATCCATGACAGTTGCTGTGGAAAAAAAAAAAAAAAGAAAAGAAAAAGAAGAAGAATTAAAAACCATCCATTATTTGTTTCATGATAAAAATGCCAGCAGACGTGTCTGAATTCCCTCCAGCACTGACATGAAAGTCTAAAAGAAATAGATATTTTACTGAACAAATGGCATTTAAAAAAAACCTTAAAATATCCATTTTAAACCATCAAGACAAAAAATTCTGATTCTTAACTTTTTTGTTAAATTATTTGACCCCAAACTAATTAATTTTACTCAAACCAAACAAGCATTTTCGTGAAAGCTATTTTACAAGAATAATTTTTTATTATGCTTGTAAATATTATTCTTTTTTATTACTCTTGTAACACCTTTTCTTTTATGAGGYGCAATCCTTAAACTGTACCCATTTTTTTTATGAAATATCTGGCAAATTTGATACATAAATTTATATTATACACATATTATATATATATAATGAGTAGATATTTAAATGGCTCAGGCCAAACTTCAGAGCTTCCTGCATATTCATTTGACACCCAAGAAATGGATATGGGAAAGCAGACTTAGTTTAAAAAAAAAAAAAAAAAGTCTGTGCAATCGATGCACATCCCATACCAGAAGGTAAGAAGTGATGAATGGCAAACTGAGAGTAAGATCTAAAGAAGCAATCAAGAACCAAGGCTCTAAGGAAGAACTTTACAAACTTTCCTGTACAGCTTCTCCCCGTAAAAGCCAGGGACCTCAATTGGATTTTCATGCCTTGCATCTGGCTCATTTCTTCAATCCCAAAATGCAAGATGTCTAAGGCAAAGGCTTGTCAACTTCTGCTACCCTTTTTGATGCGCATCTCTGTCCCTTGCTCAGGTGGCTGAGATCTCTGTCCTGCAGCACAGCACAGGTAAGAACAAAAGAAGCAAGCAATATTCCTACTGATGAGCACACCCGAGGAATGCTAACAAATAGTTAGCATACCAGGGACCAACCTCTCTTGGAAGGAGCAGAGCACAGTATTGGATGATCTGGTCTACTAATTTAAACACCGCTCAACTTCAAGGAGTATTTGCCTGAACTTTGTAAGGCAATCTTAGCCTATAATTTCATTATAGATCTTTTCCAAGGAGTTCAAGAAGGGATCGATGGCCTGCAATTTTACAGTCACTGCCATGGTCCTGTAAGATAAATATGGATTAACTGTCCCGGATTAAATATTTAATGTAATAAAACGCTTTTTTAAAGGTATGGAAGTGTGACTTGGTCATGCATTTTAATTATACTTTAAAAAAGTCATGTCAGCATCTAATTTGTTCTATTCAAATCCTAACATGCTCCAAAGATAAATCTCTTCTGTTTGAAGAAGTTTAAGATAGTCAAGGGAGCAGATCAAATAATTAGGAATAGGTGAATTTAAAATCACTGTTCCAGGCTGTCAAATAGATCAGAGTTAAAAGACTGAACAGTAAATTATACATACGTATAATATATATGTACAATTTCTTGTTCCATTTTTGTAATTGGAAAAAAAAAGAAGAATGTATGTTTTATTAATTCATCCCAGACTCTCTAGATACTCAGTCTTAGGTCGGTATTACATCAAATAAGTTATAGTGAAGTCTTTGGGGTACCTGTACAAAATTAACATGAGACTGTATCACATCATAGTGTACCCATAGCTTAGTCTAGCTGAGACTGGGTACGCATATCACCTTTTATACCTCTTCTCCTACACTACTTTTTGGAACTATGCTAATGAACGATGCGGAGAGGAGGTGTGAGATCACTAATGCAGTGAAATGAAAATTGAAAATTTCAGCCTTGCTGCTTCAGGTCAGGTAACTGGTTTTTTAGATTAATTAAGCGTAGACAAAGCTACAATGTTTGAAAACATGCAAAACGAAGAAAATGAAATATTCCATGGGGAAAGTGCTGAAGTTGTAACTTCTTTGACCTTTTATTTTAGCTGAAACTCTTTGCAAAGTTGAACGCTGCTTGTGAAGGCAAAAAGCCATAAGGCTTTACCCCGCTGGCCTCTTACTGGTTCTTAGTGGTTTGCCTGCAGTCGAACCCAGAACTTAGCTGCATGGCATCGTTTAGGAGCACCACCCTTCAGCTCAGGACAGAGGCAGGCTATTTTTCCTCCTCCCCTCTGTCCCTGGTATCAGCCGAGCTGGTGGGTAAGAAGAGCTGGATAACGGAGAGAGGAGCACCCTCCCGCCTTCCTCACCTGGGCTCGGCTCCTTTGCTCACAGTGTAAAAGGGCTCACCCCCAGTCCTGGGTGTCCCCCGACAGGTTCAAGTTTTCCAGCTTAAGGGACGCAGTCGTGTAGGGTTAGGRACGTAGTTTGAGTGGCAGGTAGGTTAAGGCTTTGACCACCACCTGCAGCATAAACATACTGCCCGGGGTTTTAAATGCTTTTTTACAGCATAGACCATTAAACCACGTTGGAATGTCCCTCCTGAATGCTATAAAGTGGATAAATAATGTGTTGGGCTATCTGTGGTTTCTGCACCTTTATTGCTGCCTTTCAAATGGAAGAGTTAACGTGACAATTTAACACCAACAATTAAAATGAAAGAGGTGAGCAACAGTTAATTTCACAGCATGGAGCACCCTGAAGGCCACCCAAGGTAATATGTGCTAGAGCAGCCAGCTTATGAAGGGACCGGACTGCCCGAGTGGCCATGTGCTGACGATGTACTTACCTCCATAACGACACCTCATTAATGAACGCGTTGTGTTTGATTGCTGCTGACAGGGTTTCAGTTGCAGCAGGGTAGACTCTCTGGGGATGGGGAACTTGCTTGTGGGTCTGAGCAAACCAAATCCGCYCGTGGAGGTGAATTGCCAGGCTCGCCCTGGTGTATCCCGTGTATCTGTGCAGTGGGGAAAATGCAGCGCTGTGTGACTTTAAAATGAAGCATCGCACCCCTTGACACCTATCTTTCTTCTGGAGACCAAAGCAAACATGAATTTTTTTCCCAGCTCACAGTGAAAGCTCAGTTTGATTCCCCAGCCTGAAGAGACAAGACTAAATTTCATTTGCACACAATCGTTGTCCCATAACTGTATTTAAAAAATCAATAGCATAGCTGTTCTGTGGCGTGCCTTTTTCRTAAGGTACATTGATGCTACCAAAACCAGTGACCTTCCCAGGAGCACACTGCCACAATCAGGTGTAAGAAACCTTGAAAATGGCAGCTTGCAAGCGGCTGATCAGATTCTAGCATTTGGCAGTATCGATGCTTTTTTTCCCCAAACAGCTTTTCAAAGACCACTTTAACTCCATGCATTCTCTGAAAATAAAGCACACAGTACAGAGCCTAGACTTTAAAAGGCAGGAATCAGCTGCTGCCTATGTGTGAGGCATCACACTTGTTTCCAAACTCAGGTGGAAGTTTGAGGACAAAGCCAGCATTTAAAACACAGCTAAATTTTTATGGCTTGCCTTGCAAAGTTAATAGGGGCTCAACAGAGCATCAGTGACAATAGGGAGGATCTTGAGGAAGAGCTAGTACTCCCTGACTCTTACCACAGGAACCCATGAAAAAGAGAAATGAAAACTAACTATGCTGATGTTTAAAAATCAGCAACAGCACTTGTCTAGCCAGACCCCAGCATCCCCAGCACCAGCCCCACGTGCTGCCCATTGGAACCAGCAGAAAATTCCCTACAATGCAGGAGGCAGCAGGATGGGTTTCTCAAGGTGATTACAGGTGACTGCCACACCAGTCCTGCCCACACGGTTCCAGCAAGAAGCTGGAGGAAGGACACAACTGACAAATTACATAAAACTCACCAGAGTATTAGTCACACTACTGCACAGTTCTCCCATGTAATTGAATTTTCCACTGTCTCATACCCATGAACATACCTACACCTTCAAGTACTCCCAGCTGCTGCACAGACATATTTCATTATCCTGCCTTGAAATGGAGTAAGTTAAAAAGCAGGATTTCTAGCTCATGGAAACTTTCTTCCCTTCACTCCCACAATCCCTATTCTTCCGCTTTGCCTTTCCAAACTTTTGTACAAATTGACAAGCCAAAGGTCTGAAAGGGCTCTTCTCTGAGCGGCTATCGAGAGCCAAAAAATTCATGAGCTTTCAGTTTCCTAAACTCAGAGACTCTGCAAGCTCTGGCGTGGTTCTCCAGGAACTGCCTGGGATTCAGAAAAAACACACTGAGCCTGATGTGTGTGAGATCCAGTACTTCAAATAAATCACTGTCTTTTGATAAAAGAGGATCCTGCTTCCTACTTTACCAGCAGCTGTTTTTTCAAGTTCTGCCTCTCAGTCAGTAATGATCCTTTTTACTGTCCATAACACATCAATGCCATACAAGGCAGTGTCTCCTAAATCAGGGGTTTACTGCTAACATCTGCTCATCTATAGATCCTACTCAGTGCAGCGATAAACCCAACTTTGTCGGTGCAATTATGAATTCACAAGAGGACTTAAGCTTTGCACCTCTATTCACCACCCTGTATGACACCCAGGCGGGTAGGCTCCATATATAGCCAGAAGAGTTAGGTGCTTAGAGCAAAGACCCTAGAAGTTGACAAGCAGAATGAGGGAACACTTGAGCTAACTAAGAGGAAACACAGTGTTGCTTAAACCCTAGCTACATTTACAAATTCACTATTCTCAGCTGCAAGAAACTTAAAATTTACAGCCCCTCCTTTAGCTGTAGGTAGGCATCACAGCATTTCCACATAGCAAGACGAGTTCTCCGTCCGGAGAACCTATGTAATAGACAGGAGCAAAGCAAGACGAGCCCATCATCTCTTCAGTAAAAGGTGCAAACATTAAACATCTGAAGCATTTGCAGCTATAAAGCAACTGCCCTCTTCAGTGTTTTCAAATAGCTATTGCATCCATTCTTACTCAATAACACCTCTTCCCTTAGCAAAAGAGGAAAAAATAATGCCAGTGAATAGAAGATATATGATATATAATGTGAACATTACTAAGTACCTTATTTAAGCATTAATCTTTAACCTTCACAAACATAGTGACAACATACAATGATATTTGCTGGAGGCAACTGTTCTTTCATACTCACACAACAGCATTATTTATAGCAGCAGTGAGCATCTGAACAACAAAGGAGCATGAAAGGTACCGATGAAAGATGCATTGTAATGAGCAATAAATCAGACAGCACTGAACTGTTGAATGCTAAAGAAAAGGAAGCTACCTGAAAATAACATTGTGATTTAGTAAAAAACCTTTAAAATGTGCTTAATGCTTAAGCACATATTTGTTTCTTACTGAAGTCAGTGAAATTTAAACTTTTATTCAGAATTATGTTCTTAACTGCTCTGCTGAGTCAGGATCTAAAGGAGGATGACATTTATGATGATTTCCATCCAAGTCTACAGGATAAACAATGTTTTCAGGGAAATTCATAAAGCCATCAAACACATAGGCGCATCTCAGTCGATAACAACAAATACCACTGACAGAATAAACTCTATTAGCATTCATTTCAGATTGAATTAGTGGCATTCCTGYAAGCGTTCATTTTTCACCTTCCACTAAAGTGCTTCTGCTCATGAAAAACTGCTTCAGGAGGCTTAAATACATCTAGGAGCTATTACAGGTAAACCTTTCTCCTTTACCCATCATTTTCATGCAGCACTAGGGCAACAATTCAAGAAACTCAGGAATGAAACATTGAATTCATATCTTTGGTGTCTATCTTTGCAGACTGCCTATAATTTTCATATATGTGGGATTCATTAATATGTGTATATATGTGTGTGTGCGTGCATATGTATTACCTTAAATAACAATTTAAACATTTATCTAAAGACATGTCCATATTCAGCACTTTCATTAAAAAAGTGCTGTTCATCAAGCCATTAGGATTTGGTCTTTCCAATATTTAGCACAATTATTTTATTCAAATAATTACTTTTTCACTGATTTAAAATAAAAACCTGTTATAGTAAAAACGATCAAAAGCTTAGGGTATGTGGCCTACGCAAAGACACGAAAGAACTGTTTAATCAGGAGAGGAAATGAGTGAAGAAAGGCATGGAACCACTCTTCAAATTCATCAACATGGGATGGGACAAGACATGATGGACATAAACTGCAGCAAGGATTTTAAGGTGGACATTAGGAACAACAACAAAAAAATCTCTAATTGTAAGGCAAGGGAAATCTCTGAGACAGATTGCCTGGGGATGTAATGGAAGCCCATCGTAGGGGCTTTTCTCGTTTGGTTAATGAAATATCCATCAAGAAAGGTTTAGGAATAAATTTGTCTTGCCACAGGGGTAGGAGACAGACCTCTTGAGATGCCATTCATCCCTATTTTTTCTAATTCCAGGGTAAAAGCTAAGTAGAAATTATTCCAGAAAAGGAAAAGGGAGAAGAAATCATTCTAGTTTCTCTATGCCAGACTGAAGAGTCAGATACCACATTGTTCTTGTACGGTTGTGGCTCTCCACAGTACCTGTATGATGCACACATCTTCATCACCTCAGCAGTAGGAATCAGCTGCCTTGATGCCCTAAAGTCTACAAAACACCCCATGGGGCTGACACAGCTTCCCCACTGATAACTTAACAGACATCTACAGCCACCAGGTAATGTCCATTTATTAAGATAAATGCAAATGCACCTGCTCTCCCTTAGTGCAAGTTTGCTCTTTGCTCAAAAGGGACCATAGATTTCATTCCCATTTTCATGTACGTACATGCTTTGGCTTAGCAAAACTAGCTCCTGCTATTGTAAGGTGTATGGTAAGATGTAAGGTAATGTATCTGACTGCGGGAACCAATCTTTGATACAGAGAGCATCCTCATTCATTAAACTAATTTCAGCCTGAGTCTATAATAATGTGACAGTGTCTTTGCAATGAAAGCCATTTGACTCATACTCTCTTTAAATACTGAGAATCCGAGCAGCTGCAGAGGTCAGCATCGAAGCGTGAGTCATAAAAATGAGTTTCAAGCTCAGTGATGTAATGAATCTGAGCATATAGCCTCCTTTGCACAGAAATGAAGCAGAACTTTTTGAAACAAATGAGAAATGGCCAGAAGGAGAAAACTGTTTTCTAGTCCTTGATGTAAGTCGCTGGTCTTTTTCGGTTTGAAGACCCCATAAAAGTTTTCCAGCGAAGCTGTATATCCTCTTCAGTGAATTCAAGCCTCTGCTGATAGCTTTGCTTTGCTTAGTACTCCCGCTGATCCCTTAGAAGTTGAAAAACACAGGTATATGTGAATTCCCTGAATCCAGTAAACTTTAAAAGGGAATAAAAATTATGTTCTCCACAAGCCTGCCTGAAAACATTTGTAATTACCTAGCTGTTCTGGTTGCAATTAAGGAAAGTGCATCCTGCTTTGTGTAAATCATCTAAAATGAACAACCTTTTCCCCTCAAAGACATGACACCAAAGGATGTAAGAACATGAGTATTTCAGAGCAGAAATAGGCTCCAAGTAAGGTTTCTTTTGACGACTTTTCCACTGTCATCAGGCTAAATAAATTTCAGAAGGTTTTTAGGCTACCATTCCAATATCAACTGAAGTCGATGATACTGATATTAACGAGGAACAAAGACCAACTAGTTGCAGTTTTAGCATGTTTTCAGTTTTCTGTGAACAAATAGCTAAAGACCAATAAACACTGGCCCCAATTTTGCACATCTGCTCTATGCTAGGTACTTCTCTAGTTAACTCACTCCAGCTGCAATTACAACTAGGCCAATTTTAAAATTATTTCGGCAAACTTTGCTTAATTCAGTGTGGGAATCTGTAGGATTTTGGCCACCAATGCCTGGAACCTTGTCTGCAGCTCYGGAAATAATCCAACGCAGCATTCAGAAGGGCTTTTGCAATGAACAAGAAAGTCCACAGTTCAAGTATCAGACATTATCTCTCCACCAGTTGGTGCTTTGATCAGTCCATTACACCGATGCTACAGAAGTGATGTAAAACACAGCCAGGACCGCACGGTAGCTATTTTTACATGCTCTGAACAGCTGCACAAAACAACACTGCAAAGAGTAGACAATGAGATTTGCTGTATCCTCATCTGGAGCTTTTAACCACTCATTTATTATTTATGTCAAGCTGTAAGAGTGATCTGTGCTTGGCAGCCCTAACAGGATTGAAATTATCAGTGAAGTGACACTGTGCTCAGGATTGACCTTCCTGCAGGTAGGGCATACCTGATGCATCCTGATTTTAATTTAATAAATAGTGTTTTATTTTCAATAGGAAAAAAGTTTTAATAATTCTCTCCAGCTGTATCTCAGGATACATTTTTGTTGTGGTTTAACCCCAGCYGGCAACTAAGCCCCACACAGCTGCTTGCTTACTCCCCCCCGGTGGGATGGGGGAGAGAATCAGAAGAGTAAAAGTGAGAAAACTCGTGGGTTGAGATGAAGACAGTTTAATAGAGAAAGCAAAAGCCATCACGCAAGCAAAGCAAAGCAAGGAATTCACTCACTACTTCCCATCGGCAGGCAGGTGTTCAACCATCTCCAGGAAAGCAGGGCTCCATCACGCGTAACAGTTACTTGGGAAGACAAACGCCATCACTCTGAATGTCCCCCCCTTCCTTCTTCTTCCCCCAGCTTTATATGCTGAGCATGACATCATATGGTGTGGAATATCCCTTTGGTCAGTTGGGGTCAGCTGTCCCAGCCGTGTCCCCTCCCAACTTCTTGTGCACCCCCAGCCTACTCGCTGGTGGGGTGGTGTGAGAAGCAGAAGAGGCCTTGACTCTGTGTAAGCACACGAAAACATCCCTGTATTATCAACACTGTTTCCAGCACAGATCCAAAACATGGCCCCATACTAGCTACTATGGAAAAAATTAACTCTATCCCAGCCAAAACCAGCACAATTTTATATGTGGTGCCATTTTATTTAAATGTCACAAGCTATGTACGTATTTGATTTTTTTCACCCAGAAGCAGCACAGGAATATTAGAGATCATTACCGAAGTATTTCATTTTTAGAGGGAATGTTGTTGATAGCAAAAATATGATGGGCTACTAATCCTTATTTATTGAATTTCTCTGTCTTGCACTGAAGGGGATGTGCTTTCCTAACCCCTCTTCCCTCTTTAGGGATTCACTTCAAATTTACTCAATTTAGAGCTTTTCCGTTCATATATTGGGTCAGAATCTAAATGGAACAAACCTYCAGGTTCATATCCAAGCCATAAATTCTACTCATAAATCCTCCGTCTTTCAATCTGTATTTTATGCTACAGCAAATCACCTTCATAACCACCTCCTTTCCTCCTTTTCAAAAAAAGCTATTTTAATCCATGGCACCATCTAGGTCTTTTCTGTTTAAGTAAACTGCCCCATCCTTCTTCTGGGTCTTTTCATGGGTAGGCTTTGGGGACTTTTTTTCTCTTCCTTATCTACATCTCATGGGAGATCTAGAATAAAAACATGAATTATCTTGTAACAACAAAAAAATTTAAAGGGCCTGCTGAAATCTATGGAAAATCTCCCACCAAATTCAGTAGGGTGACAATTTCATCCTCCAAAGAACAGCAGTTTTTCTAGTACTGGTTCATATCCATGAACAGTCCCAGGTTTTAGACATACATATCCTTCTTCACATCTCCATGTACATCTTATTTTAACTTAAAACAGTAACAGGCACTGGTCAGAGAAATATTAACTTCCCATGCCAGAAACCAAACAAAATCCACCATTAAAATATTTGGAAGCACCATTTAATACTAGTTAATGTTCTGTTTACAGCAACGACTGTGTATGTCACAGCTTCCCTCTGCTACCTCCACCTGGTACAGCTACTGCACGGTCATAACATAACACCTTCTCTGATGATACAGGGAATCCCTTGATTCTGTACTTGGACAGCTGTAAAAGGCATCTTTATTGACTGACCTGCCACCTCACTTTGTTTTTTTTTTTAAAGGTGATCACACACTCTGGAGCCCCTTAAAGACCTTTATATACTGCTGCATTGGCATCCATTATCCTTAGTGTGGGCACATCCCACACCGAAACATCTTGGCACAGACATCAGAAAGTCCTAACTTCTAACCCTTGCCCTGCCATAACATCATTATTATACAGTTGCTAGTGGCCAAAGACAGTTTTCCACAAGAACAGTACAAGTAGGCAGGTACAGGTTTTTGACTGGGGAAAGACAACTTTGTTTTCCCCAGAACTCACATCAATTTTATAAGCTGCAGAGCTCTTCATCAAAGACCTTTCATTTGCCATGAAACCCAGTAACAACGCTGTTACATCATCAGTATATTGTGTAGTCGTCTGTCGGTGTACAATTGCCATCATAATAAGCAATCATCCCATTACAAAGTATCACATACCGGCAATTAAAAAAAAAAAAGAAAAAAGTTTGAGTATTTTTATAGCATTTCTTAAATTGTTATCTTGCAATAGATTTTTGCACATTCCCGACAATTTTTCTCTGCCTATCTTTGCAGCCAGTGTATAACTTTTCACACTTACCTTTCCCAAAGAACAAGACGTACTGTTATTCAGCTTCCATTTTCCTATTTCGCCCTCCTTTCCTTTCTGAAAAGTCAGAGAGAGACTAAGAAAGAGCACAATGAAAACAGTATTGACAGAAAAAGGCACTGTATTTTTAAAATAGAACTCCATTTCTGCCATTAATTTAAAAGCTACCTAGTCATAATTTTAAAATTTAATCTAAATCTAACATCATGAAGCACCATCTTTTCAGTAGTCTTCCTGACCAGTTCCTTTTAATGAGTTTCTTCAGAAGCTTAGAACTCAAAACCATTTTAAAATAAACCTATGGAGCAATACCCTCCTGCAGCAAAAAAACAAAAAATACCGACATGGATTCTGTCTAATTACATTATATTTTCAGTATTTTTTCAAACAATGGCTTGTTCCACCAGTTGTGTTGGGTTAAGAACATATTCAGGAAGCACCTTTTACTTTCAGGTTTTTACTGTTACATTAGTTTTGGAGGCATTTTATTTTCCCATTCTTTTCTCTTTCTCACTGTATTCCTCGTTCACTTAGGGGGGGGAAACCACGGGTTTTTTTAACTAGTGTTTCACAGCAATTGTCCTGTTCCTATTATTTTATTTACTGAGCATCTTCATAGAGTCAAGCACCCAGAAGTTAATTGCAAATATTTATTCTTTGTAAAAAAAAAAAAAAGTCATTTTTCTAAGTTAAACTGACATACCCAACTTACCTTGGGGTAAACCAAGCAAAGCTCAGGAAATTCTGAGATTTCGGTCCCTCAGATTGAATCATCAGATTTCTGGTTTCTTAAGTGCTTTGCTCAGCCCTGCGTCTAATGAAAGGCAATGCTTTTTAATGATTGAGTAATAGGAATGACGTTGAGAAAACTTAACTGAGTAGCCTCGGCATTGTAACTTTGGCTCGGTGTAACTGTAGAGCTTTAGACCTTAGCTGCTTAAAAGTTGATCTTCTCATGAAATGTTTAAGGTATATGCAGAGCATTCAAGTTGCACTGTATTGTCATGCAAATTTAGCTTAGTTAATTATAACTGAAACAATGTTTTATTAAACTGTTACATAGTTTTCTCAGTTTTTAAACCAAACGTGAAATAAATGTTGTCATTATTCTCATCCATTTCCTCCAAATCACTCATATAAGCTAATCAGGCAGTAGGTAATTTATATGTTCATGCAATGGCACAAGAGAGAGAAATGTTAACACTCTGCACTCCTTGCTACATTTCAACTTCAGTTCTCCTCCTCTTTTAGCTCGCAAATCTACTAAATAGTTTTCAAATATTTTTAAATGAGGATTGCTTGAGAGGCAAGGTACCCCTTTTCTTCCTCTTGTGGAAGCTTTTTGGGTATTTATTTCCTCTGCCCACTCATTTTAAACTTCTGACATGGACACCCTCAGCTGCTGAAACCATCACCGCTTAAAGTTCCTGAATTTTACCTCCTCTTTTGTTCAAGGGGACATGTTTTTAATACAGCCCTAAATGCCACACTGAACCAATCTGAAGTGACAGGTGTAACTCATTTGTCCTTTCAAGCAGCACATTCCCACCAACAGCAGAGAGACAGAAGGGTGCATCATTCCAACAGYTTTTCCAGGGCTGTTTCTAAATACTCTGCTCAGAGAGTATTCTGGCAGGACTTGGGGCCCATGGGGGACCCACCATGCTGGAGCAATCCATTCCTGAAGGACTGGACCCTGTAGAAAGGATCCATGCTAGAGCAGTTCTTGAAGAACGGCAGCCCGTGTGAAGGACCCACATTGGAGCAGTTTGTGAAGGACCATCTCCTGTGGGTGGGACCCCATGCAGGGGAAACGTGTGAGGAGGAAGGAGCAGCAGAGAGAAGGTTTAACAGCTGACCACTACCCCCATTCCCCATCCCCACGTGCCACTTGGGGAGTGGGGGGGAGGTGGAAGAGTCAGGAGTGAAGTTGACCCTGGGAAGAATGGGGTGGGGAGTGGGGGGAAGGTGGTTGTAGTTTATTTCTCACTATCCTCCTCTGTTATTAATTGGCAATAAATTAAATTACTATTCCCCAAGTCAAGTCTGTTTTACCCGTGACAGTGATTGGTAAGTGATCTCCTTGTCCTTATCTTGAACCATGAGCTTTTTCATCGTATTTTTTCCTCGTGTTCTCCTGAGGATGGGGAGTAAGTGAGCAGCTTGGTGGGGAACTGGCAGCCAGCCAAGGTCAACCCACCACAGGTACAGAGAGAAGTGGAAGAGTGGTGGAGGGATCCTGCTTTACCTGGAGAGTCATCTAGAGACGTGGGGCTCCTTTTCTCCTTTTTGCTCTGAGCAGTCCCTGGTAAAGCTGCAAATGTGCTAGTGGGTCTTTTAAAACTTAGTTTGCTTGCTGTTCTTTTCTTTAGACAGCAAATTTGAAACGATATAATCTAAGCAAATTGGTCTGAAACAAAAATGGGCATGTTCATTGAACAAATCTTTTGAACAAACTCGTAAAGATCAGTGATTCCTAGTTAGTATTCTTTATTTTTCTTTTTTGTGACTTTCTTTATACATACACGAGTGTCCCTTAACACCAGAGAAACATTTGGCTCCCCACCTGTGATGGAAAGGACAAATTCCTGGAAGGCAGCAAAGGCACATCAAACCCCAGCTCCATCCTGACAGAGTTTGTGTAACACAGTGCCTTGTGCCCTGCAGAGAGGCATAATAAAACCAGATGTGCTAAGCATTTCATGGCCTTGAAAGAGAAGCAAGGGTCCTCCCTGTATTATGACCAGTATTTTTGGAAAAGAATAAATAACTTTAATTTTGTGAGAAGCAGCTGCACTTAAATTTTACAAGGAATTTGGTAGAGGCCACAGATATGACCTCTGCCTCACACATTGGTCTGCATGATTGAAGGGATGCAGGCTGGACCAGCCGGGAGGTGTGCTGCACTCTTAGTTAATGTGTGTTACCGTTGCCAAGCAACATAAATTCAGTGCAATAGTCAAATACTGCCATAAGTCAACAGCTCCCCTGCAGCTAGCCATCAATCTTGAAATAAGTTGCTGAGATGCAAACACAACCTTTTCATCATTTCTCTACAATGGAATATTGCTTTATTCCTCCTATTTTCCTCTATTTCTTTCTCCTCCCACCCTACTATGGGCAAAAGTGTGTGACAAAAATGTTTGCTGGTCTGTCACCATTTCTTTAACACTAAGCGGTCTGTCATTGTTTCTTTAATGCTAAGGCAACAGCTATTACTCTCAGTCCAATGTTTTGGCATGTTGCTCCCTAATCAGCTGGAAGAACCTGGAGTCAGGCCTTCCAAGAGTTTCCTTCCCTCTCCTGCCACAGCCTACTGAACTAGTTGTGCTTACATGATCCAGGGCTGTGCAAGTTTTGAGTCACTTGTCTCAGGTGTTCAGAGGGAAAATGTCTCTATGCTCCGCAATGTACAATGAAGTTGGAAGGAAGAGGACAGGATGTCCTCCTGGACTGCAGAGCTCTGCAGCTTTCCAACCTAAGGGCCATAAGCAAGCCCAGACTTAAAATAAAAAAAATTTAAAAAACGGAAAACCAAAACCCTTTCACACACAGGGTTTTGGATATGATTGAGCAAAGAACTTACATGTATGGAATCTCAAAATACACAAAGTCCAATTGGCTTCAATGAAAATGCAAAGACAT
Organism: Phoebastria nigripes; assembly: GCA_035582835.1. Lineage (NCBI taxonomy): Eukaryota > Metazoa > Chordata > Aves > Procellariiformes > Diomedeidae > Phoebastria > Phoebastria nigripes. The sequence goes on along the minus strand of JAYKAV010000422.1, from coordinate 536,094 downwards.
GTTTACGCACCCTGACAGGGCAAGGCCTTTGTGAAAGTTATGCAAGGTTTGTTAAGTGCTCTGAGAGCTTTGTATGGTGGCGCTATGTAAGTGCAGACCACAGGAGAMATCTTACCTCTACTGAAGTCAATGACGTAAACAGTTTCCACTGGAGAGCGAGAGATGGCAGGATGTCTTGAGCCAGGATATCCAGAGGCTGGGCTTACAAAATATGGCTTAGCCTCTCAGAAGGGAGGAAAAAGTTCAATCATCATTTATTTAGGTCCAACTCAGGCTTCATGAACATCAGCTCTGTGTCACTACAGAGGACCCACAAAGGAGAATGCTTCTTTTTCTGCTGGAATGATTTTCCATTTTCCTGGGCAACAACAGGCCACCCAATATATACACACAGGCATGCACATACAGAAGCCACCAAAATGCATGATACAGCCACCAAAATGCATGAACAATCTATCACACATGGTTGCTTCTGCCCAGCCAAAGGTGCACAAAGACAGAAGGGAACATAGGAGACCACTGTAGCGAATACAGTATGGTATTTCACAATTATTTTTTTAAGGAGACATACATATCATGCCTTAAGAATTATAGGAGACATTGCATAATTTTAACTTTGAAAAATAAAGGAAAAACACCTCCCTCTTATTTTAAATGCATCATTTTTAATGCCCAGAGAACATTCTGTCCTGCAACAACATATTTATTCCTTCTGGTCTTGAGGCAAAATGCTCAATCAGTAAAATTTGTCTTCCCTTAATTTTTGTTGATGGTAATGACCATTGTCACTATTCTTATACACCTCAAGTCAGTAATTTTCAGCATTTAGTCAAAGTTTCAAGTCCTAACAGTGTAGGGTCAATTATTTTGCAGGATACTGATTTGTAAACACTTAGAGTGACCGAATCTAGGAGAGGACACAGGAGGACGTTTGCTGCACTTTTTGTAGTAGTGACTATGAAATACAAAGTAGTGACTATGAAATACAAAGTAGTGACCATGGAATACAAAGTAGTGACCATGGAATACAAAGCTTGTGTTGCAGTAGCCTTCTTGGATATGGATTTAACCGAGAATGTGTTGTTGAAGGAAGAAGTTTGTTGTTGAAGGATTTGAAAGAAAGACAAGTGCAGCAGATTTCTCAGGTTGATGTATTTGAGCGACTCTTCACACTGGAAGGCTGCTGCTCTGGTTCCCTCACTTAACCACTGAATTTGTTTCTTTACTTTAGCACTGTCATATCTCAAAGAACATTCCTGGGGAATGKTTTTTTCCATTCTCTCCCTGACTGCATCTCAACTGTTGCTGTAACATACACTGCAAGTATCATTTTATGAATTAACCAGAGGCAGGAGAGATGTCTGCTTACATTTTCACAGAACTGAATTAAGGATAGCAACGTGTTTTTGAAAAATAACAGTAAGAGGTCTGAGATGCTGCACAGTGGTCTTGATCTGTGCGTGGTCCTTCCACTTCAAAACCCAGTGCTGTACACAGGATTTCTCCTACTCTTGCATGGCCAAGGAAGTGGATTGAGTGAAGAATGCCCTCGCCGCTGCCCCTCAAATGGCAAAGGGTGGCCACGTGCTTTTCTACATCATCTCCATTCCATTTGTCACTCCTAGCATAGCTGTATAAAGCACTCTTTACTAGATGTTATTAAAGAAAAAAAAAAAAAAAA
>JAYKAV010000422.1:265248-534398 GCA_035582835.1 Phoebastria nigripes | reverse complement strand
CCAAACAACAACAACAAAAAACCCACTAAAAACCACTTTCAAGCATAAAGTTTTGAGGTTTTTTTTTTAATGTATCTGAGAGGTTCTTCCCTACACACACACACACACACAGAGTTTCTTTCTAGTTCAGATTTGGTAGATCTGCCGTAGTTCTAATGAGCACGCGTTCCCACTGATTTTCTGCTTTAACCCCTTGCTGGATAGTAAGCTCAGGAGCATTTGATAACAACTTCTAATGCCATGACTCACTGAGCCCTGGATAAAGCACTGGTTTTTAATTCCAGCAGCCTTACCAAGGTTATCTCAGGTGAGCAATTGCCTCCTCCCCAGGCACGTGGGAGCCCTGCAGGCAGCTTGCTCAGTGCCACATTAAACTGCAGCACTCCAAACTCACCACTTACTAAGCCATGCAGCATCCTACCTGCTATGCTGATAGTATATATCCAGGTTTGCTGCCTAAACAGCCCTCATTTTCACCTTCCTCAAAAGACAGCCTAGACTCACTCCAACAGCCTGCTYGCAGAGGTGTCTATAGCTCTACAGCACAGCAATTCCCCAAAGGGAGCTAGGGTCCCACGAACACACAGGATGGCAAGAAAGGGAGCACTCCACTTTTGCCCTGCTGAGGACCCCCAAACACTCACCCTCATCTGTCCCCCTGTCCTTGGCAAGCCTGCACGCTCTTTGTGGTTGGGGCAGCTCGCAGAAGCCTCCCCAGCCAATGCACTTGACAGCTCTGCYGCAATGTTCCTCCTGGCCCAGAGGCTCTTGGCACAGCCTGACCTGTTCCCAGCTGGATTCTTCTCCAGCTGTTCTCTCCTCTCTCTGGCTCCTCCAGCAACCTTCTGGGAATACGCTCCCTCAGGGGACTTCTGCCCCACTCTCTCAGGGAACGTCCCCCAGACACAAGACCACTGCAATATAATACTAATATTGTCAAAGTCCAACAGCTGCATTGGCCCTACTGGGACAATGCCACCACATTCAAACTTGTACCTGCTGAGGTCCTGCACTATACTCATCTGAAACCAATATTGGACAAAAGCTTTGCATCTTTTTGTTTGCTTTTTACAAGCCACACTGCCCATTAAAATTTCCATATGATCACTTTACTGAGCAATTTTAGCCAAAGGAGTACTTTCATCAACAAGTTTACTGAGTTGGTTTGTGTTGTGCTTAAATCATACAAATCTTACCTGTGAGCGATGTAGCATGTTAGACTGTATTTCCTCTAGTGTCAGAGGTAAAGGCTATTATCCTGCCTCAGTTATTTTTTAACTCTTTCCACAGTACTGATCATGGAAAGACCTCTCCAATATAGGTTAATATTGTACAACCTTCTCTGCACTGTACATGTGTTTTGAGTTACTCTTCCCTTAAGACACTAAGAGTGCAAGACACTGCAGATATCTTGAGTGGCAAGGAAAGCCATTTTTTATAGTAATCTACTCTTATTAAAGTAAATGTGTATTAAGTTCTCCTTTTCAATGTATATGTCTCTTCCACAGTGTCTCTTGGTGCTCTGGAGTCCTTGGAGCCACAGAAGCTGCGTAACAGGGGCTGTAAGCACAAGTGCTTACCTACTAGCCACAATCAGTAGACTAATTATCTGACTGTCTCTCACTGACAAGGGATCCTACATCCTCAGTACCCTTTAACCACAGTCTTCCCTCAAGACCATCTTCACCTGTAAGACCTTGTCTAGACAACATCTAGCATGTTTGGTTGATCAAACAGCATCTAGGAGGGTCCAGCTGTAGCTACCCAAGAGAGAAGCCAGATCATAGCTCCTGTCTGTATATATTTAATCAAACCTTCAAACACTGCATCCTGCACTTTCCCGTTAGTTAAAACGCTTCGTTTCATTAAGCACACAGTCGAGCCTCAGTCATTACCAGCAGCATGTGTTCAACTTAAACCATGTGTCTTCAATTGCTATGTCTGGCCATTTCCAACCTTCACATCCCCAGTGCACAATACCGCAGGCATGTCGCGTAGAACTCTTGGTTTTCTGACAGGCTAGAAAATCTTGGTCGTTAGTCTGTTATCTGCCTGTTCACCAGTTGCACTCCTGACAGTCACGCTCCATTACCTCATCCATATTGCTATAATAATCAGCCTTCCTGTTTACAGGCACGCGTAGCATTGCTACAGCATGTACATATCTCAAGCAAAATTCCAGGCAAGTAAAAATGGGTGCAATATATCCAAACCTAATGCACAGGCAAGTATCATTTGACCTCTGTATTGATAATGCACTTCTATCAGTAAAGAATATAACACTGACTTTACTTTGATGGTATTTGACATTTAGAACATGCTCCTAAGGGAGAAACCAAATTTATTTACTTACTTATAAAGAGATCTGCTTTTACATGGTTGAATTTTTCCTTTTTTTTTTTTTAGTGTGTCCCAACAGCTGTGTATCAGAACACAGAAGTTGAAGGGTCATTAAATCCTGTCCTCTCCTCTTGCAGGCACATCATACTCTTCCTTTCACAAAACATCATCCAGCTCTGTCTTAGACATGGGTTTTCTACCCCGACTACCGTCAGAAAGCCAGTTGAGAACCTCACACTTCTGATGGTTGGGAATCCAATTTGCATGTTAAGTTTATTCATGGCTTTTTAATATCCATTTGTTCATGTGCCACTGTTGTCATTTCACTTAGATTTATCCTTCTGACTGGGAAGTTAGCGCTCTCAAGTATTTACAGCCGTCATGGTCCAAGTTTTTATTTCATTTGGCTAACCAAACCATGCTCTTTTAATGTCCTCTACAAGGACATTAGGCTCCCTGTTCCCCTCCTCACCTCTCTGTGACTGTCCCAGTCTGAGTTCGTCTTTCAAGAGGAAAGAATGGAAGTTTACACAGTTGTCCAGATAAGGTCTTACAGTGTCTCRTCCCGTGACCCAAGCTACTTTCCTGTCTTTGTTGAAAAGCCATTCCTGAAACTAGGTTAATTATCTCAGTTGCTTTTTTTCCCAGCTAACTTCACCTTTTTCAAGTCACCATAGGGTGACTGAACCATCCGAATTTTCCGCATGAGATCACAGCTTTACGGATGTCATTAGCAAAACCCTGCTGAACTTCCAGTAGGGAAACTATTTCACGTTCTGAATCCTGATCGGTGGCTTCAGCTTCCTCCCACCACCCGGACCACGACACACAAGGAACACAACTTCTGTAATCATGCACAAAACTCCGACAGGCTCAGCACAAAACCATTAATTCTCCCTTGCATCCCATCCACCTCCCTCAGCTCTTACATGTTTGAAAGACTGTTCTTCACATCTATTCACCTTCAGCTGGGGCAAAAAAACCACAGCATAAACCAGATGAAAGCTTCAGTCAAGAAACGCTGGTAGGTGTTTGAGCTTGGGCTCCTGCTCCTCAGGAAAACACAATTAAAGCTGATCCATTTGCTTCTGGATCATAGTTCCATAAGAACCCCTTGGCAATTTAACTGCAGCAACAGCATCACAGAAAACATAAGCCATAATTTTCTTCCTCTGGCAAATTTCATTAAATGCAGATTCTCTTCCCCGTGTGTATTAAGAAATTCCTTCAGTTTTCACATGCCCTTAATGATAATTGAATAAAAACAGTAAGTTTGTTTTCAAGCAACCCATCTGTGTGGGCTGCTAGACTGCAGCAAATTGGCCTTTTTAAAAACMCCAACACACACACAATGGGTTTTATCACCAATTAAATGAACTACTTGAGCCATAACTGGACATTTAGCTTGGGAAAAATATTACCTTTGCCAGCACTGTGATAAGAAATAAATGTGAGACCTCTATAGAGCTTTCAGATTTGTGGAGCAGCTTCCTAAACCACTTACTAGAAATCCAGGACTGACTGGGAAAGATTATGGGTGCATCTATGTTAGCCTTTTAGTTCAGATCAAGACTGCCCTTTTGAAGTGAACCTCCCAATTGTCCCCACCTACCATGTTTTGGTTCACATGGCTGAGCAGTCTTGGAGAACACAAACTGGATGTCTTTCAAATGAAACTTATCTGGAAGAAGCTTTACACGACTGCCCCTATGGCACTCCAGTCGCTGATGGACGTGCACTCCACAGGACCAGACTAGACTAATCCAAARTAAATCTCCCTGAAATGTGTGTATCTCGGATGTTGGGTTCTCTGTGCTGGCTGTTTTGCTCTCCAGATCCACTCCTACTGGTCCAGTGTACTTACTGATGCAGGTGGACAGCYCAGGTCAACCCAAATGTCACACTTCTCAGGCACCTTCTTCTACTGCTTAGTTTCATCGCTGTGAAGTTTCAGAAGTTTCAGGGCTGGAATTCAGCTATGCCTCAAAACATTTGGATATTTCTTCAAACACATCTGTGCCTCTTAAGGCAGCAAAACGGGGCTAAAAATATTGTATGTATTTACTCACTTGTCAGAAATGTGTTTTTTCTGCTGGAGGTAACATAATGCAGACTCTTCTGCAGTTTGAGCAATTCTTCCATGCCTGGCTGGAAACCAGTGAGGAAAAGGAATAAACACAAAGCAATAAAACAGAAATAACTAAACTAACATCCCTCAATCAACTAAAATGTGACTCTTTGGCTAGAATGAATCATAATACACAGTGAAGTTAGAGATGCATACGCCTGCTTGTGTCCTGGCCCCAGCTGAAAAACACATGGCTGTGAACTGCTAAAGATCAGCCTGAAGTCTTCAAATACTGAAAAGACTGTGTCTATGTAAGTCAGCCAATTCACTTACAGACAACTCTGAGCATCCTTTCGGGTTGTGCTGTGTCACTTGTTGGACCACAAGGCTCAGAGGGATGAATGTATGGTCTGGTGGGTGTAACACCGTGRCAGGGACACTTCTATCAGAGATCAATGTGCAGCAGTTTCTGAGGTGAAGCAGTACAGCAGCTTAGTAGTGTACAGCAAAAAGCAACAGCTGGGAGCAAGAAGTACAGCCTGATAATCCTTAGAAGAAAGACTCAGAAAGGCAGCATTATAAGGCACTTCTAATACCACCAATGTGCCAAATTCAAAGCAGAAGTAAGGGCTTATTCATTTAAGCAAGGAAATACAAATATAACCACATATAAGCAGCTCACTGCTATTATTTCATCCTGTCCTGTCACGCACACACACAGACTACGGCTACGTGCATCTATCCCCTGCCAAGAATGGTCTCCAAGGAGAGATTACCATGTGCTATCATCCTAAAATGCATTAATTTGATCAAGGGAAGTTATTAATAGTGGCCAACTTCTTTAGCAAATTTCAACCTCATTTACTGCCAGCATGTTACCCACAAACATCCATAAATCCCAAACTATTGATGGCTCTGCAAGTCTTGCTAACATTAGAGCTGCTGCCCGGGCCTTGAGGGCATGAACAGCCCTTTGTGTCCCTGCCTGACCTCTCCTGGGGACACCTCTACCCCTGCCTATGGCCGAGGACCCCATTTTACCTCATGCCCCAGTGTGCAGCAGTGCCAGTCTCCAGCTCCCCACAGTCCTGCCCTGCCTGGCCATGGGACCTGCTGATCCTGTCCCCGACCCGTGGGCTGATGTCCCAGGCTGGCTTCAGCCCATCCCCATCCCCATGGAGGTGCCCGATGCCCCAGGCTGGAGCCTCCCCTGATCCCCCAGCCCCAGTAAGCAGCTGCCCTGGCAGCAGATTGGGACCACTGCTGCATCCAGCACTCATCACTCACAGTCAGGGACTCGCTCCAGATGGTTCATACGGACAACTTCTGCTCCCTGGCACAGTTCTCAGGGTCCTCCATGAATACTGCTGCTATAAATGCATTTGCTAGTACATCTTTGCAAGATTACTTGCACAGCAGGGCCATGAGTCCCTTTGTGCAGCATGTGATAAACTTTCTCAAAATAGCTGCACTAAAAATAAATGCATGGGTTTATTTACAAAACATTGAAAACACAAATAAAAACATAACAAGTCAAATTCAAGGCACTGGGTCCAACCAAATATCATCCAGCTGAAAATAAGTATCCAAAAGATTGAAAAAATAAAAATGTCTCTTTCACATCTCAGCAGCCACTGTATAAGGACAAGGGAGAGAGGAAAGCTTTCCACAAACGAAATTTGGATGTCAGTCTGAGAAACCTGTAGGAAACTGGATACTTCTGTTTGCCCTGTTCAGCCTGAGGTACTTGGGAACAGTCTAATTCTCCAAGAAGTTCTGCCAAATGTTCAGAATTAGGTCCTTTTAAAATGTCATCCTAAATGCAACCCACATCATTCAGAAAGCACTCATCAGTTCTGAAATTCCTGGTTTTTATCTGTGAACTTAACAACAGTAACACACAGGGGACACAAGCAAAGTTACCCTCTGGATGGCAGAATCATTAATTTAGTGAATTTTTTATGGATGCCTAATCTTTTTCCAACTAATAACATAAGAGCGGCCATGCGTAGTTCCAGGACTTGGTGAGACACAGGTAGGGTCACCGAGTAACACTACTAAAATGGTGGCTCAGTAAAGGTTGTCCATTTGTATTTATTTTGAATAAAACAAAGGATGTCTGCCAGAATGCTGCACATGAGCTTTGCCACAAAGCAAAGCTTTCTACAAAGTCTGTAGAAGGATGCACTCCAAGAAAACATATAGCTTAGGATCAAATTATCAGGTTTGGTAAGCGGTGAAACAGATGAACACGTTAAAAGATTCTTTGGGAATCAAAGCCCAGCTAGCCTGTATTTAATTCCCTCTCAAAATTCATATTTAGCCAATGGTCTTCACAATTCTGCTGTCATAATTAGTGTATGTAATCAGGAAAAAAAATATTATAGGTAGGTCTTTATGAGAAGACATTTCTAAACTGCTGAGTATCAAAGCAACGTGGTTGGGTGAAAGAAACAAGGTGACTTTTCCCATGCCAAGTCTGCAGCCTCAGCCCAGAGGTAGCTGAATGCCCATGGACAGCTAGGATCTGTTGGAGACACCACCTTCGATGTGTCACTTGGCTTTCTGCTCCACCACCATCCCCCTCCCCCCACCTCCTGCTTTTCTCAAGGAGTTCCTAGCATTATCCCCGAAGGATATATCCATCAGACTAGTTCTGAAGGCAAGAAAACAAGCTGTCCTTTGAACTGCCAGTATCTGGCAGGATTATAGTAGCTGAAAAGGAGTCTTTAAACAGAAAGAGGAGAAACATTTCATGAAGGAGTTGTCTCCAAATTAATAATGTCTGCACTAAAAGCGTACAAGAAAGAGAGAATGTTAGCTTAAACCAGAACCATATCCTGGGGAAAGCGTGCCAGTCTCTGCTTTAACAACCCCGTGCAGCTCCCATGAAGCCATTCCCAACTGGATAAGGACCAGGCACAGGCGACTGGAGAAAAATTTATTTTCCCACATCCCTCCTCGTCCCTGTCCAACCTCCAAGCCAACGCGCAGGAGCGCAGAGAGACCTGCACAGCACCTGCTAGCCTGACCCCCTCCTGTCCTGGGGATGAGGAGGGAACAGGGTCGCACCAGTGCCCTCTTCCCCTTGCCTTCCCTTCAGCAGTGAGTACTGATGCTCTCGTGCTCCGGAGCCGTACGAGATGAGAGGCTCCTAAAGTGCAGTGCCAGCCAGCGCTGCCCTTCCTATGGGGCCCGTCCTGCAGGCTCTGGGTGTTGGCAAGGTGTGCAAACTGGTGCTTGGGGAGGAGTACGTCAGTCAAGCAAGAAAAATACTGTCCCTATAGCATTCAGTGCATTCACATTCACATCAAATTTTACAAATAATTCAGAATTTACAGAAGGTGAAACCACTCACCAAAGGCAGGATACCACAGACTCCATACCTAAGCTTTGGATCAAGTGGTGGAAAGAAACAGCTTCTCAGGGATTACCAATCAGACTCTCTCTGTGTTTGATTCATTATTTTTTAAACCCACTTTGAAGACAGCTCTTAAAAATATTTATCTCAGTCTTTGTCACAAGCACCCGTGATGAATATGACAAGAGAGTGAGAGTATTTCCTCTTCCTATACGAAGTGTCATTAACAATGAAGTAAAATCTGCAAAGATTTAGTGTGCCAAACACAACACACTCTGTCCAAGAACAGAGTTGTATGAGAGTCTAAAAATTAACTATGATGTTACGTTGGGCAATAATAGTAACTAAAATACTTTATAGAGAGCCACACAATCATCCAGCTTATGTTCTCTGCATGCAAGGATGAATTACATTTGCAGAAGTTACATGAACAGGTGTATACATGGAGGTATACAACTTCCTTGTTCATATTCTCCACAATCACTCATTCCCCTCTCATAACCAAGTCCATAAACTTAATAAATTGAAAGAAAGAAGGACTGATTTAGCACAATATAATTTTGCAGTCAACGGCACTTGGGATTCATTTTCATTGGAAGTGGTGGTCATTCCACAATGAAGCTAGATTAGGCAAAATACAAAATGTTATTGCTTCAGGCTTGTCTTCACTGTTGTATTAACACCAGGAACAATCCTGCCATTACTGCTACAGGAACTCCAACTCCTGCCCACGCACCGAGATCTCAAATCTCCATTTAAATTCGGCCCCCACAAATCCTTCAGACAGGTAGAGGAAAAGCAAGCTGATAAACTTGCAGGACTAGAAGCACAGGCCATGGCTTGTGTTAGACTAATTAATCAGCAGCTAATACAAGTATTCTGTCTTTCAAATATTCCTTCAAAATGTAGCCCTTCTTTCTCAAGTCAAAGCACCTCAAGTACAGTAAGTGCAGGATCAGCTCCTGAGCACCGCAGTCAGACGATCCCTGTTCTGCACCTCTCCAAACATAGGGACTGCAACCAAAGCTCACCTTGAATGAGATGAACAACCATCAAAAAGGTTACCTGTTCCTACTCCAAGCTCTGGTAAATGTACCTGACTAGAAGGCAGATAACCAGTTTGTATGTTATTCTTTCTGTTAAAAGAAAGCACTTAAAAATGCTTATTAGCCTAAAAGCTAATAAGCAAGATTTAAAGACAAATCTTTAGGCTTACAGCACCAAGGAAAGAAAAGCCAATATATGCAAATGCAGGGTTTAAATCCACCATATTAACTCAAGCCTTTAAATATTAATCTATCTATCTCAGTGTAGGTTTTACTAGTACAATAGTCATCTTTATCCCCAAATTGGTATTTATGAGTCAGTAGGTAACCAAGGGATACCATCCAAAGGAATCTGTTTCAAGGAGGTGAATGCATTGTTGGTTCCGAATCTTGATTACCAGTGATGTGCTTCTGCGAGACTGCATTCATACACGGGAGGAACAGCACGTTTGCTCTCCTCTGGGTAGTTTCATCTGTTTGCCTAGAGGTAGGATAAACACTCTGTAGAAGATTAAAAGTGATACAGATGAATACAAAGATATTATAAGGGCAAAGGAAAGCTTCACGCAGGTATGATCTACCTATACCACCCCCTCAGCCAGGCAGGAAACACGGGCAGAAGGCTAAGCCTACGTCTGCAATAACAAGTAATGTGAACCATGGGGGCCGACCTGTAGAGTGAAACACTTAGTGCTGAGGACCTRATTTTCACACTGTACTGTGCTTGTTTTTATTTTCAGACTATTTCTAGTCTGGCCTCCTGGTCTGGATGCCCATTTGCAGCTGAAGTGCTGCACTCCAGCACATTTTCCACCTTAATTTCCTCTTAAAACAACGCAGCTCATGAGCTCTGAGACCACTCCATGGTACAAAACAAAGCGCAGTAAGTGTGGGCAACCAGGAGGTTCACTTCAAACCTGCACTCTGATCCAAACGAAAACATTAATCTAAGTGCACCCTCAGTGTGCTACCAAAATGCAGCTTTAGTCCATGATACATAGTGTGACGGGGAGAAACGGTAGAGGAGAGAGAAGACGGAAAAGAGGAATCCACTTAGAAGTCTGGCCAACTTGAAAATCTTTCTGCCAAGAACTGAAGAACTAATCAAACAGGTCGTAACAGTACCATATATCTTTTCTTCCACTGAGCTATCCAATATTTTTTTCTTGTCATTTATTACATTGACTATTGGTTGTGCTTTATATAGAAAAATCACACCTGACTTCAAGCATTTGAAGACTGTAGGGGCACAGCTGGGAGGGAATAAGATTACTTTCGGTAATCACACTGGATGAAAGGGGCATCTAATTCTCCACTAGAAAGAAGAGCTTTTAAAGCAGAAGATAACATTGGAACGAGAGCAAAAGGACACAAAATGGCAGCGAGTAAACAGAGTCTGAAAAAACAAGAGATTTGTTCTTCTCCAGCAGAACCCAGGAGACAGATTTTCCGGTGAAATTCAATCATTTTCTAGAGGAAATYGCTAGATGTTGCTGCCTATAATGCTGGACTACCACCAGAAAGTCCCTCCCAGTTCCATAAGGACCACGTCAAATCCCCAAGTCGGTAAAGGCCACGAGGAACCATTCACCCCCGTGCAGAAGGAAGYGAACTTTCTGCTCTCACAGTAGAAGGGTGGTGGGTTTGCATCCTGTCTGGATGAGCGTTAAGGACACTCAAAGCAGCAGCATCAGACAGAAGTAAGGCTCCACATCTCAAAAGTCATTGCCTGCACCCTTCTTTGGCATACAGGTAGATGATCGTGGGCTCAACTCAGTTTATTGCTCCAGCTTGCCAAGCAGCAGAGATCACTGTCTTTGGGAATGAYGCTATTATCCTGTGAACATGCAAATGCCTTTCCTTATAAACTGTAAAAAGACCAGCCTCCCGGCATGTGAGTACATACCAGATCAGTGATGTGCACTATCTCACAGTGTGTTCAAGCAATACTGCCTGAAGATTAACTCACCTCCAATGTCCTACTTGTTTTCAAATGCCCAGATTCTCAGGTTTTAACTATATGGAAAGTTACTAACTACTGCATATGTACATATAAAGAAACCACCTTTCATTAATGATTTGTTGCAGTGTTCCTTTGGAAACTGAAAGAGATCTGCCCTTGTGCTTGGAATTAAAGAGATGCACTGGACTGTTGTTATGGAAATGTTTTGCACTTCTTGTAAATGTCAATTATATGAAAACAAAAAGCAAGCTGAAAAAGTAGAAAATTATTTTCTGCGTTGTGGTATTTCAAAGGGATATATTGACAGTCCCTGTGAGATAACAGACAAAAAGAGCAAACCAGGAATAGCTAGGTTTGGTCTGYAGTAAATGTCAAAAAGGAATCAAAACACAAAAGGCATCAGCTAAACCATCACGAGTTTCTACTCTTGCTATCTTCCTTTTCAAAACTGCTCGTCTTTATTATCTTGGTTTAATTCAGCTATTGCATACACACACACACTGGCACATAGAGTCCCAACTTCTGTGCTTTGGTCAAGACAGAAGATTGTAAAAAATATATTAATATTACTCATATTTTGTTTTACACAAAACCAAAATGTTTCACTAATGATGGGGGGGTCTTGCACTGTTTTTCAAGTGCACACTAGGACAGGCTTTGAAGAAGAATGTAATTTTGAAACAAAGTATTGCAATGCTTTGATTTAAAAAGATCCACAGTTGTTCTGCTTTCATTTTTCTTTTTGCTTATGGCTAAAACTATTAATTGACTTCTGCACAAATTCTTTCAGCCAGCCTGAAAGTACACTTCTTTTAAAATKAAAAGGCTGTTTGTCCCAAAATTTTCACCAAACTCCATACAGACACATGCAGTGCTAATACACTAATACCACAGACCTTGCCACCTCTTTGGGAGCACATCCTGCACCCATGGCAACCTAGCAACTAAGTAATTAGCTATGGTGATACAATATTATAGTCCCTCTCCTCTCTATTTTAGGGAAAAAGGAGATTTTTGAGGTCAAAACCTGGCAGGTGGCTTCAGAGTCACATCAGAACAACGTAAGTAATCAAAGAAATCACTGCTATCATGGTTATGATCTCATTAACTACCATTATCAACATGCTCTTTGTAACCATTTGCATTATTATTCAGCTGTATGTTGATGTTTGTCTCCGTTTCGGATTTCAGTACTTTCTTTTTCAGCATCTCCTTCTTCCAAAAGAATTAAAACCGAACTAATGCACATCATTTCCTATCTTTGCTCACACTTTAATCTTCTATCAGTACAGTTTGCTTTTAACTACCTTTCCTCCCTGCTTCCACAACTGCTTGTCATTTATCATTTGAAAAAACACTTAACGCTTTGACGAAGCCATAGTGTTTACTGGCATCATTATCAGCACAGCTTTTTGTCTAGCATTAAAATTCATATTTACAGCGCAACATTTGTTTTACTCCCTGCAGTAGTGGAAATACCATATGCAAGGGAGCTCCCCGGGGAAAGAAAAGGATGTGTGCATATCTCTGTGTGTGTGAGAGCATGAAATGAACCATGAATAAGGGTGAGCACAGGCAAACTTCTCACAGCCCCTGGTTACAGGGACATCCAGACCTTTCTGCCCTCTTTGTTTGATGACGTGCCTATTCCCATCGACTGTTCTTGCTCCTGACCCATACACTCGCCACGTGAAGGTGACTCTTTGCTACTAGCTTCATGCAGTGCGAGATCTCAAAACACCTTCCAGGGGAGGCGATGTTGGACCGGCAAAGTGGAGTAGGGTACCTGCGGTCTTGTGCCAGCTCAGGTGCTCGGGCAGAAGCCTGGTTCTCCTGGTGCCAAGCCCCATGCCACAGGTGCTGGGACACGTTACCCAGTGTTACCTTCAGGCCACTGAGAGGAGACTCTTCAAACCTGAGGTCCACTTCTCCTCTGACAGTAGCATGAAAGCACAGGCACTCCCTGCAGTGGTCTCAGAACAAACTGGTGTTTTACGCTACGATACGCACGTCCCTTCCTCCTCCCTCACACTTTTGCAGTTGCATAATTCCAGCCCATATCTGTAACATATAATTATTCTTCTGATGAACTAGATGATAATACTATTCTTTCCAGATTGGCTACTCAATGCTGAATGCCATAAGCCCACTAAAAGGTCAAAGGCATCAATACAATCTACAGATCATTTTAATGTCAAATCTGTCTCGTAATGCTTAAATAATGAAGTCTCCTTTTCAACAGTGACATCGTAGCAGATTTGTAAAGGCCCTCCAGTGCTTTAGCCCTCACATATGTTCCTATCAGGTGTCTTTGAAATAAGGAGGCACATAAGTCTTATTAAAAATAATTGGAGTTGAGCATATAGCTACTTTGGAAAAATCTTCCAAGTACCTACTTGTATCTTTAAGCACCGAAATACCTTTAAAATCTGGGCTGAAGCAAACACAAGTCATTCGCATTTCCTGCCAAGCACCGGTTTTATTTTTTAATTAAAGTGATGCTATTTCTGTTGATCCCATCGGTCCTTTCAGTGACCAAATGCCAGGAACAAGAAGTTCTAAATTACTGCTGTGAAGGTGGGATGGAGCAGCACCAAAAATTTGCCTAATGAAAGCTGCCCCGGCCCAACGCCCTCGGGGCATGCTGCAATCAGCAAAGGCTGCGGAAAGATCAGACCTTTCCTGCTGCCTCACTATCCCACTGAAGCCCTGCAATACTCTGGGGTGTCAWCTGAACCCAAACCCATGGTTCAGAGTTTTATAACCTGCTGGTGGTCTACTTCTAATATTCGAAGTGGAGCAGATTGCCTGGACTTCACTGATAGTCTTATTAATTATGCCCATGTATCTAATTATTAGCACTAACACATATCTTCAGGTTTTTGGATCAAATTACAGACAGATGATTTGAGAAAGGTAGTTTACTTCTAATTTGCCTATGCTCAATTACACCAGCATATAGCCTTGACAAAGGAAGAGGAAAATCTTTTTTGGTGGGCAGAATTGCATTTATTTCTAATGAACAACAAACACCTTGCTGCAAGAAGGTTTCGGTGGGGTTGCTTGTAACACCTAAGTGTTGGCAACGCACCTTGTCCCCAGGGCTATACTAATTTCTAGAGGCCCATCTTTCTAGGTTGACCCAGAAGCATGCAAATAGYGTACAATGCTCATATTATCTCATTTTAAAAGACCCTGAGTACAAATTCATTAAGAGAAAGAAATACTAATAGGTTGTTTGATGCTAATAGGCTAATCACATTGTTTAGGAAGGAAAGAGAAGGAAGTTTTAATGTTTCTTTAAGAAGGAGCCGAGAGCTCAGCTTGCAGATGTCTGCTGCCCATGGCAGCTACAGCTCTGAGAGCATGCTGTACTGCTTCTGCACAGCAGCTCCAGCTATGCCATAATGACCTATAGGCACTGTAATTTTTTTAGGCAGTTGGTCTTGGAAAACATCAGCTTACCTTCCTGAGCTGTTGCCAAAAAGTCACCGCTCTCCTCCCTGTCCCTGACATCAAGAGAACACTACCATTTTTCATAAGCAAAGAGTTCAGCACCAAACAATTCCTTGTGGCTCAAAAACTTGGCAAATGCAAGAACAGCTCACACAAACGGCCGCAATATTCTTACTTCAGAACAGTTACCAACAATATACTGGTGTGGTGATTAGATGCACGTATCCAGGTTAAAGCTTAGCTTTCTCACTGCAGAACTGTTGAGGACAGTCTAGCTGGGAAAGGATCCACCCAGTGAGTCCTGCCTAGAAGCATTAAGTGTCTCCAATATTTGCACAGCTCTACTAGCTAACAAAGAGCTTTGAGGCTGGACTCCTAAAAAAAATTATTTATCTCAGTCTTTGGAAGTGGATTTGCTAATAAGTAGGTTCAGATTTGTTCTCTGAACTTCCCAATCAACTTAATCTTCTTGCAGCGAGATAAATTTAAAACTAACCTGGTATCTGTCCCTTCATCCTAGTTTGCTTACCTTTGCTGCAAATATCCTTCCCTGGTTAGGTAATGAATTTTGCAGGCTCAACTTCCTGTAATCAGCAAAGCATAAGCAGCAGTGTAAGCTGCAATGCAAAACAAAGCATGAATTCACCATATTCAGAAAAACAAATACATAAAATGAACATATGTTTCCTTTCAGAGACTTAGCAGCTTACTTGACTACCTCTGCATTTACCTTGGCTTTTAGAAACCATCCATCCGAGACATTCCAGTGCACACAGCTCACAGCCTTTAGCGGGTCCAAATTCACACCTCTTGGAGGGATGTGTAAACTATCTCCCTTTCACAGTGGGAGACCAACATACAGATAGATTAAGTATTCTTGTGCTGCACAACAGAAATGTGCAGCATATCAGGGAACCAAATGAAAACCTTCATTGTGCCATGCAACTACTCGTTACACTGTGGCGCATCTGCACCTCTGCTTGTACAGACCTCCTGCTTGTACAGATCTATGCTTAAAAACCCTTAGTCTCTTCTTTTACCCCACTGGCCTCGAGACTTCCCCTCTTCCACTGCTAACACTCCTGCTTTACACCAGTGCCAGGTATGTCCACAGCTCTCCTGCCGTAAGTAAATTATTCCCAAAGCAACTTCTCCTATAATGGTTTAGCTTGAAATTTGTGGCTTTGAGAGTGAAAGAAGGGCTTGTGTACCCAAGAGTCCTTTCCACTTTTTTTTCTCTTCACCTGTTCATACAAACCTTTCTTAGGACCTTCATGACTGCAGTGCAACCACTAATCACTACAGTGTCTTCTACTGGGAGAAGTAGTTTGAGCTGAAACCAAATGTTGAGATCCAAAAAGTGAACTGCAGAAAGAAAACTAAGTCTAGAATTGAACTCGGCATTTGTCCCTTCACCTCTGAGGTGTCCTGGACCCAAACCTCCCCCATGAAAGCACATGGAGAGAGCACCATTCAGCTGCCAGAGACATGAGTGCTGAATAAGCACTCTTTCCGTGCCAGTTCTGTATTTTAAATCCATCCCTGTTTTCCTGTCTCATAGTCCTGCATCACCACGTGGAAGTCGTCTGATTTGACTGCACTACTTATTTTTGTGTCTTCACAGCCAAGGTCTTCGTGTGTCAGGATGAAATTATCTCCAGAGTTCTGTAAAGCAGCCTGTCAGATTTACTATTTTCATCTCTGATGTATTGTTGTTTAATATTTTCTCAGCCTCAAACAATCTATCTACTTTCTTGCAGGTATCCCAGTCAGGAAATCCAATCCTTACACTGTATTAAAGTAGCACTTTAATGTATCAATATTGCCTGAAATTGTTTTTATTGTACAGCAAGAAAACTTCTGGAAAAAAAGAAAATCTTGCCCAGTGGATTTCTCATCTCTAATAGCCTGTGTTTGAAAGTACAAGCGTTGCTGAAGTGTATCAACGCCAAAAAACAGTGGTAATACTTGAATACTAATAAGTCCATCTAGATAAGGAGAGGGCAAGGCTAAGAGCATCGAGCTGCAGGGATTTTTGTGATGCTGTTGTTGATGAGTTTATACAAACTTCTATTTTGATTGCACTGATGAAGGTGGTGGTGCAAGTTCAAGAGAAACCTGAACCGAGAATCATAAGCATTCCTTTGTTCTAGCACTCTTTGATGTAATGCTTATTTTTCCACTAATGAGGTAAATGAAGGAGTCTCACTTGTTTCTCTTTTGGTTTCGGCTAGGACAGATCTAGCCTAACAAGGCTTCACTTGAGGACTGAAGAAACTGAACATTTCCATTTCCAGGAGATGCTGGCTCCTGAGCAGAACAAACATTCATCCTGCTTAATTCTAGCCTGATAAGAAATGAAACCTCTAGACTAAGAAAACCAGTCATTCAGCTGGTTTTCAGCAAAGAGAAAGAAAGTTTTATAGAAAATTTCCCCCCCTCTTCTAGGATGTATTGGATCACCCTTGAAATTGCCGTTCTCTGGCTAGCCAAGGGAGAGAGTCTAGATGACAACTCAAACTGGACACCTAGCTTTTAAATGCTAAGCTGAAGATTAGTCTGTTCCTTGGATTCACAGCAACTTGTTCCTGCCAGGACAGCTAAAGAAAGGAATAGGTCCTGGGCATATGTCTCAGCTGCAGTGCTGGAAAAAACAGGAGTGAAACTACCTACTAGAAGGCAGGCCACTTGACAGCTTGGCTACCTTCTTGTTTCCTGTTTATTCCGTGACAATATTGATAGAGGGAGAGAAAAGAAAAATACTGTGGTCTGCTAAGCCAGGGAAAGAGCAGATATTTCACTGTTGTCAAAAGGAGAGCATGAAATAAAGAGAGTGCTGAAATAAAGAGAGGAATCTGATGACAGACAACATGCAAGCAGGGTTCATAAAAAATACACATTTTAAAAACTTTAAAATTAAATCTAAACATTAAATATGTGCACATTGCTTGTTAATCTTTTCTTTCACCCACAGTGATGCAGCTGTTCCACTGAAGCAAATCATCTGCCAAAGGAAACGGGCTGTGGAAACCCTCTTCCAAAAGGCAGGTTTAAAATCAGAAAAAAAGAGCTGATGTCTAGCTGAAGTCTCCAATTAGGGGTCCGCTTCCCTAGTCTGAAGCGGCCACGGAGATCCAAGCGCTAAGCCCAGACACTACGGGTGCCCACGAAGGCTGTCGGCATCCCTTAACTGCTCTGCCAGCACGACTCCTTTCCCCCCACACATACAGCAAGAACAACTGCCGCCAGAGAAGAGCTCCGCCAAAAAAATATTGAGTTGACTGGCTCGCTTACCTCCTCCTGTGATTTTAATCTCACATTTTTGCAAATTAAGCAGAATCCTCTTGATTTCAGCAGGGACCAGATGAACCCCATTCGAGAGAACAGTATCCGACTGTTAAACATCTGCCTTTCCCAAGTTAGCTTGATAAAATATAAAAGAGCGTACAGGCCATTTATTCAAGTAAGGAGTGTTCCTTTGGTTATAGATGTTGCAGCTGCCTCTAGACTACCTAGAAATTAACTGTTCAGAATTTGGATGACATTAATTAGCCCTCCAGAAAGGAAATGTGTAATCTACCACCATGACCATGAATGGGAGACTTCAAGAAACAGCAAATTACACAGGGCTGCAGCTGCAAACATAAAAGCATGAGCGTATGTACAACACATGCGTTCTCCTACAACAAACAAACATTTGGGTTTTATATTTTAAGCCTTTGAACCCTGTGAAGACACACAAAAAGCAGAGAGAGACATCAAAACACCTTAGCTCAAATTGTTGCAGCTACTTAAATTGATTTCAAGTGTCTGTTAAATTTGTTCTGAAATTACCTAATAATACACTGCATACTTAAAAATCACAGCTGAAGATGGGTCATCTCCTTCTCCTGATGTATACGGAGCCACTCAGGGGCACTGAGCTATTTTTAAAAGCCCCCATGGACTTTCAGAAGAGCCTTGTGGCAGGCAGAGACAGGGAAGAGAAAGACAGGAGTTCCCAGGGACCATGACACAGGTGGGCCATGGACAGGCTTGTTCCACAGCTTTGTTTCCTTTTGGACGTTCAATGTTTCTGAGCTTTTTGTCAGCTGGACATTTTAGTGAAATTATCTTTGTGCCGTAATAAACAGGGCAGGGTGAGGAGCACAACCCTACGTATGTTTGGGAGCCAGAACTCTGCCCACTGTGATGTGGGTGAGATAAAATCAGTAGTACTGCTAAACTTCCATTGTTTTTCAAGACTCATCATGATTTTTTTGGACATAAAACTTCATAGAGCTCTGGAAAGTGGGAACATTTGGAAATGGTAAAATCTACGAAAGGAGTGCAGTTCTTAGTCTCTGTTTCAGGTAATGGTTTTAGACCCTGGTCCCATTTTCAGACTTCAAATTTTATCATAATTTTAAAAATAAAATTAATCTGTAATTGTGATTTTCATGTAATAACATGAATCCAGCTGCTAGAACTTTAAAAATAACATCATGAAATACTACACCAAATATCACAAGACTAAAGATTTAAAAAAAAAAAAAAGAGACCAGTCAGTTCACCATAGGCGACATTGGTTGGGTTCCTGGCGCAGCACTGTACACAGCACTGCTACTGTATCAGGGGACCGCTCTGCCTTTCAGTCCCCAGTCCTGGCAAAGAGGAGAAGTTTCTTGGTAATAATTTCCTCTTCAAAAGAGACGTCTCTGCTGGATATTAGCAACTTTTTCATGACTGATCCACCAAGGAAAATCTGTTTAATTAAGTTCCTGTGCCAAACACTGAATTGTTATCTAGTCCAGGAAGGACATTAAGATTGCATTACAATGAGCTGTCACAAAATCCTTTTTCCTGAACTCATAAACTCCTGGCAGTTCTAGATTTTACATCTAGTTTCAGAAAAGAGTTTCAGAACATCTATATTTGAGTTAGACTGTTTAACACACAAAATCCCCACCACCAGCATTTCAAATAAATTTAATGTAAAAATTAATGAAATGTGGCACCTTTATCTTGTTCATATAGAAGCCAAGTCAAGGAAGGTATTTAAATCAGCACGAATACAAGTCAGTTTAGGACTGATCCTTCCCATTATGTTATTATTGCACCTATGCAAACCGCTGGACTTCAGCAGAGTTAAATTAGTCTATGACTGATAATGCAAATTCCTTTCCAGAAGCTCCTAATACAAACAGTCTGGTGTCTGCCTTCCTATTCTCTCAGGTCTGGGTCATTCCTTATCAGGGACTGCTACCCTGAATTGCTTTACGGCAAGGATTCAAGGTCCAAAGCGGTAACGCTGAGCACAGGCAGATATTCAAACCAGGTAAAATCCACCCGGGAGCCGAGTATTCAACTCCTGTTAGTTCGTTTGCTTCCTCAAACATTCAGGGCTGCATTTCCTTCTTTTCAGGGTTCAAGGCAGAAGTTAATTTAGTAAGAACTCAAGGCATTACATTACCTACCTGCTACAGGCTAGAGTGGTCCCAGGCTGCTCTGACTTGCACCAGGGCCAAGTGCTGCCAGCCACCCCTAGTAGCAGGGAGCTTGTCGAAGGTGCCGAGAGCCGCTTCTGCATCGCTGCCCATCACGTGCAACATGTGCGTGCTGGCGTGTCTCCGTCACACTCCCCAGGTGATCTCCAGTCATTATTGCTCACTCAGATGCTGAAGTTTCTCGTACCACGTTTTCAGTCGAAGGTGATTCAAGAGGAGGGGGCCTCATTCCTGCAATGTATTTCCCTGCGAGGTAGCACAGGCTGTTTGCACTTTTGTGCCATCTGGAAAAGGCTTCTGGAGACTGAGCATGACCTCGTACATTAACGATGGTTTGTAAGAACACTGAGCTGTGAAGTGTAAAAAGCAAACACACACATGCATGCAAAACCATGCCTGCACTTCAGGCTTCAAAAAGATGGAGAGCATTTAATGATTAATAGAGGAAACTTCTAAGATTAAACTGCATTTCTTTCAAGAATTACCAAAAGAAGGAAATAACAGATAATAAGTAGTGAAATGTTTCCAACTGTCCAACTGGTCTCCAGCATCCTCTCTTTGCACGACATTGTACAACCCGGTATTTGTAAGCACTTCCAAAGACCTGAAGACACAGTCTTCGGGGCAGCAAACCTGGAAATACTAACAAACACTGTTTACCTCCCGCTTTCCCCCTAGTTGATTCTGCTCAATTTTCTGATTACCGAAACCATATTTGGGGTTTGATGCATTTTGCATGCTCAGAAAGTCTCGCTGGAGCTGGAAGCACGTTCACTTAATTGAATCTGCCTGACAGATGTGACGCAGTGAGATAATGAAGACGCAGTTGACAGATGTCTATGCGATGTACATACACAAATTAGGAACCAGGGACACAAGATTTCCTGCTATGGAAAACAGAGAGCGAGCTGCTCATTGGAGTTGAGCTCAGGGTTGTTGCAGATCTGTTCTGTTTAAGATAATGACATAGTCCAAGCCTAGGGAGAATTTCGGGAAGTTCCAGACCACCGGCTGAATGAATTAATGCCATTAGATACTCACCGCCGCTGGAAAGGGCCTTTGCTTCCCACTTGGGCCACACAGCCCTCCTATCTGCCTTGCAGGGGCTCCGGCACTCACTCAGGGGCCAGGGCTCAGCAGGCAGCGGACCCAGGGCAGGGGCTCCCTGCTGCCAAAAGGGAACGGTGCTGCGTCCCCTTTACTGCGCTCTGGCTCATCACCTCCTGTGCCTGCCCATACGGTCCCGCTTCCTCCCCAGCCTCAGCTCTGCCACTCCTCAGGCCCTTCCAGGAGCAAAGTCAGGTCTTTACAACGGTATGCTTTACAACGCTATGGCACATGGAATACCCCAGTCTGCCTGCAAACAGCAGCGATCATTTTATCACTCCTATTCTGTGCCAGTGAGCACTGATGGGGTGTTCTGCAATTAACACCGGAGACAACAGAACAGCACAAAGAGGGACTGACATGGGTTGTCATTACAGGTGATGGTGGCAATGGGATTTTGACTGGCAAGTGTTGCAAACCCAGCATTCCAGTCCCACATATCACTGTGCAAACTCGAACACCTTAGGAACCAGGCTCAGGCAAGGACTGCAGATGAAGGTAGTATTTTAAATGTCACCAACAATGCGGTAGGGCCCCCACTAATTTCATAGAAATGTAAAAGCTTAGATGAAAACTACCAAAGGGATTATGATTATCACAGTACCTGGTAATGACTTCCCCACCCAATTTCTAAACGGTGGCATTTTGATTCTTGCTGTGCAAAAATTATGTCTACAGACTGGCAGTCCATACATCCTTTGGCTGTGTGCCAGTCCAGAATTTCCTCTGGGACTCTTTGCAGGATTCAGAGCCTACACCATGTTTATTGTGCCAATGCCAAAGGCATGAGAAACTTGGAGCTTCTCCTGAAGCGCTGATTTTCAAATTGAAATTGGAAACTAATACGAAATTCAAAGTGGAAAAAAAAAAATTATGTCTGCATCTGCAGCAATCAAAGCTGAAGATTGTGTGAACAGAGGCTGTGATGGGCTGGTCTTTTTCCCATACGCTTCATGAACCGGATCTGACTTGATGCCACCCATACCTCAGTACTCCCAAGTGCTCACAGCGTCCATCAGCCTCACGAGGATCAGAAGGCGCTCGGCACCTTGCAGGACTGCACAGCCCCTGTTTGAGAAGACACTGGAGAAAATGGGTGGCACGTTTCTTTTCATCCCAGATCGGATGCTTGCCATGTGCCTTGCAGAAGCCACGTAGAAAGCGCAGAAGATTCTGGGGCCATTTGCCATGTGGTTAGAAGTCCGCCGGCAGTGAAGGCAGTGAGGTGTAATGCAGTCATGGAACAGCAAAACTGGGGCTTCAGGGACTTCTTGTGAGTCATATAACCAACTCCACCACGTGCAGGCAGGTAGCTGTGTGTTTCTCAAATAATAAAACCAGGCACATAATTCTGTAAGGATATATAAATCCCCCTAAACCAAGCAAATAAACAAAAAAGCAAAAGCAAGAGAAGAACACAATCTCCTTTTTTTAGATGGGAAACTGCAGCAGAAAGGTATTAGATGTGTACCTGGACTTTTTGTGTTCAAAACTAAATCCGTATCTCAACATCCTGCACAATGCAATCCTTCCTCACGCCCGTCTGTTTTGGAAGCCATGAATCACAAGGAAAACCAACACTAACCAAAGGAGAGAGCTGTCAGTGGGTGAGCAAGAGGTACAGCAGGAGTCCATGGATTTTAGTGTTTTCCCCATCTGGAGTGCAAATGGAGGTTGCTATTACATGGCCCCATGAGAGGTAGGTGAGAAAAGCAGCCTGTCCTTGATAACCTTACTTCCACCTGATGTCTATGTCTTTTTGTCCCTTTGCATCTGTGGGTTAGAGGGAGACATTGCTTTGTGTGTTTATGGTCTTAGAAAATCCCTCTCTGTGGAACATTCCTGCGGGACATCACGTTATCTGAAGGACCCACACTAACTAGCCATGGAGAAGCGTACACTTACTTCACGGTACCATAGTAGGAACACAAGAATTAACATCAGGACAAGGTACTGAGATACCTGTATCTGTATCCACGCTTATACACAGGCATATACATACATGTTTACCTACACAGATAGATATATTTCTATTACAAAATTGGCCTAAACCCTTAATGTTTGTAAATTAATTCTGAATCTCAGTCATAATCTGAATCATGGATTATCAATTATTCAGTCATTAACACCTTCCTCTGCCAACTTTTTTCTATGGTTTTCTAGTTGAAGCCAATACAATAAGCTAATACAAAAGATTGATCAAAGTTTGATCATGTTTGATCAAAAATGGTTCTGTGTCAAGTTCAAGCTTTTTCAAACCTATGCAAGACACAGATCCGACACGTTTCTGTCCAGAATGTTGTACTGGACCATTAAGGCAATTAAAACGGTACAGCTACATAAAATGAAATAGAAGCTCAAGCAAACTGGCACATTCCATTCAAATAAAAGAAATGCTGAATTACACGAGCCCAGATCTACTTATCGAATGGCTGCATAGCATCACTTTGTGTTGTTTAATGATAGCATCACAGAGCGATTTCATGAAGGTCAGGGAGTTTCCTCATCCATCCCCAAAAATCTCAGTTTGGCGTGTCAGGCACTTGAACACTGTAAATACAGATAAGGCAATAATGACAGTAAAATGGACAGACCCTGACTGTAGTAGTTAATCAACATTTCCATACATAACTGTCATGTAAAATGTTTTTGGACGTGTTCTGAGATTAATAGAATGGAAAGATATAAACTTGCACTTGTGTAATTGTTTTCAAAGCTTGGTAGAATCAGGAATTAACATTCTGCAAAACTGCATTTTATTAAGTTTCTCAAGTTAAAATTTGATGGTAAAACAATACTCTATGTTAAAATGTAAATAGCATAATAAAACATACATGGGCCTTCTCTGTTGCATTTCTAGAAGGGACTTCAATCATGTTGCCATATTTGCAGTATGTAGTAGGTATTCTTAATTTGCCAAGGACCATAAGAATAATTTTTATGAACAAAGGAATTGCACAAAACAGTTCTAATTAAATGTTTGGTGAATGTGTGCACTGTTAGAATAGTCGCTGAGTATTAAAGCCCTATAATTAGGATTTTGCAGGTGATAAGCAGACATGCCTTGGGGCTTTCTGGAGAAATCAAATGATAGCAAAGTATGGATAGATTACATTTTCTCTCTCAGAACTGTCCCATTCTGACAAGAACCTGAGTCTTAAAAAGGGTTAGCCTAACTCTTCTCCTGTTGAATTTGACAAGCAATAGGCAATCAAGACACCGCCACAGAAAAGAAAAAAGTGAAATTGGCAGTAGCCAGACTTGCAAACAGTGAGATGCCACCCAGAAGTTGGTTGTAGTGGCTAGCAGTAAATAATGAGTGGGCTCAGAGACATTCATTTCCAAAAGCGCATGTTCCCATCTGTTTTTGCACATGCAGCACTGTAACAGCAGGTACCTTCCAGCTGTATTCCTTGGCAACCATTCAACTTGTCAACTGGAGGCTGTGCACCTGGTGCTAGAAGATCAATTAAAAATGCCGGCATGCTATCAACTGCCAAGTTTCTGTTGTCAGTTGTGAGAAATTCACCCAACGCAATTGTTTTTTCTATTTAAAATTCTATATATTTTCTCAAAAAACTACAGTAGCGGCATGTGGAAGGGAAGGAAATGTAGTTCAACAGCTATAGCATCCTTCCTCCACTCCCAATGCCTGCCTCTCCAACAGGCACAGACTTTCTACAGTTTAGGGTTTCTTMTATTTCAGATGAAATATCCAATTACGGAAATCACACATCTACGAAAGCAATAATTATCGTTACAGTTTTGCTACTCAGAGTACACGTTTATATGCACTGATCACCCACTTCATAGATAATAATATAAAACACTCAAGTAGTTGATTGAAGGATACTACTTCTATATGAATCAGATGCTGCTGGGCTTGCTGCTCCCACAGCCTGGGAGATGCTTCGAGGCAGCTGCCTATTTTGTCTATGCTGAATGGCCTCACGTATTTGAGGACGCACAGGGAAATGACCTTGCTAATCATCTTTGGCATGGTACCCTTTCAGTACCCTGTGTTAGAACTTTGGCATGTAACACCACAGGTATGACAGAGATCTCATTTCTATGTCCCAGAACCAACAGAGGAAGGAATATAGGCATTTTTGGTGATGGCGTGAGAGTTTAACCAAAGTTATGGATGAGAGGAAAAGTCAGAAAAAGGAATTTTACACAAAGTTCTCACAATAAGGAGAGCAGTAAGTAGAAATGCTCTTGCTGTAAAAATGCTACAGCTCTGATAAGCAATATTTTTCTCACCTAAAAAGATCACAGTATCTATTAATTCAATGCATACCTCCTTTTTGCCTGGATATTATTATCATTTCTTTCTGTCTCTCGGATAACTTTCAGGTTGCGCAAGAATAAAAAGACATGGAAACTATGTAGACAAACTTTCACATCGTACATTGCTCCAAAGAACATCAGTCAGGCATACTAGTCTAGTCAGGCAGACTAGAAGTTATTACCACCTTAACTGCCAATTAATAATCATCCACGTGATATCTTCACCGTGAAGGTACCCTACGATCTATTTAATCTTCACAAATACCAGAAAAGATAAAACACAGGAAAAAAAGTTTGCTTGAAGAGTGAGGAAATTGCAGGAAGAATAAAGAATTCACTCAAAAAGTCAGAAGGAAATCCATGCAGAGTTTCTTGTAAGTGCCCTCCATTAAATTGATTTCTGGATATGAAAAGTTGGTACATTACAGACAGTTGGGCTACTGAAAGTTTAGCAAAACACACAGAATCTTTTAACAGCTAGAGAACCGAGAGATGCTTAAACTGATCAGTATTTCAGAACATTTAGATTTCGTCTTTCAACAAATCTCTTTTAGCTGGTGAATGAAAACCAGGAAAAAAAAGTATATGCTACAATCATTCACAAGGGTACAAGAAGGGCACCTGATTTACATCTCGTCTGCAGAAGCACTGAATGAAGCCTTGGCACCAAAGTCAAGAACAAAAATAGTGAAAAAGGTCGAGGGCAAAAGCAGCCAAAGTCTTCACTTTTCTTCAAGATTTTTATGTATCAAATCACATGCACAATCTCTATTAACAGAAAAAAATTCAACAGCTGTTCATGCAGAGAAATGTTAATGCTTAATCCTGTGAAGCCAGCTGCCAGTGAATGGGACAACAAACCCCTGCAACTCACTGGTAGCAAAACTATTTCCTGATAAGATATATTTTTTACCCAAATACTGCAATATTTTGGAAGCCACAACACAGCATTTCAGTAAGCTGCTTGATGGGAGGAAGCAATTCCCTAAAGATTGCAGTGCAGGTGTAATGCCAGAACAAAGAAATGAGCAAAAGAACATGGACTGGTTTGTGGTTAGAAATAGCATTTCTTGAAGCATTTCTTATGGGGAGGAGAAAAAACTTAATGAATTATAATGTCATGAAAATTTACATTATGGTTTATTCATATTGCTTAATAATAATAATTGTTGTTATTATTATTATTATCCAAGATAAAAGTGAACATACATTTGGCTCGAACATCTTGTCAGAAGAGACACTTGTCTCTTCCCAGAAGGTCTGCAAAATCCAGTGAAGCCTGTGGTGTTGCACAAGGAAAACTGGCAGAAAGTCAGCTCTTTTCAAATATTATTAGATCAAATGTGCACAGGAGCACCCTCTGGCAATAAGGACAATTAACACAGAGCAGTCTGCATTTATACTCCTGATCTCTCCTACCCTCCAAAGCAAGGTAGCCCCATCTAAACTGCCTACTGAGAGTGGCCCCTGGCCCAAGCTAGCCTCTGGGCCTTGCTCAGGAACTGTTTGGGAGAGCACTACTTGCCACCAATAGTTGTCAAGGACCTTCCTAAGAATTTAACAGTACCACAGTCAATCTACAGTGCCCAGGACTAATCCCTGGCACTATGCACTGGTAACCATCCTCCTTCCTGCATAATCAGTGTCTGATTATGAAATAAATCTGCAACTTCTGGGTTAGATGGTATTTATATTAGAAGAGATGACCAGCAGTTTTAGAAGTATTAGTATAGATTCTACCACAGCTTTCACTAAAGATCTCTCTCAGTTAATTTATGTCTCCAAAAATCATGTTCATGATGCCTTTGAATACAGGGTAAAAAAGTCTTCTATGGGCATTTTATCAATGTTTTATAAAATAGACTTTACCTTATCTTATTTTTGCAATAAGATTTGATAATAAAGATCAAGTTTCAGCCCCTCTCCTTAGAGCAAGTTTTCCAGATCTGCTTTGTTAATAAGGAATCAGCTAAGTTGACAGGAAATTCATACCTTGCTCTGGAGAGGGGTTCTCCCATGGTTTGATGGCTAAGTTGAGCTAACTGTTCAGGTGGTGAAGGGGGCTATCCAACCTGTCAACACCTTTAGAAGTCCCCATCACAATAACATTTACTCCTTCCTAATATAAATCTCAGATGTTAGCAGCTACAAAGCCCTTAGTAGATGGCTCTCACACTGAGAACTCTTCTTCCATGTCCAGCCGGTCTCATCCTCTCTGATCCCCATCCAATTTTCTACATAGGGAACAAACAGCTGTGTTCCCATACAGCAGGACATAGTGCCTCTTCCATATGACATTTAACAGACATGTAATGGGAACCCCAACTTCAGCTCACAGGGGAGAAGGGAGTAAGTCTGGGGCATGTCTTCACCTTCTATGAAAGGAGGTATGTCAGTCCTTTAATTGCCAAAGGTCTGTATTAAAATAAATCATCCTCTGATCTACGTAACTGTTAACATCTTTCCCTCCTCAAACGTGTCTAACAGAAAACAGAAGATGTAGTACTGTAATCTTTTTTTTTTTTCCTCCTTTAATAGTGATTTCTTTTATTCAAGACACTATTAGGGGAAGATGACAATAATGGATGACTTCAGGGAACACAGACAAGATTTTTATGTTTCCAATCAGTACATGGCAATAGCCCAGTTTAACTGTAGGTAGCCTATTAAGTCTGTGGTAAGCCATTGGTCATTAGTCTTCCAGACAGACTCCAGAATTCTTCTGCACTTAACATCTAAAACTACACAAATCAAAAATCTTCATTTTCTGTCCCCTCTTAGTCTGAGCTCATTAACAACCTTGTAGGATCGAGCTATCTCTGCTCCTGTGATGAGCCAGCGCAGTCCTAACAGAACGATAAACTATGCACCCTCCACATCTGGCATAAGCTGATCTAGCCCCGAGTACTGCCTGCAAACTCCTCCTAGGTAACTGAATTTGGTTTTGCAGCCAAGTTATCAATCATAAACTAAACGTATGAGCTGGGGGCAGCGTTGTGCAGCACAATTCAATTGTGCTTTCTTATGCTCTCAGTGCTAATTGTACCACAAGTCCTTGCAAGCAGTGAGCTTGAGCCAGACATGCCGGTGCTATGGACAAAACCCTTTCCAAGTGCAATGCAGAAAGCCAGACAGTCTGCTTCCACTTACTTCTATCTGCATACAAGTTTATATTACTAGCTCATAGAAACCCTTGAGCAAGAACTATTTTATTAGCTATCCTCTAATTAACACTCACGCACGTCAAGAGTAATCACCGAAACCACTTAAGTTGCACATGCACAAACTTTGCGTTAGGCAAAAGGTAACGTTCTTGTTCAGCTTTTGAAGTTGTATGGAGGCATCAAGTTGTGGAGCATGTGGCCTGCAACATTCTGTATTAAAATCCTATTTGTACACGTAAAAAAGTCAGTGACCTTTTTCCTTTCAGCATGGTTATTTATGCTGCCTTTCAGGTGCTTTGCCAGCCTATTGCTCTCCCCAAAAGAAAAAAAAAAAAAAAACAACAAACATCTAGACCTGGTCAGATATACACCCAGTTTATAAGGCACTTCCTTTATTCTGATAAATGTTCTACAAAGCAGCAGGGACTGAGCTATAGCCAGTAAACACAGAGGAAAGCTGCATGTCTCCCCTGTGTTATATATTATTACTCACTGCAAGAGGATCAGGCAGTAAAGAAAGACTGTAGTACACCTAATCCTCATCTCACTAGTGTTAAATCTACATGAGTAAAGAAAAAAAATGGCAATTACAAATGACATCATAATTACTTTACCTCTTGAGATTGGGAATTTGAGAATATAAATGCATGATCATTAAAGCCTTTCTGATAGAAAATCCATTCTTCTGCATAAACATTTTCTTTGTATTAGGGCTGAGAGATTATACAGTACTTTTTCTCTCACTGCGCAATACCCTTCCCGGTGTTGCTCAGGACATGTCAGTCACCTGTGAAAGTTGCAGTACTGTGCAAGACTTACAAACCCAGCACAGACAACCCTGCCATCACCCTCCTCCTCCACCAGAAACAAGGGAAAACAACCCAAACCTGCTTGAAAAGCAGTGTGAATGTGTGCTTGAGAAATGTGCTCCTTCAGCATACCTGTTCATATCCTTCAGGGTTATCTTCTTAGAGCCAAAGTCAGACAAGAAATGTTATTCAGAAGCAACATAAATCGGGAGTCTTAAGCCTGAGATTTCTTCTTTCACCATGAAAGGCAACAGTAATTTGACAGATCTGTAGATTTTTTTAGTACTCCTCTGGGAAAATTCATTTTTGTCACTTCATTACCATTATTTAAAGTACTGTTGGAGACAAAAGGAGATAGAGAAAAGGATCTAACGTGTCTATTTACCGCCCCGACTCATCACCACACACAGCGCAGTTTATGCCTTTCACTACTGTCTATGGGGTGTTTTACTATGCCTTAAAAAATGGTCTGTTTTTAAATTAAGACAGCTGATAAATGTCAGCTGGTATTTGGCAGACTTTTACTGTTGTATTCTATAAACTCAAAACTCCAGTCTCATGGCATAACAGATAGACATCAGTGGCCTTAAAAGGTTTAATTTAAACGTATTAGCTCATATGAGGTGAGAAGCAGGCCTCTGAGGTTCCTCTAGAAAGAAACTGCAGCATCAGGGAAGATGTATTTTTGTGATAAAGACAAACATGTTATGCACGTTTCCAACCGGAGATGCCACAGTGCATCTGTGCCGCATAGCTCCTCCGGCTGGGCAGGAGGCTGCTCTGGCCGGAAGGCTTTGGAAAGTCTTCACAGAGATCCAGCCAATGGAGAGAAGCATTATGAAGGGCTGCCGAGAAATCTGGGGGAGAAAAAAGAGCAGTCACTTGTGTGCCTGTGAGGATGAATGAAGAAAATTTTGCAAGCTGCTGGACTATTTGAACATTCACTAATACACTCAATAATTCAGACTGAATTTTTTCTTCATCAAAATCATTACATTTAGCAAGAGTTTTTCATCCCATACCAGCTTCAAATCCATTTTTATTCAAAAGCATTCAAAACTTCAAGGAAACCATGACTAACAAATTATTGTTAGAACAGCAAGCCTCTTAAAGCAACCAAAAACCTTTAAAACATTCCTCCAGAAGGAGAAGTGGAAAACAGCAACAAAATCTGCTGGGAAAGAAGAAAGCAACAACAGGAGGAATTTTTAGTTTAAGCACAAAGCATCAGTGTTAAACATTTGATAAGTCTCATGGTTTTGTTCTGAAAATAGATGAGAGGGAGTGTTTTCGTGCATGACTAGTCCCACAGCAAATAAATTCATGCTTAAAAATATAGCTTATGCACAGATGGCTGCAGAACAATTACTACATATTACTGTTTCTCATTCTGTATTAAACTTCTGACGTACTAGGAACTCCCTCTTCTCCCACTCGGAAGATTTCTCAGGGAGATTTTATTGCATCATTAGTTCAATAATTATGACATGGTTGTATTATATTTAACCTTGTTTTATTTCTCCAAATACATAATAATTCTCTTTCTTTTTAACCAGTTTCTTTCATCTAACAAAGTTACAGTCTTCTTGTACTGATAAGAAACTAGGGAGTCAGATGCCATCTGGCAATACAACAGCCTGCCTGCTGTCCACACACATCATCCAGACTAAAAAAAAAAACACTTGAGAATAGCCAGGCTATCTATCTGCAGTTTAAACGGTAGATATTTCAAGATGCCATACATTAACTGCAGCCTGTGTTTTTGGTACATGTACCATTCATTCAGCTTGACAAGGTATGCTCAGCCTGTAATGAGGACACACCAGACACACTCCAAAAACTTCTGAAAACAGATACAGTAATTCTGACAAAACACAGAGCTGACACTCAGATTACAGTCTCTTCAGCTCAGATTGGGTTTACAATCAGGGAACAATTACTGACGCAAGCAGGCTTGAATATATAGACTCATTTTCTCTTGTTCCCTTCTAGAACTGTG
Organism: Phoebastria nigripes; assembly: GCA_035582835.1. Lineage (NCBI taxonomy): Eukaryota > Metazoa > Chordata > Aves > Procellariiformes > Diomedeidae > Phoebastria > Phoebastria nigripes. The sequence continues at coordinate 503,309 of JAYKAV010000422.1, read as the reverse complement.
TGAAAAGTAACGTGTTTCTTTTAATGCTATTATGCCATTTAATTCTAGAACGCTTCACTTTTTGTGTCAAAATTTAGATCAGTTGCAAAAATGTATGTTCAGTTATGGGATCCTTTTTCAAATTCAGTTTTCACTTATCAGGACTGTTCTGGGCGCACAATCAATTTATGTCAGTGACTTTTTTTCCATGTCTTCGAATTATAACTATGCCTAAGTGCTGGTTTCCCCACCTATCATATTCTCTCCTTTTATGATTATAAGTCTTTGACATAGGAATGATGTTATGTACATTTACAAAGGCACCTGGAAAACAGCATCCATTTGTACTTTTTTTGAAAGCTACGCTGATACAGTTTATTCTCCAAGACAGCATTATCAAATAGTGTTTTGGTTTTGTAAAATTGAGTCATTTTAGATCAGATTTGAAAATAAAATATCTATAATAATAGATACTTATTTCTATTTCTCCTTCTAATTATACCTCCATCACAATGCTGTCTTCCTTCTCCCATTTCTCATGGAAGTTGAGCATTAAACTCACACTTGAGCACCACCCGATACAGCTCTTGTCTGACCCAAGCGGGTATTGCCCGTTCACTCAGTTAACTGAACCTTTACCTGTCAGCAACCCAGACACCCTCCTGCCAGTGTATATATTCATATGCCAGGCTATGATGTGCAGCTCATACATTGCAAAGTGCACAAATGACACCACGCTGGGAGAGGAGGCAGATCTGCCGGAGGAAAGAGCCACCTCATAGAGACACCTCGACAGCCTGAAAAAGCAGGCCAACAAGACCTGCGTGAGGTTTAACAAAGATAAATGTTAAATCCTGCACCAGGGATGCAGTAATTCCACACAGCAGTAAAGGGGATGTCTGACTGCCCGGGGCACAGCTTGAGGGGTCCTGATGGATGGCAACCTGAATGCGTTCCAGCAGTGCACCCTTGCAGCAATGAAGGCAAACCTTGTCATGGGCTGCATCAACAAGAGTACAGCCAGCTGATCGAGGGCTGTGATTATTCCAGTCCATTTAGCACTTGTTAGGGCATACCTCTAATACTGTGTCTAGGTTTGGTCTCCCCAGTTCAAGGGGGACACTAAAAAATTGGAGAGGGTCCACTGATGGGCCACAAAGATGAGGAGAGGGTTGGAGAACTTGACAGATGAAGAAAGATTGAAGGAACTGGGTTTGTTCAGCCTAGAGAAGGCTCAGGGAGATCTAATCACACTTTTCCAATACCTGAAATGTAATTACAGAGGAGAGGCAGGAACTCCCTTCACAAGGATGCACAGTGACAGAAAAGAAGCAATGGGTGCAAACGGCTTTAGAAGAAATTCCGTATGGATAAGGAAAAAATTTGCACCATGAGAAAAAATAAACATTGGAATAGGTTGCCCTATGGGTTCTCCCTTGCTGGAAATATCAAGACTTGACAGGGACCTGGATAACTCAATTTAAGGCCCTGCTTTCAACAAAAGGTTGGAGCATACAATCTTCAGAGGTCCCTGCCAACCTGGACTTTTATATGGTTCTGCAATGCTATGCAGATCTGCTGACTGGTCCATGTTCAACCCCGATAGAAGTAAACTTGAGGGATTAAAACACTGCAAAGAAACAAGTGTCAAAAGCAAGAAGGTGCTGCTCCCATCTCTAACCAGGAAGATGAAGCTCCTTGGTATGAAGAAATACTTATTGTTGCTATCTACAGCATTCAGTACCAGTAACTTGGGATACGGGGTTAGAAATAGACCAGTAACTATGTAAAAGTTGCCCCGCATCTCAGAATATTTATGAATTTAAGTACAAAAACATGTTAGGACAAGCACTTTCTCACTTTCCCCCTTTCACTGCCTGTAAAAATCTGTCTCATGTCTACTTCTACTTTCATGACTGCTATCTTCAAGTTTCAGGGGTTTGTGACTGTTCTGAAACTAGTGTGGGGTACAGCGTTTGGGACCCCATCTCCAGCTGTGACAGAATGGCCACCCTGTCTGCCAGGCTGAGCACTGCACGAGTAGCACCACATCCCCTTCACCCTGCCTGCGYGCCGCCAGAGACAGAAATCCTAAGAGAGAAAGAGAAGCTGGGTAGAGCGGAAGGGAAATCACTTGAACAGGTTAAAGGGAGAGTTCCATACTGGTAAATCACTAYTTACACAGTTCCCCCCGTCTGCTAGCTGTAGAAGAGCAGCCAAAAAAAGTATAGAAGTCTGTCCTGTGAAATCATTTATTGCTAGTACTCAGGCTCAGCATTATACTAATAAAATCCTATTTCAGAGGGTTGGGATTATAAAAAGAGAGAAAAAGAAAGAACAGAAAACACTCAAATTGGTGTTATAGCTGTGGGTATGTAAGATTCACACACCTACCAAAAGATGGAGGGAAGGGAAAGAAGTGGAGGAGTGAAATAAAATTTGGTTCGCAAAAATAACTCTTCCCAAAGATGTTTGTGAAAAGACCAAGTGAAAAAAGAAGAAGTATTGTGACAGCTACTCATATGCCTTCCCACCAGCACTGCCCAGATGGCTACCTGTACTAAGTGGTTCCTATTCAGTGCCTGAATTTTTACAGATCCTGTTTGGATGCATCACTTCTTCCCCTAACTGTATGTAGAGTGTAGGTACTCCACACCAGACTGTCACTTTTAYCACAGGGCTGGATGCACAAATAACCATCATAAATACTCAAGCATTGCAACACCCAAGTCCCTTCATCAGTCTAGGCATTCTTCCGAAGCTGCCTAGCTTTTTCATCAACAGCATAGTAATATTTAGCTGTTTGCTGAAAAAAAATCAATTCAAAAGAAAAGAAATATTTCACCTGATATATATTTTCTCCCTACAAATTACTTCAACCCTAGAGAGAAAACAACAACTAACTGCCAACACAATTTTTAATTCTAAGTTCAGCTTAAAAAAACTGCTTGAAGATCAGGACAACACTTTTACATACAAATCTTACCCATGAAGAAAAAAACCCTTACATTCCATCCCTAGGTCATTCCTGAGAGCAACTAAAGCTCATTTTATCATTGAAAATGCTCTTCAGTACAGTCTTTCCACAATGCAGTTATGTAAGTTAGAAAGGAAACATCAGCCTTGCTTCAAAACCATTTTATCCAGAGTATTTCCAGAGCACTGAGAAACCCTCTGATTTCTGATTTAGTACATAATAGGGCTTTCAGGAGAGGCAGGAACCCAAATCTTTTCTTAGTGCCCCAGATTTACATCAATGCTACTAATGCAATTTGTTTAGCGTCTTCAACATTAAAACATTATCACTACTCCCTCTAGTGGGTGTCCTAAATGAAGCAAATATTCCCTGCTGACTTCCAAAGAAAATATTTTATTATTGCTAAAGTTACTCTGAAATTAAGCATGTAAGCACTGTAAGCATTTGCAGCTAGCAGAAAACAGGGTGTTATCGAGTATCTCAGGACTTTTTGTTTCCTTAGAAGTTGCAGGGGGCCAGCAACAACCAATACTAGACTTTTCCTGGAACTGGTAGGGGCAAGCCAGATACAGAAAAACACTGTTCCACCAGAAGCAGAACTCGCAGACACCCGTTTCCTTTGGATRTGCATCCTGCATCCCTGCACAGCCCTTCATGAAGCTGTCAGTGCTCCTCTCCCTCATGCGCGCGCGTGCGCACACACACACACGCCTCCCTGCCTTGGTCCCAGAGGCCGGGCTGGAGGACGCATGTGCTTTGGCTTGCCTTTTGGTTTATTTTCTATTTTACTGGCGTAACATGAAAAACAAAGAGAAGGGTGGAAAATATTAGAAGACCCCCAGTGTCAAAATCTGAAGGTGGGAGATTTTAGGGAAAAAAATCACCTTCTCCCACCCCCCAGATGAATGGCAGGCACTATTCTTTGACCAGATTTACTGTCCATGGATGAAATTCTGACTGGTTTAACTGACCAAAGTAAATAACAAAACTTTGCTTTGTTGTTAAGGGCAAACGTTAAGGAAAGTGATGCAAAACTAGAACCACTAATTGGAAGCACAGTATTGATTTGCGTGATTATTTTATACACTTTCTGAGTCAAAGTTTAGCTTGTTTTTCCTCCTCTAAGAGGAAAAGAATTAGAAAAGCACACCATGAACAGAGAGAGACCTTCTGCATGTAAATCACTACCAGATGAAGCAATGGGAGCAGTTATTTATGAATACATTGCATTGTTCCCATGTTTTGTAAAACTATGGCTTAGACCAAATTTGTGTTGAAAACATCTTTCCAGCTGATTGAATAGTTTGAAATGCCATCTCTAAAAGATGCTAAGTTTAAGAGGGTTTAATACATGCTTTTAGAATAGGAAAAATTATAGGCTACTTTTAAAATATAGCTATATCAAAAACATACTCCTGTTCTTCTACATTTCAGGGTTAGCACAGCATTATGTCATCATAGAAAAGCCACTTAAAACTAAAGCAGCGTGTTCAAGAAGCTTATATGTTTGTGTGATCTTAGTATCTTTAGATCCCTTTGAAAATTTTGGGGGAAAAAACTCTCTAAATTTATTCATCGGGAAACAATCTTGTTTTCTCTGGGCTGCTACTAGTCTCTTTTTTGTTTACCTTGCACTCATTTGCTCACCTCTAAGGACTCTGTATTTAATAGTATTGTTTGCACAGCCATAGGCCCATTACAGGTAAGACCCTAGGAGGGCACTGGTACTAGAACCTCCCTCACACTTCCTTTTCCTAAAAATGAGACGACAGAACTCCAAATATAGAAATTATCTTCATTCCAGGTGAGCTGCTAACGTGGCTGCCTCAGCCACAACTTCAAATATAAATGTAATCTCTTTCTCTTCCAGTGATCCCTAAGGAAAAAACAGCACAGTTTAACTGACCATGTAAAATGGGAGGACACCAAAATTAAAATGTAAAACCAAAAAACTTCGCTTTAGAAAGCTGATGAGCCTACACAGCAAATAGTCAGGCATACAAGAGGAAGGGAAGATCTACCATGAACTGTTGAAGAAAACTGCTATGTTTGTTTAYATTATATATAAACCGCAGGTAAAATGGCAAAACAGGATATTAAAACCCTTAAGAGAGAAACTAAGTAAACAGAAGAAAAAAAAAATCATAGGCATGAATGATTTTGAATGTGAACGATTTCTAAAATCAAATCCAGAGTTTTTCACTCTGTAATTACCCTAATTATCTCAGCATTTATCCTTCATTAGTCATCAGACCATCACCATAATACCTAGATCTTTTTTTATTACTTTTCAAGTTACAATTTGATGCTGCAAGACATGAAAACTATTACCCTTTTGTACTACTGCTTCTCAAATTCTGTTATACAGGTACCGCATATGTTGAGCTAGGAACAAGAAAAGCGATGGTTTTGAAAACTGGACTTTTTAGTTCTGGTGTGGTTCTCTCTCTCCAGAGGCTACAGGGGCAGCTGCACCTCTCACCTGCAACAGGAAGGCACTGCTGTGCCCATGTCCGAAACCGGAGAGAAGAATTGGTCTGATCGCTGTCATGGAGTTCCAGCAACTGCGACACCAGAAGAGGGATATATTTAAACTTCCAATCAAAGTGACTAGAAAAGCCCTAGCAACCTAATAACAAAGAAAATGTGATAGTCCATTGATAATCTTTTTTAAACCGCATTTGTCCAAGCTATGAAAAGGTGTTTGCCATTTAGCCTGCACAGTCGAGATGCTAAGTTAGTGAAATGTTGTAAAACACACGTTAGCATGCTAACAAGTCTGAATGTCAAGAATCAACTAAAAATAGAACTGTTTCACGAGCAAAGTGGTGACATTTATAGCAGATCTCATTAATTACAGGCCATGGGACTCTTTCATGAAGCTAAGTGTGGGAAGTGCTAAGATGAATTTGAGGCCTTCAGTCACAGAAAACAAACTAAACAATCAGAAAGCTGTAAAGAAAAGTGATACAGCCTTAAATATAGCTTTTTACCTTTCCAAATGGCCATTCTTCTGMCCTTTTAAAGACACCTATGCAGTTAAGACTGAAAAAAATAACTAAAAGACAAAACAGACGCAGGGCACAGTCTCCATCGGGTCTTTGAATTTTTTTTTTTTTTTTAATTCTTCATGAACCAGGAATTCACAGCGAGGTACAATCTGACTATATGCTGAAATCTGAAAAAAGATGACCTGGAACAGTTTCCCAACAAACAGGACAAAAAGACTGCTGGATATCAAGAACTGTGAGACAATGTGTGGGTATCCAGGTCTCTGAAGCCCACAAGAAACAAATCACAGTCACTCAGAATTAACTCTGCACCAAAATGTGAAGACACCATTAATTTCCTATTCAGACTGTAACTGAGCAAAACTCTTAGTGAAATCAGCAGGAAATTGTCCTAAATAAAAGGGCTGAGTAGTAAACTCAGGACTGAAAACCTGATTCACTAAAGGAAAGAATATCATGATCTGCCACCTACACAGAATAGGTAGAAAATACATATGTGTATATATATGCATACACACATACATATATATACACACTCACTTATACTTTTAGTACTGGATGGAGACACTCCAGTGTAACCAGCATATATGCATATATTGTAAAGGAATTATCCAGTTTAATAACAGGCAAAATTAAACCCTTTAAACTGCTATTTCTAAATGCTTTGTGCATTTTGCTGTAAAAGCTAGACTACTGTGGATTAAAAAAAAGTTTCATATTTAGGGATTTTTTTTAAAACAAAAGATAATCCCCTTTATCAAAATGGAGCAATTRATTTTGAAGAGATCTGCTTTTGGAAAGAGTATCCTGTTACAATTCTTTGCATACATTAATGCAAATCACAGATGCTAGAGAGAATTAAAAAAAACTCTTCCCAGAGAAATTAATCCAAAATGAAAATTTATTCTGCACTAAGTTAAATAGGCCGTATTGGGTCCTTCTTCACTGATCGCAAATAAAATAAACCGTAATTCCAGATTGTGAATTTCTTGTATTCTTGTGACAGTGACGAGTAGTTTAATATTTAGGTGCTCTAGTATTTCTAGGGAACACTTGTTATGTTTTTCCTGTGTACTACATATGTACACACCAACTGTACATATTCTAACAGCTTTATATCAAACAGGAACAATTTATAAGGAATGTTTTGTTTACAACAGTTAGCAAGTCAGCCAAGACTTGAAAGACCAAGCTAAGTGACTACAGCAAAGTTTAGCTAGTTACCACTGACAAGTTCTTTTAGTTATTCTTCATGAGCTTATTTGCCACTTAAGGCTATAGTTTCTGTGACAGCACTTTTCTCCACTGGTGGGGAGGGTCATTGTGCTGCTAAACTAGAGAAAACCTAAGCTAGCTTTGTAGGAGACTTTGCGGCAAGCATCATTACAGCTGAAGAAAAAACTGTGTAGCAAGGCGGTAAGAAATCATTACTGGAACATGGTTTAGGGAAGCCATCCCTAACAAAGTCCCTTGACACTATCTTTATGCACATGCATTTGCCAAAATAAATACATAAAAATAAATGCATACATGGTAACCATTTCATTCTGGAAACCGTTTTTTCCTTTTACTTCAGCCATTTTGCTGTTTATAGCAGCCCACCCTGCTGGAGGCTTTTGACTGAAAATAAAATCAGTCACGCTGAAATGCAGTAACATCCCTCCACCTCTACGGAAGCACTTACGCAAAATTTGTCCATTTGTATAACACAACCTTTTCTTTTCCGCCTTAAGAAGAACATTCAGCAACTTGCATCGCAATATATATTCACAGTGACCCCAAGCTGAAAGAAAATGAACATGTGCTGTAGCTGGTAGATTTACAACTGCTGGTCAAAACACTCCAAAACTAAAATTGCAAGTATATTGCCAGTCTAGAAAGAGGCTCAGTCTTCTCCCCTGTGAAGTGTCCGCTCAAGCTCCAAATTTCAAACCTTACCAGCAGCAGAAACCCGCAGAGACAGCTGGAAAAGCAGACTGCRAGGCCTCTGAATACATGGGGAAATAAAATCCTATCAACCAAGAGAGAAGACTGCGTTTTATTCAACATAATCAGAATTTTTAAAATATTCACTCCAGCTGAAAAGCTGGGTAAAGGAGGCTTTGTTAATTTCTTGGCAGGGCCCTCAAATAAAAACGGTTGAGCTTGACGCGACAGAGGAATCCTAAGCAAGCTGGGAGAAACCGCTTGGATTTTCAGACCAGCAGGTGAAGATGAGCCCGGTAATTATTTTGCACGCCCTGATGGAGATCGCAGCAAAGCAGACTGCAATAATCAAGAGAGAAGATGATGAATTTTAGCTCTGAGGACAGGTGGGGAGAAAAAAGAAAAGCGTTAGCACAGCAGGAGGAAGCAGTTCTGTACGAAGAGACAGTGGAAACACAAACCGCTTTGTACGGAGACACCGGCAAAACCAGCCCCCGTTGTTTCTCTGGGTGAATGTTTCCCTCGGCCTCGCCGGCTGCTGCCCCAGAGCCCCCCACGCACCCTGCCCACGCCGCCGCCCGCTGAGGCGAGGGGAGGCCGCCACCGCCGCCGCCGCCTCCCCGGCTCAACCAGCAGTCCCCCAACGGCCGCGGCCCGGCGGGCAGGCCCCGACCGCCCCGGCCCCGGCCTCAGCCCCGGCCCCCGCCCCGCGGGCGGCGTGAAGGCTCGTTGCCCGGCACCCCAAGGTGGAAAGATGCCCCGTCCCGCGCCGCGGCCAGCCGCCATGGCGGACGGTTACCAGCTGTGGGCGCCCCGCTCGCCCCTCGACGAGTCGCTGTGGTGGCTGCGGGGCGCGGCGCCGCCGCCCGCCGCCTCCGCCCACCCCTTCCGCGGCGGCAGCTCCCAGCTGGCGGCGGCAGCACTGAGCCGCCCGGAGGCCGTCAGGCAGCGCGGCCTCGACGCCGTCTTCGGGCGGCTGGTGACGGTGCAGCCGCCGCGCTGGAGCGGCTCCCTGCGGGTGTCGGAGCACTCGGCCTTCTGCCGGGTGGTGGGGCCGCGGTAGCGGCGGCCCGGCGGGCTGCGAGAGGCGCAGGCCCAGGCCCGCCTGGCCGCCGCCATGTGCCGGCAGATGCTGCGCGCCATCCTGCTGCTCTGCGCCACCTACAAGAAGCGCGCCTTCGCCCGGCAGCACTCCCGCTGAGCGGGCGCCCGCCCTGAGGCGGGCCCGGGCCTCGCACCGCCGCGGAGGGAACGCCATGCCCCTGGCACGCGGCTGGGCGCCATCACCGGTTACATCTAAGGGGGGAGACGCGCACACCTCGCCTGGGATCGCGGGGATGCAAACGCCCCAGTCCACGACAGGCGTCTCCGCTGACAACCGCTACACCTTGAGCGCACGGAGGAGGAGGGCGTTGCTGACTTGCTGTGCTGCTGCTGCCGGTAGCATCCAGCATCCCTTCAGCAAACTTCGCGTGCTGCGTGTAGCATCCCTTCATCTGCTGGAGGAAATCCCGAAGTGAAATGCTCGGCGGACTGAGAGCTGCTGCTGCTTCTTCAGACGTGGTCATCTTTGCCCAACAGTCCTCAAAAAAAACTTACACGCTTGATGTACAGCTGAGGATACGAACTTCAAAATAGATTCCCTCAGCTTTCTACCTTCAAAGCAAAATCCTTTTATGTATTCATCTCTTGTGAATGAAGACATTCACAAAAAAAAAAAACCCACAAGAGTTAGGCCTTAATCTGTTAGTAGGTATTACAATTTTTCCCCCTTGACTGCTACCGCTTGTTGAGAACTAATTGGTTTAYGAAGAATTTAAATTGCCTTTTAGTATTCAGAGCAAAACCTCTGGTCGTTTACAGTTAATAAAGGCAGTTTGCATAGATACAGTCTTCAAAGTTACCCATCTAAAATTTTATTTCTGTTGGTTTTTCTGTCTTCTTATGAGTAGAGGAATCCTTAAAACCAAACTCATGGAGGAACTGTGTTCTAAAAATGCACTTTTACCCTATTCTAGTCAAACTTTATGTACAACTAAATGCATGGGTATGAAATTCTATGAGACTTGTTTACAGCTAATAACAATTTGCAAAGAGTAATTTGCAAAGTTGTCACTTGTCTTCAAAATAAGCAAAAAACCTTTTATTTTTGTTTTAAATGCTATAAACAATTGTATATAGCTTTTTAGAAATGTACTGTTGGTGTTTTACAGTCCAACTAAAAATTGTTCTCGTTTATTTCCTGCTAGTAGAGGTAATTCATTAAAAGTTCCATAGAGTGTGGTTGCAAATTCTTACAAAAAATGTAGCTGCTGTGTAGAGTTTCAGTTAAACTGGCCCATACAATTACAGGAGGAAATACATTTATAAGGTGTTTGTAGTCAGTATTTCACATCACTCTGATAACATAATCATTATTCATTCCACTGTGGAGATGAACATTCAGCGTTGTCTTAGTTTTTAGTCATTGCTTGTAATAAACTTCAGAAATCTCTTCTCATGGATTTACCCCGAATTGTGAAAGCCTTTTGTCCCTTCTTTCAGTAGGGGCTGATTTTCTAGACCATCTAGAACTAGACTTTCTAGGCAATCTGGAACAGGCTCAGGAGTTAAAATAGCTGAGTGTGGCTGCTGGGAAGTACTGCAATACAAGAAAGAACGAACTTGCTGTAGAATATATTTTTTATGGCTAATAAATTAATATTTTTAATAAAGAGCTCAGCTTTAAGAAGAACCTGAGGTTTGTGCTTTGCTTGTCCATGGTATAGCAGCAGGGTATTAAAAAGCAAATGGTATGCGTTAAGAGAGTGGCTTTGGAGCTGGATCTAAACTTCCTGATACTGATTCAGAGCGTACAGAAACTGTATGGAATCAGTCCCACAGAAGTATAAGCTGGATTTTTCCATTAAGTTCTCATCAGACCAGTGTCCAGATCTGGCTCAGTTGTTTGGGCTACTTTAAAGACAAATTCGTATCTGCTTTCCATCCAAATGGAATGCTGCTCCTTAAACTAGGAAATGTCAGGAGTAGTCAATACTGCTTCAAGACTAGTCAATACTGCCTTACAGAAGTAATACTGATTTATGCAGATAGATTATTTGACTAATAACTCTGATTTTTCMAAAAACTGGAGGCCTTTTCTTTTTGAAAAGTGATTTTAAAGACTTTCGTTTTCATCCTGTTGATTGCCCTGCTGATAGATAATCACGAAGGAAGGGTCTGGAAAAGTTTCTTCGTAGTCTTTTCAGAAAGTACTGATACAAAGCCTTCATGTCTACCTCACAGTGGACACTACCATAGCACTGATCTGAGGCAGAACTGTGAGCTAGCTAGCTAGCTAGTCTTCATCTTCCTCCTCTCAAACTGAGTCACAGCCAGTAAACCCAAAACACAAAGGCACAGCAGTGGGAGTTGATGAGAGACCGTGCAAAAGAAGGTGATGGGTTAGGGTCTGTGAAAGGAAACCCTGTGCTTCGGAGGGTTGCAGGAGACACATGGAAAATCAGAGCTCTGAAACTGTTGTTCTTCTAATGATTCCTGATCATAATGTCCCCCTTGCAGGGAGAAGAGCATTGTTTGACAGGTCAGGTGCATTTATGAGATGTAGACAGGGCCCTAGATGGTTTGCTGGTCAATAATGAAAGGAGCTGAAGGACTATGTCAGCTGATACAGGCTGATAGGGTTTCCAGTATTTCACTGGAGCTATGCTATAAATAGATTATGCGAACTTATCTACTAAGCATCTAGTCTAAACACCTGCTTTTTAAATTTTAAGTATTAATTCTTAAGCAGTTAGCCACAACAAGAGGCTTTGCTTCTTAGGAATTGGTTGTGTAGGTCACGTTTGTCTGGCTGGAGTAAGGAGTTACTGTTTTCGATACTGTAGTCCTGTTTACACACAAAGACAGCAGAAAGTAGTTTTTTTAAACACAATTCAGCGTGGATAAAGTCTTCCAAGAAGTCCTTGAGCACCACAAGCTTTTCTTACCCCTCTTCAGTCTCACTCTTACACTGCCTTTGCTTGCTGTTCACTCACTTTTGGATTCCTGTCACAGACAACCGCAATGAAACCAGTGCCCCAGCCCCTGTCCTTGCTGCCAGTTTGCAAGGACCCACCACAGAGTTCTTGCTCAGACCTTAATCATGCCGCTCCATGCCTTGGGACGGTGATTTCTGTTGATCCAATTGACATTAAACAAAGATGTGTAATTGCCTTTCTGTTTTCTCTGAATAAGAAGTACGTGGCATACCTGTTAGTGTCAGTGAGAGCCGTGCTTGGACGTAGGTTGAATGGCAATCACCCACAGCCTCACAGGACACCTCAAGAGCCAGTGCAGTGTTCAAAGTAGTAGATGTGAGAATTTATTTTTATATTACGTCTCCAAGCCAGCTGGAGCTTACACTTGCTTAACTTCACTGATGTAARTCGCTTGCTTTCAGTTTGATTGGTGCAGTTCACAGTGGTAGAGTTAAACCCAAAGATAAGAAACAGCAACTCTTAAGTCTTTAAATGATATAGCACAATACCTTCTGCTCCTGGGGACACCTTTACTGTACCCACCTCCAAGCTACCATTTTCACTTTTGAGAAAATAGGGTAAACTTGTGAAATCTAGCTATATTTAGGCAAGCATAATAGAGACCTACCTTCTAAATAACAAAACTCCTTTTATACCTCCGTTCTAAATTTCAYCTGCAGCCGAGCAGTTTCCCCTCTCACAGTGTCTGAACATACCTTTCCCTGGCTAAGGGGACAAGTTTTAGACTAGAAGTGACGCTGCAACCTAGCTTGGTTTAATTTTCAGTTTTTCTTTTTTTTCACTGGAAACTGTGGCACTGAATACACCTCCCTTTAAAGCCCATCCTTTAAATGGATGGCAGCTTTGAAATTTCCTAAATATGAAATTTTAGAGCACAAGTTCTGATCAGGTACTGGTAGATACAGCAGTAAAATTTGCTCCTTTCAGCTTCATCAGGGATTTGCTCAGTGTTTCTTTTAATGTTATTTCAGTCTTAACCATCCCTTGAAGCAGGTCTGTGGAGGGCCAGATCTACATTTCTGTTCAGCTTGCAGTAAGACATTACTGACTGTGGTAGGGACAGAAGTAGGCAGGAGGACTTTGGCTCAAGGTGTGACGCTCTCCTGATTTCCTTGGGAAGACTCAAGGTAGGGAAGCACTGTCATTCTCCATACCAGAAAGGGATATTCTGATTTTGGGAGGAAAGGACTCCCAAATGCAATCACCATTAAAACGGACAATGCATTCTGCATTGTATGATACAGTCATAGCAATCCTACTTCTTCTGTGCCTTCCCCCCATCACACCTGCATGCACACGTGCAACACACATGTGTGCACACACTTGGGCTGATCTGACTCATGACCGAGAGCACACCCTTTTCAGGACTGGGTAAATCATGCTTTCTTACTGCAGCCCATAAAAGATTTTTTTGCAGTCTGCTTTGGCATTTGCCCAGTACTCTGCAAAATGGGACTGATGAAAGGGGAGTAGATGCTATACATTTGTGACAGATTAATATATCAATGAATCTTTTTCCTACAGCTTTCTAATTGTAATGAAGTTGCAACTTAAACAACACAGTCTGTTGCCCAAGTTTGTTTTAAAAACCTTCGAGATTAAACTTGGCTTTCTCAGTGGCAAGCGAGTTAAAATGAGAATGGTATTGATTATTGCCTCAGCAGCRCTGTGATCTGCTCGCAGCGGCCTGTGGAGAATAGAAATTTAAACAAAGGGAGAAGGTGGGCCAACAGCTGCAGATGGTGGTTAAATAGACACTCAGTTGCACAGGCTCCCAACGATCTTGGCTGTAATCGCTTACTCCTCAAAATGTTCTTAGGATCGTTAAACAGAGGCTCCTTTAATTGGCTGTTGTTATAATGGTTTCAGAGAGAATTTGGCCATTTCTGTTTGGCTATACCTCACGTGATAAATTCACATCATTTCCCATTGCCCGTAAACAATCATGCCATCATATGCCGGAGAGATGCGTTCTCATTCCCTCTTCAGCTCCAGAGCTAGGAACAAGGGCCTCTTCACACAGCTTGCACATGTAAGGTGCTGGTAGATCTTCAGCCTCTTTGCTGAATTGGTGGCAGCTTTTCCACTCAGGTCTCAGGGGCTCTGAGGCATTAATGGACCGCTCACCTTTGCTCTAAAACCCAGACTGTGGCTTGGTTTAATCAGCAAAACTGATGGGTTTTTTCCCCTATCTGGACTAGTAGGTATGATTCATAACATCTCATGGCACCATGTATTTTCAAAGTTAATCTGATCAGGCCCGCATTTGAAATCACTCTGGTTTTGAATCCTAGTAAATTTACTGCAGATGTGAGGCTTCTATATCCAAGTCCAACTGGCAGGTCATCATGTGCATCCCTATGCAGATGTGGTGGAAAAGCATCCAATTCTTGTGTTCAAGCTCTTAAAGGAGTCTTAACACCGGCACTAGGCCTGCAGCTGCATTAACTTGACTTAAAGGCTGGCTTGCCTTTAAAACTGCTGCAGGCAAGGATGAGGACTACATCCCCCACAGCTGCCCATAAGATGTATGGGTTCCCCATCCCATTCCACAGATGGCCAATTGTCTCAGTTCTAATAGGGAATCAAGTTTTGACTCTAAATTAGAGAAATTGGGGCAGCACTGTGAYGTGACTGGCTATTTAGCAGGCAAGCAGAGCATCTAAAAATGCCCTGTTCTTTTACATCAGTGCCACTCCAGAGATTTTAGGCCAATTACGTGGGCCTGAAAAGTCTTTTCAATGGGTTTTTCAYGGCCGTTGCTACAGCTTACAGTCTGCAGCTAAGTACCCTTCAGGGTTAAGAAGAAATCCAACAAGGTTGGGGTTGATACACCACTACTGAAGACTGGTGTAAATGTTTGTATTCCTGCTGTTTGTACTTTATCAATGTTTGTGCAGGAGGAATTTCCCTTTCCAAGATGTTCACTGTGAGCCCTTTTATCAGTAATGAAAAAAAATGCACTTTTATGTAAAAAGAAATTGTGCTTTTTGGAAAAAAACAGGTCTCAAAAAGAGTAAAGCTTAGTTAAAACTTTATTAAGCATGTCAGTAAATTCTCTTTAGCTTTCTGACTCATTGCCCCCCTTCATATTACTCCCTTCACTCATGGTAGCTTATGCTTCTGTATAATGACAGCTGCCTTATTAGAGATAAATCTTGAGGTTTTGACACTGCAGAATGTAAATAGCACCTCGGAGTCTCAGCACCTTTCTTATCTTGCTAATAAGATACCAAGAGGGGAAACAGTGACGCAAGTTCTGGTTTGGTCCTGAGACGGGTCCCAGCCACGCTGGGAAAGGGTTGCCCACAGCCACGGCACAGGCTCATCTGTTGGTGCCAGCAGAAAAAAACCTTCTTTCACTGACACATACATGAATGGGAGTTCAGGAACATCAGACTACGTCTCATCACATCATTTTCTTCATATTCTTTTGTCCATGTGGAAAGTAGTACTTGGGACCTTGGATCTTTCCCATTAGTTAAGTAAACCGTGATGAGGCTGGAGGGAAAGGGCAACAATCAAGAGAGAAACAATCCTGCTATTGCCTAACTCCTTTCCAAATGTATAGTTGCTTATAGCACACGAGAGGCTGTTTTGGCAGAACTGTTGTTGTATCCCCATCCTTCAAACATTGTGCACATTGTGTGTATTGAAGTAAGTCAATCCTATTGGGGGCCTTCCATTCAAATTGCTGTTTTTTCAATTAGAAAAGACCAGGAAGCATGATTAAAATTCAAATTGCCAGGATTTGCTGTTTTCAGACATTGGTTGTAAAGCATATTTGTTAAGCACCATCTGCTGTACATTCAGAAAATAGCAACCAAAATTGCTATTCTCTTTCCAGCTTTTAAATCAAATTAAAATTATTTAAATTCTGTCTACTATCAAATACATTATTTCAGCTTTGGAATGTTAAAACCGCATTTATATAGTCCTCCAATTGCATTATCTATCTATGTACAGTCACATATAGACCACAGACTGGGACAGACGCTTGGGGGAGAAACTGTGTTACAAAACACCATGTCCTAGAACAGGACAGTGGAAAGAGATGGGGAAATAATAGCGATGTTGAGCCTGATTTCCAGATGTACTAAATAAAATAGCATGAATACAACTGAAGACAAAGCATTGTCTTTCAAGGGCAAATTTAATGTGTGGTAACCGCGGGACACGATGATAAAAACAGAAGCTATGCATCAGTTCAAAATCCTAAATGGGGATTATTAGCATTTCAGTATGGTTTAATTAGCAGAACAATTATTACCAATACTCCGAAACATCACAACTCTATTGATGGTGAACTGTAAGTGATGAAGAAAAGTACTCCAATTATTAGCCTGAATTAAGTGAATAGCCTGAAAGGCGTAAATAAACCTACAGATTGTTTAAATGAAGAACAGCCACCAGTCTTTTTTCTCCGCCTCCGTGTAAGGCCTTTCTTCCATATTTTTCTTAAGGAAGATTTTTCTCTTTGAGCATTTTAATGAAAAAAATGAGCGTCAGAAGCTGTTCAGCTCAGAACGGGTCGCACAGGAGCAGGGAGGGAAGGATTGCTGCTGTGATGTGCAAGGCACAGGCTGCCCAAACGAACAAGGCAGCAGAGGTGGAGGAGCCTGARCCTCAGAGGTGCTCTGCTGGAGCTCCTTGTCCTCTTTTCCTATCCTCCCTGTCCCCTTCCTCATTGCCCCTGCAGCCCGTCTGCCCATCATGCCTTAAGAGATTTTCTCGTTTTGTACCTCTGCTTCCATCTCAGGGCGTTTATTGCCCACCTGGATCTACCCAGCAGTGAACGTGAGCCTTGTAGGTTGGAGGCTGTCATTGGCAGGACCCATAAACCACATGGTGGAGGGGGCAGTGGGTGAGGCAGGGATGGCAGGAGGTGGCGTTTCAGGGACGAGTGAAGTCTGGCAAGAGAAAAGTGAGGATAAAGTCTGTAACTGCACACCGCTTGGGAGGAAAATTAATACTGCAGCATTCTTGGTGAGGAGGCTGCATCCAAAATGGGTAGGAAGAATAATACAGAGTAACCATCACCACTGAGTGGTAATTTGGGGTAAAAGTTATGTGTGACCATGTAAGTAGTCATCTGCTACGCTAGCATGCGGGGCCAGATCAGCCAGCCTTTGAACTACAGACCTTGCCACCTCTGCCATGCCCTTACATCCCGGTCATGGAACAAAGACTGGTGAGACGAGCCTGCCCGCTCCAAAATGAACATTCAGTATCTCACGATACTGAAGCAGGCTGTCACTGGGGAGTTCACATCAATATACTTAGTACAGACCAAGCAAGGAGTCCCACAGTTACAGAGCACGCAGCACCGGTAGTCCTATGAATTTAAAGCAAAAAAAAGTCCCGAATCTCTTACCTTCTATGCTCTCCTCATCTCGGTCCAGGAGGGAGAAATCCACCAAAGAAGGTCGTCTTCTCGCTCAGCACAGAGCAAAGCCTGCTCTCAGCCCTGGCCTTTTGGGTTCATGATCTAATTACCCTTTCAGAAGTAGGGTGGGTTCCTCTTTGTGAAAAAATAAAAATACTTGGCAATTGTGAGGCCCAATCTGGAGCCCAACGGACATTAACAGGAGCCTTGCCCAAACACAGATCAGTGGATTTCTAACAAATTCATCGTTCTTAAAGTTTCTGTTATTTTTGTAAAGCATTATCATTTCTGTTCCACCAGTGGGAAAAATAAGACAAATAGCAGTGAAGTAACTTGGCCAAGTGATACCACATAAATGAGTCACTGGCTGAACAAAGCGTCCCAAAATCCCAGCTCCCAAATCACAGGTAAAAGTAAAGGAAAACAGTCTGCATGGCTCCTCCCTCCCCTCCCAGGAAATAACAGTATTTAACATCAGTTCTTAGGAGAACACAGTATCAATCATTGTGTGGGAGGCGTTGCTTTTCTGAGTCAGACCTTGCAAATCAAAACAGCAGTTTTCACTGATAGCTATGAAATAATCAGGCATCAATATTTATCTGCATGAAGATAATAAATATTAAGTTTATAAGGGAATAAATAATGTCTTTACAAACATACTCATCACAATCCTACTTTTACAAAATTATATTAGCACAATATTCTTGCAAAAACTGTATAGACACTCAAAGACAAGCCATGTCAATGCTACTGCACAGTTTTGCAGTTCTGTAAGATACATTAAACTACATAATCATTTTAAATTCAACAAAGGTATAAACTGAGACATACTGAAGACAGAAATTTAGTAAAATTTTAAATAGATTTCATATTTACATGAATGCACCTCAGGTGAAATCTGTTAAAAATTTAGCATGAGTAAGCAAAGCAATTCTAAACATTAAAATGTAAACATTCTGCAGTGATGCTCTTGACACTACAGAGCATTCTCCACAAATTGTGTGTAAAATATTTCAAGTAACCCATCCATACGTTAATGGCTTCAAACATCTAATATATGTGATATAGACCGTAATTTTCCCTGCAGCTTCTCTTCCCCTTGATCATTTGCAGGGTAACAGTTAATTATAATGAACAAGAAATTAAAAAAAAAAAAAAAAGCACATCTTATCTTTTGAAACAAGTATTATTCTATGGGTTCCTCTAGAGTTATTCCTGATGCACACCAATATGAAGAAAGTCAGGGCTGTACATCAGACATGGTGGGGTTCAGACACCTGCGTATTTATACCCCAAACTAGAAAACATTCAGGTGCCTAAGATGGGTGAAATAATTTAATAATTTCCTCCAAACTACTCATTTATTTCACTCCCTTCAAGATACAGTGCAATTTTAACTGTAGAACTGCATCAGTACATATCCACTTCTGGGTTTTGATCCATATTCTGTAGAACCCAATCGAGTTTTTTCTGTGGGTTTGAATGCCACGCAACGGTACTTATCAAAGAAGTTGAATACTTGAACTAAATGTTAAAAAACCCCTTTAGTTTCAAAATTCTCTTTTCTTCATCAGTTTCTATAGTCACTCTTCCTTTTTCCTTATTAATACTGTTTATCAAAGTTTTTGTGAAAGTGAGTTAAGTACAACAAATTACTTTTTTCCTCCATTTATAAACTGTGAGCTCTTGTAGCAAATGATTTATACTGATTAGGGCTGCAGATGCTTTTATTCTAATACAGTGTTATCAGAGATTCCTATTGAACTATAGCTAGAAGCAATCAGAAGTCTAATAATTGAGGGTAGCCACACCGGGATTGTGGATTACTTCCACACCTATAAAGCCAGGATGGTGCTAGTATGATCTCGAGCCAGTTTAAAACTAGTATAGCTAGCAACAGTTAACTCACTGAAATTGCTTCCTGCTTTTACCAGTGCAAAAGAAAAAATCAAGTCCAGTATGTCCCTTTCTTTTAACAATAACAAGAAGTAAAATAGGGTAGGAAATTACAATGTAATGTAAGAAATTACTATGTCGACATTGAAATGGGAAATGATGTGTGTTCACTAAAACGTGTATCTTCGAGGAAACCAAAACGGGTTTGTTGTGCTAGTGGAAGCACGAGAACCAAATTCTGCAGATGTTTGCCTCATCTCAGCCCAGGAAATAAGATCCCTTTCCTCAACTTTGGTGACTTCTTCTACTGTAATTTAAGGGTTGTGAGAAAAGTAGGAATAGAAACTCATAACTTTATTTTAATTATGGATTTCTATACCTACCAATATACACCTGTTCTGTTCAGGTCTCAACATACGATTCTGCTGTGGTTGGTTTGGGTTTTTTGGGTGGTTGGTGGGGGTTTTTTTGCTCAGGGAGTATGGATGTACTTTGCCTTTGTCAGAGAACACTTTCAGTTTAGTTCTTACCATTTAGAGGGAAAATATCCACATAGAAAAAAAATCTTATTACTGCTTTCTCCCTTCTCATTTGCCTCTTACCCTTATTCTGCCATCCTGCCTCTTTATTTCCTCACATTATTGTACCATCTTCATTCAAACACAATGTCATGGCCATCTGAGGGATCAAGAGCTGCCTCGTGTTCATAGGAGAACCTTATTTTGTTGTTATAGATTCTGTTTGATGCTCAGGTGTCATGGTGATTATTGCACTAGAAATACTAATCTCTGCAACAACCTTTACACAGAGAGAGAAGGAATTCTGTAATGGCAGCACAGTTAGGCCTTTGTCCTGAAAAATTTGCAGTCATAGGCTAGAAATGTTTCTGTAAGGAAGCAGAAACATCTCTCTCACCACRGGACTTTCTAAAATGGTAAAATCAGGGATAGCAGAACAAGCATTTGATCAGTGTTATGTAATGTAAAGTTCCTGTTTGTCAAATACTGAGACCTTGGCATAATGCCCCCTTAGTTGGGACTGTTCCTGAAATACCTGAAACATCTCACCACTTCAGTGCTAAATGCTGTTGACTGCCTCTCTTTCCAGCCTGTCCAGCTGCACATGCATGGGCTGTTATTCTTATATCTGTTAGCTCTGATATAACCTCGTCCACTTTTGATGAAGGGAAAAAAAAAAGTACCCCTGTACAGTCACTCAAGATCAGGCCAGCTATTGCAAATATCAGGTTCTGTCAGTAGGAAGCCAAGCAGTGTCAAACTGTATTTGAATCCTGTGTCCAAAAAAAAGCAGAAAAGCCTCTGATGAGAAGAACTTACTTCTTTTAGGTTATCTACCGGAAACTACTTACGTGATGCAAGGATGGGGTCACATTTGGGTCAGATATTAAGAATCTTTTAATTTTTTGCTCCAAGTGCATCCTTACTCTATAGAAGAAAGGTGTTCTTGGAAGATGTGGGAGTTCCTACAGAGTCTTGGGCTACAACTCAAATTGCTCTGCTTGGCTATGGCTTGTCTCCATGGTTTATAAAACTCAGTATATATGACAAAAATAGACACAATTGAAAGTAAATGAGGAGGAAGTAAATGTATTTGACCTCCATGTATGCCAACTAAAAGCTGACTTTGAAGCGATGATGATATGGGAGATATGGGACAACCTGATGCAAAGCAGACCTGAGTAGATTGGTAAAATACCAGCTGACATTCCCCTGGTGACGTATGGCATTTTAGAACATTTTCCATCCATAAACTTAAAAAAGATGCATAAACCCAGAGCCTCATTTCCCCAATGAAGTACAGAATATTAAATGACTTGTCAGGGAACACATAGCAGGTTAATGGCGAAGCTGTTGATCCAAGTCTTTCCTTGATTCCATCCACTGGATTACAGAGCTGTTTCTCAGACTTTCCTTTTGGATCATTCTTTGGTTGGAACCTCTGCTCCTTCAAATATATTTCACCTTACAAATTGGCACAAAGTTGTATGCACAGATTGACGTAAGCATAATCAAGACCAAAACTTACACAACCATCAGTTTTGCATGGTGAATATACCATATGGATTATCAACCTTATGCTATTATTAAAAACACATTATTGCATACTAAACACATTTAGCATACTAAAATTGGATTATCAGTGAATTTTGTCAAAAATAAATCCCCAGTGATATGCAGGAAGTTTCCAGCTTTAGCATCCTGGGGGTAATATTTCATAAGCCCTAGCATCCTAGGGGTAGTATTTCATGAGTCAAGACAGCAGAATTAGAAAGAATGCTGCACTAAGGAGGAAGATGGGCTGCAACCCAAACTCTATGAGGCCAGTGGTAATGCTGTTATTGATGTTATTGGGCTAGACTTTCAACTTTTGAAAAGCCTGGAAGAAGAGAGGCAAACAGGAGAGCGGAGTGAGACAGCCCCAGCTGGGACTGATCTGGTCTGAATAGCTCAATTGGGCACAGGGTAACTACAGATACGGATATAAAACCTGTGCCAAGTTGAAACTTGGGGGCAACTCCTAGAAAAGCAGAACTCCTTTACCTTAGACTGTATATGTGAACTGAGCAGATGATAGCCCTTACTGTTGCTTTGAAAACTGCGGAGTTTGGAGGAGAAAGCTCTACAGCACCATAAGGGCACAGACAGCTTAGAGGTAAAACCACATTCCTTTCTTCCTCAGTATACATCACTAAAGCAAAAAGCAGAGGGCTACCCTTAATTAGGCAGATGTGAAAAAGCTAAACTGAGGAATGAGTCCTCATTTTGAGATGACCTGTAGTTAAGGTTTCAAACTGAATCATTTTAAGATTTAAAAATAGAGTTCATCCTACAGATAGACTGAGTCACCTCTTCACCTGGCGTCAATTAAGTGTTGCTTGAATGCGATCAGTGGACTGAGAGAGCTGGAGGGCTCTCCCTTCACCTTTCACTCACCTTCATCAGTCAGGAGAAGAAAAGGGAAGGACAGTTCTATACACCATTCATGTATGCAATTCACTTAGTGTGTATTTTTATTTTGGAAACACTGAGCAGTAAGTAATGCAAATCTATCAGTAATGAAAATCTATCCTAAACTAGAGCTGGGCAAATAACCTTTTTAATGGCTTAGACCCCATATCTCAGCATTGAAAGCTCACAGGCTGAAATATTCTTTGGTCTAACTGATGCTTTAAATTATTTTAATGACTGTCATTTTATGTTTTAACTCCTTGGACCAATTGCAATTGTTCTAAATTTCAGCTTTGCCATTCAATTATCACATGAGCCACAGAAAACCCTTCTAGTTTCCTGCTCTGATGGGATCTGCACATTTGCAAGTCTGCTTCCCAGTGCACTTGTGTATGCGGCTTCGAAACCCTCTCTGCCAGTAAAACCGAATTATTTGATTGTTCCGAGAAAACGAACACAAAGGGGACATAAAAAGATCAAGCTGAATTTATTTAAGATTTGGATAAACATCCATGGAACACTCCTGGCATTATTTGCCCAGCTCTTTTAACACTGTGGTGCAGCATTTTGGATAGTGTGGTGCCTAAGCTAACCAGGCTCACTCAGCATCTTCCTCCAGGACGGGATCACAAGCAGGTCGTATAACCCAAGTGTGTTGCACCCACTCACTCACTGTAAACTCAGACCCTGCGAAACTTCCTGGAGAGTGAAGAATTAAAGGAGAAAATTGTTCAAAGCATTACAATGTGCAATTTCAATGCAAGGCATAATGGAAGTAGCTGTGTGGGAGGATATTACTTCATTATAAACCTAAATCAGATGCCCAAAGATTTCTGTCATCTCCAGAGACCGTTCCATCAGGCTCTACAAGAGGTTTTCCAGTGGAAGAAAAATAGCCCCCCCTCCCTTCAGGCTTGAGAAAGTTCTATGGCTTTTTTAACAGTTTCTAATGAAATCCCATATTATTGCTTCTCCCCTGGGAGACTTCAAAAGTCATGCAAACTTCACAGAGCCCACATGTTCGTAAACCTCAAGCAAAAGACCAGTAAGGAAATAAATTCCAGTTCTCCAATTAGCATTTGACATTCTCTACTGTTTTTTTGGTGGGGTGAATTTGTCTTTCTTCTAAACCATACTGATAAATTAAATGAGTTACTAAACCCGGCATTATTTCATGTTTGAAGGCACGCTGAAATCAAACACTCCAATTCACAGTGGGATTTGCTTTCTGCATAATATTTGGGGGAAATATGAAACAAACCCAGCAGTTTCAAACATGTTAAAGGGGCTAATATGTACATGAACATTTTCTTCAAGCTACTTATTGTGTATTCACAGCTACTGCCAAACACAACAACAGAGACGGGGCATTAGGATATGAAATGGGAAGTGGTCAAATTTTCAAAGCGAGCTGCTGGGTGCTGAACACTTTTGAAAATCTGGCCCCTGACTCTTTGGTGCCGTTCCAGAAAGAAATATCTCTATGCTGGCAGTTGGCCAACCAGCTTTGGAAATCCTTTTGCACAGTTACTTCAGTAAAGCATAAAAGCCGATCCCCAGCTTTCTTTGCCTGATTAAGCACTGTCACCAATCACTATGCAGCTCTAAGGTACGCATGAAATATTCCTAGATAAATCCTCCATCTCCAGAGAAATGTGTTTCCTGTACAACTGTAAATCCAGGTTCTGTGTTGAAACTAATCCAGTCTGGCAGTGCTATGGCCCTAGAAGAGTTTCCTTGGAAACGACAAACTTATGCAATGGCAAAGTCATCCAATCTTTACATGCCACTATCTTATATTAAAAACACCTGGTTTATTTATACAATGACTTACAGATCAGGGTCCTAGAAATAATAATACATAAACTTTATAGCAAAAAATATACATATAATAATTCATCCTTCTATGATATATAGAAATGATGCATATTTGTGTGTGTGGACATATATATAAATATATGGGTTGTACTTACGTTTAGGGCACTTGCATATAGATATGTGTATCTACATACACACAGTATACACTTATATATCTTTCTAGGTGCCATGTGTGTATACATAAACACACATAAATACACACACAGGAGCATATTTACACTCTGTGAGTAGATGTGTACTTTGCAGAATTTGCACACAAATAGCTGGAGTCCTTCACTGGCTGTGAGCATCCAAGGGGTCAGTAACCACCCGCATTAGTGTCCGCGGAAAGAGAACCAATGTCATCGCTGCGGGCACAGGACTGGCTTGATGCATCTTCCTTTGTGAAGAACTAAATTTGCCGGACAGTGGCACCCTGCAACGCAGGGCTTGTTGCATGGGCCAATCTCATTCCAGTTGTCACATGTTTTGACACATCCTGGACCACAGGTATCATAAACTGCACCGTGTTTACACTGGGTTGCTGAAAGGCAGTTAAAAGGAACAAAATATGCATATTATACAGAGTCCCACAAGGAAAGTTACATGTGTGTTTGCTTGGTTTCTACTGCAAATATCAAAAAGCACATTTTGGTATGATGATCATCTAGAGGAAAAAATTACTTGTAAAGAGATTCCACTATATTAAATGCAACACTACTTTACATCACAAATATACAGGTAGCAAAATTCCTAATCAAAAAGGTATCAAGTTCCTAGCAGTCTTGAACTTTTTGAGAATTTTAACTCAGCTGACGGTATATAAAGCTTCGGCAAGATTTCTATCTATAAGCAGATCTATGCTTTATATTTAAGGCTTAACATTGTTTATTTATTTGTTACAATGCCTTTTATCAAAGATTTCTGAAACATTTACAAGGACAGACAATTATTATCAGTCCCACTCCTACAGAAAGAATGAGAGTCATTCACCATGTCAGACTTTCTATTCCTAAGATTATACTTTCAATATTGCATATTGCAGCAAATCAAAGCAATGCTGTTAATTCAGCAGCACCATTTCTAAAACAAAAAAAAAWTTTTTTAAATCAATTATTTCCATGCTTTATGCTATTTTACCAAGGGATCACTGACAATGAGGATTCTTGTACTTAATGATTCCAGTATCTATTCATTGATTTATGTAGTTGACAGTTCAATGCATTTCCAACATAAGAGACCACTGAGGGCTCAGCTGAAAGCACCATACCCCCTCCAGATCAATATTTAAACTCTTAACATTTTACATCCACCCTTTTTACTATGGAGAATAAGACATGGTTCGATAGCGAATAAAAGCCTGTTATTCTTTCTAACGGCTGTGCTGATGGCAAAAACAAGTACTGATAAAATAGTTTATAGATGGTAAGGGAGTCTCAAGCATCCAGAATCATCTCTTGCTGTTTACAGAGAGGTGGTTGCATTAAGAAGGTTTCTTCCATTTTGAGAGAGCTTGAAGGTCCAGATTTTTTACAGAACAGTTCTGTTATGGACAGAAAAATGCTGTTTTGTTGTGAAAATTGGCCTTGGAGTGCCATTACAGTACTGTTGTTATTCATAAAGAGAAAATAGGCAGAAATAAATTGATTAAATATGTATAAGAGTGTATCACAGAGGATGGAAGTCTTAGTGCTAAGGCATCATAAATTTAAGGGGTTCTTCTTCACCAGTAACAAAGTGATCTTCAAAACAGCATCAGCTTCTTGCAAGTTTTACTTCTTATGCATTTTATGGCATTTATATGTATGTGAAAAGCAGCCCTGAAGAAGGAATTCTGGCAAAAATGCATCCAAATCCAATGCATTCTCAGGGCACAGATACTAAATAAGCAAACAAAAAATTGGAAAAATTGGATAGTACAGCAGAAAATGACCCTGGATTTACAGATAATCAACAGCTGAATATTAGATAGATATTAGATATTAGGTAGATATGAGGAAAAAAAAGCTTTCTAGCTTTAAGCATGAGAAAGCACCGGAGCAAGCTACCTATAAACTCTGTGAGACATCTTTTATTGAACATCATTTTAGAACAGGTTGGAAAAAACATCTTTCAGCAATGTTCATGATAGGCTTATTCTGCTTGTGGGCATAGATCTTTTGAGAACTTTTTTCCAGCTTTACGTCTCTATCTTGCTCTGCATGATAACTTTCATGCACATTGAAGAAGGAACAAACAAAAGGAATAAATAAAATGAAATTTAAATGAAACAGGAAATTTAGGTGGGAAAAACATGCAAGCAATATTGAGCGTACAGTAAAATGTTAGATTCACAACAAACTCTGCACTTACGTAGTGTGTTAAGAATAGAGATTGAATCTCTGTAAGAGGGGAAACGAAAATGTGCAGAGCTCCCAGGAGCTTTGCAAACAATGTATTAACTGTCTAGAAAAGTAGACCAAGATGTACAAAGACGGATAGTGATTGTCCACACACAACGTGAATTATCTTAAGGGGGCTGTTTACTAGAAGCTTTTGTCCCTCCTTTCTGAAAATGAGTTTCCCTTCAAACGATCTCTAATTGACCAACCACAAACTGAAACATTAGGCTTCAGTACATGCAGTTTCCATATAGAAAGGTCTGCGAGCTTCAGTTTGTAGGCTGCACAGGTTTTATCCCACAAAGCTTTACTGCAGTAATAGCTGGCCCGTTCGTTCCACCTGAGCTCTGTTTGGTGCCTCAGCCGGTGGGTTTGAGGAAAGTTGGCCGACGTCTCCTTTCCACTTCCTCATCTCTGCCCCAGAGCAAATGAGAACATATTACAGGCTGCCCTCGGCAGCCGTGGCATCTGTAAGTACTCCCCAGCTCTGCTCTACCACACATGGATGTGGTATGTCAAAACACCTCCTTCTCCTTCAGATGATGCCATGTAGAAGATATGATGACTTTATTTTCTGCTGTAGGCAGTCTATAATGGCATCATTAACTTGCTGTCAAGGGAAAAATCAGAAAAGTACAATGGCTGCTGTTTAAGTTCCCTGGATGGCTTTTATTGTTGAGTGCTTCAGTTGTTAACATGTGGTGTGATTGATCCAGAACATTCCACTTCATCAACAGTTTAAAAAATAAAAATAAAGACACTCTGCAGTAGGCTTCCTAGGGACTGCTGAAATGAATCAGTACCATGTAAACATGGAAAACAGAAGTGATGCCTTTGCACCCGTCTTCTAAGGCAAATTCCTCTCTTAAAGAACTGAGCTCTGTTAGTAATAACTTCCTTAGTGCACTAGCAAAAAAAATCAAAAACCCAACCCCAAAGTACAAAAGTTACTAATAATACTGCATTTTGCAATGTTACCAGTCCCAACAGGATTTTTCCACTCTTCTTCTAGAACATGTGTTTGGCATGACAGATGTGAGCTTCCTCAGACCACTTTCTGAGCTGGTGGGATGATAGCCAGCTCTAGTCCAGAAGCCATATAGTCACATAAATACAGCACTGTGCCTGAGCTAATAAACCCTGCCTAATAAGGCTATACAGTTTTCAGACCAGAGCTGGTTTATTCCAGCCAGTTTGGCAGTTTCACAGAGAAGGCTTGTATCTGTCTGCGCCTGTCTTTGTAGACATGGCCGTAATTATTTAGGAGGAATTCTTCTTCCCCAACACAAAAGCCAAAATACCTAACATGGAGCTGCTGAAGGATTCCCTTGGTGGATGATAGCTGGTAAATCTGATTCCATAGAAATTTCTGAGCTAATATTTGTGCATCAATGAATCATCCTGCTTCTTCTGTTGGTGTTGCATAGTTTGAGCTTTTGAGGTGTTTTGTAGGACTTTCAAATTGAGTGTCACTCGTGGTGCTTGCAATTCACTTCTTCTAACATAGTAGAAGGCAATAGATTTGGGCACTGACCTTCTAATGATACACTTGTGTTAATTTTTTCAACTTTCAGTTTTTAATGAGTTTCCACTGAAAAGTCAGAATAGCCTTCTGATACATATTCACATGGAATAAAGTGATTAAAGGAAAGCAACATATAACAGGGAAAAAGAGTGACTTTGGCCAGAAAATTCCACAGCAGAGAAGAGGTGACCCAGGAGAGAAGAGTCAAGATCAGATATACACTCATCCTCCTCTAGTTCAAGTGATCACATAGGAAAAAAGAAAATTGTTCCATTTTTATGAGGCTGTTGGAGCATGTCAGCACATCAGTGCTACCATGTGCACTTTGCACTTTATTATAGTCCATATCTGCTTTTTCTTGCCTGCGTAGTCATGCCCATGGCAGGGAGTTATTGCCATCTGCCATCCTTGAATCTGCTTTCTCTCAGTGCCCTCAGAAATTCAATGTTAAATTACTATGGCCCAAGCCCTTTCACCACTTCAGTTTACTTAATTGCACTTTATAAACTGCTTGCTTAGCCTTTCTTGGGCTAAAAAATATCTTTTTTCTATCTCCTTTCCTTTTCAAACCTCTTCCTTCCATTTGTATCCTTTGTTTTCCCTCTCACACGTATCACTTTCTCATTTCTTCTTTCCCTTACAGTGGCTCTCCTGGTTTTTTTCTTCTCCTTCACACATCATATTTCTTCCTGTGCCCATCCTAACAGGTCTCACTCCCCACTACTTCCCGTGGAAACCCATATTCCTTTCCAAACCCTCTCAGTTCCCGTACGGATCTCACCAACCCTTTCCTACCCTAACCATTTTCCTTACTCATTAGCTTCTTCTCTTCACCCCTCCAGTTAAATGACAGCTGACATTCCCCTTACCGAGCCAACCTCAAAGGACAGCAAACCTTGAGCAGCAGTATTTCGTGGAGGACTTAGAGGAGGATACACTACCGCACTGGGGGAGGAGGAAGAACATGTAGGGAACAGGACATTTAATTCAGCCTCCTGAGCATCCTGTTTGGCTGGCCCTCCAGACAACACAAGCTTTCTAAAGATTATAAAAATGAGCTAAGCGTACAGCAGTCAGGGTAGAGGAACTGGCAACCACACAAGATCTGGTTTTATAACACACAAAAGAATAATTAAAACCTGACTTTACTAATAAGTATACTCCATTTTCATCAGAACACAGCTCTTCCAAGTATCCCACCAGCTATGAAATGTCAAGCAGGAAATGAAAGTCACAGAACACTAAAGTTTTATTACAGATATATTGTTTCATACCCAGGAACTTTTATCCGTAATTAGGACACAATAATTGTAACTACAAGTTTTGGGGAGAAAAAAGTAAGTTAAAGATTAAAATCTTGATGCTGGCCACTGGTAACATATGGAGTGCAGCAGATGCACTTTAATTTAATGCTCACCATAAGATTTCCTGTAAAAGATGGTGCTACTTGTTTGACGTTGGATGCTTAAGTCAGTGTTTTGAGGGTACTTGACCATATACAGCTTATCTATATTTTCTGCTTAACAAGATTTCCCCTTTCCCTCTAGAAGTCTGCACTGAGATTAAAAAATTCGGGTGGATTTAAACACTTCTTTCATTAGCTTTAATGGAAGATGTGTGTTTAAATTCCTTCATAATTTTCACTCAAGGACTGTTTTTGCCTCAGAAACTTTTCTTGTCTTTGGTAAAATGCCAGAAAAAATTGTGAAAAGAAGCCTCAATTAGTTAAGTCGTGATATGCCAACACTTGTATAAACTCCTTAAGGCAGGGACTGGAGTTTTTATTCTTTTTACAGCATCTGCCACAGTGACGTCTCAGTCTGAAGTGCTTTGGTCAAATAAAAAAAAAAAAAAGTCAGGATGCTTGTTTCAGGTTCTGCATGGATCTGCTACCAGATCAATAGATTAAAATTACATACGTTATTAGTGCTGTCTGAGACCACATCCTTGAATAGGGCTTTCACTTAGTGACACCCTGTTTGGATTGTTCTGTTCCTTTGTAAGAAAAAAAATGAGCCTTTTGGGAACAGTCAATCCAATGTAATTTGCTCTGTCACTCACCCATCCCTGCTATCGTGCCTTCAATAGAAAAGGAAATTGAAGTTGAGAGAGTAGACCCTGAGCCACACACAATCACCAAAATGGACCACAGGGTAATAGCTCTTTGACCAGCACTGAGTATCCTTCTCTCATTTTTTTTTCCAACTACTGTCAATTGCTTTACATAAATCTGAATACATTTCCAGGCAAATCGATGCCATTATAGAATGTCCAAAATTAATGAGACCATCATCAGGGGAAATATTCATCTGCAATATTGCATTTTACTTCAACTGCCCATGACCACAGGCTACCACTTCTCATGGAAACAATTACTCACAATTACTTGCAATTAATGCAGTCCCAATCACACGGGGAATCTGGTCCAAGTACCAAAATTAATGCAGGCTTGCATTTTAATATTCCCATTAAATACATTCTCTCTTCTTCCCTTGTTGAACCTACTGCAATCATATACACATGTTGTCTCTGGAAACATAACTATGCTTTAACAGGAGGTCAAAGGATTTTAAACATTATCTGTAATCAACAGTTTACATATCCTGAAAGAAAAAGGCATGTACTTCTTCCTGGAAGTACATAAAATTAAGATAGGTGGCATTAGAGGTGAAAAGTTTTGCAGCGAAATAAACATTTTAATATTTGATGGTTGAAAATCTTTCCTGGTAAGGTCTTTCTCCATAACTCAGAATGCAGCTTCCCTGCTGGTGCAATCCCAGTCCTTTCTAGCCGGTTCATTTTTGATCCTCCTCCACCAGTAAAAGGGTAGTAGCCTATTCACTGGCTTACAAAGAAGCAGTCCCAAAACGCTTACCTGCACAGTTCTGCTCCGGTACCCACTGGACTTTCAACCCTTCCCTCTGACAGGCTCGGGCATACGCCAGGAATGACTCACAGTAGCAGTTTTTATGGACCGGGCACTCGCACATGTCTGTCACACAGGACCTGCAGAACAAAGACCCAAAACAAATAAGCAAGGAAAGCTTTAGCAGATACCTGTCCGAGGTTTGGAGTTGTTTACTTTCCAGTCACATGAAATTCAATGCCACAGCAACTTGTGCTAAACGGCAAGGAAGTTAAACGTGTCTCTGCTGTCACATCCCAAGGGCTCATCTCTTTTTTGATGTGCTGCTCTGATGCAGAGAAGTCTCAAAAGCACCAGGGAGAGAACCACACAGAAACAGGGAGGTAAGAAGACCCAAGAAGCATCAGGCAGAAAGGACCGGGACCACTGTGGGAGAAGGCAAACTCCATTTTTGCAACGATTTTGTGTCAACACAAGATAAAGACTTCTTTCTTATTCCCTGGAAAGTAATAATTTAATAATTTTACCAATAATAATAGCAGCAGTGTTAAGTGGATGACTTCTGCAGGTAATGAGCACATGCCCTTCCATGCAAGGGATGAGAAATGGTGCCTTCTCTCCAGGTTACCCCCCAGCCTCTCCCTGCTTTGAAGGCCACAAAATAGCTATATGCGTGTTTTCTCAGCAGCATCACTACTAAATGCCAGACTTTAAGAGACTCCAAAGGAGCAGGGGTGATGCAGCATAACTGAGCAGTTCTCATGCTAGGAAATCCCCGAGGCACTTGTTAATACCACCATCTTCTTCCATTGCATAAGATGGAATCACTACAAAACATGGCAGGGAGCAAAGCTGCTAACATGGCCCTAAGTGAAACTGCTACTGCGTATGTCACCACTATATTTCAAGTTAGCTCATCCAGAACATGTGCCCATTTGGCACAGACCTAAAATATAACTGGCAAGAGCCAGCGGATTTGCAGTCGGCAGTTTCTGCATAAGCAAAATGCTTAGACGCGTCTGCAAATGCAGCAATGCAAATTCGGAAATGGCGAGTATCTACTGCTCTGAGTGGAATCATTAGAAGGCAGGGACAAGGTGCGCGGAAGACATACTCGTCCCTCTGAAAATCATGCCCTCAGTTTCTCTGCTTTCCACTGAGGGTGCTCTGTGCACGCACCTTGGGTGTCAATGGGCAAGAGCCCCCTGCTCCATGCATGTTCAGGGACTTCTCTGTTCCTGAGAGGACAAGGCAATGTTTGTGAGAGGCACAAATCCTCCAGAAAGACCAAGGGCTGAAGTAAAAAATGAGCTCTCCATGTTAATTGCTTTTGCTGTGGACTAAAAATTCAATTGCCTATAGGAAAAGAATGGATATAGGCTTAATTTTCCAGAAACTTTCCCCATAGCTGAATAGGTAATAGCTTGGAAAAGGTGCAAGCACCTCAGTCAAAGTAATCAGGAGCCCTAATACCCATACAATGCTTTAGAGTCATTGGGAACCCTTTATTCAAAACTAGGAGAGAGGATTAGTGGTCCTTCAAACACAGACAAGCTTGTTTCTGCATATCCAACAGTGCCCCTTAAAGAGGAGTATTTCCCCTTGCCAAAGTCGCTGGCTATTTCAGTGACCATTCCTATGGTTAAACCTCACAGTTCTGCTTGACATTTCCATGAGCTTTTAATCATTTTACTCTCAGAGGACCACCAACATGAAACTACCTAAAAATTCACTGTGACAAATAAGCAACAAAGTGCTAATGTAAAAAGGTTACCTGTCCTGCATTTACTGAT
Organism: Phoebastria nigripes; assembly: GCA_035582835.1. NCBI lineage: Eukaryota > Metazoa > Chordata > Aves > Procellariiformes > Diomedeidae > Phoebastria > Phoebastria nigripes. The sequence continues at coordinate 470,703 of JAYKAV010000422.1, read as the reverse complement.
ATATACGTACTATGGATAAACAGAATTGCTTTGGATCAAATATGTAACATATTTGTATTTACAGACCAGTGGTTTTCATTTGAAATAACTTTACTTTCTAGGGACAATGTAATTTTATTTCGCTTTAGTTCTGCGGTAGGTCCCTTTACATCTTTCCCAGTAACAGATGTTGCTGTATGGGTATCACAGCCGACAGGCTGCAAGGAACAGATTAGCACAACATCCTTGGCATTGTTTGACGTTGTTAGCTGATAAAAGACCTTCTATAAGCACAAAGGGTCACCTTTTTACGTGACACACTAAATAACTTTACACTGTTTCCTTTGGCCACAATGTGTTTGTGATCTCTTGCTAGCATCCCTGCAGCAGGCACTGCTCCATATACCCCACACCAGTTAGGAGGTATATGTCTCATTTTACAGTGAAGTAGATGCTTGTTTGCTACTGCAGGAAATTATTATCACAAAGAGAGTCTGTAATAATCTCCACAGATAGAGTCCATTATAAAGATACCATTTCATCATCTTTTTGTTTCTGTGCTAGCCTCCTTTATCAATCACATTTTACTGCTCTCCACTCAGATTTAGTTATTATTAATGCCCGCGATGTTTAGGGATGCTTGCCAGTGCCAGGTTGGCTTCGTGTTTACCAACTTCCTGCCTTAGAAATTAAGAAATCCTAAACCTGAGGTACTTCCTCTGCTTTTTAGAGCATAAATACACTTTTTTTACCATCACTCAGAGGGGGACGCCACCGCCTGCACTGAGTCAATGCACCTACAGCTACCTCAGGTGCTCGCATCAGGTCAGGAAATCTCCAGGCTCACTGTCAATCACCCAGTCTTTTTAATCATTAACACATTCATGGCAAGGCTAGCACTCACCCTGACAAAGCCTGGGCATGGTCTGGGGGATTAGAGAGGCCAGGGCACCATTCCCAGTCTGCAGGAGGGCAGCCACACACTTTGAGGGTGCAGAGGGTTTAGCCCCTACATGCACGAGTGACGCGACGCCATTAGCCCTTGACATTGAAATGGCCTTGGACATCCAGACAGGCTCCAGAGTGAAACATGTCCACTTTGGCTGGGATCAGCACTCTTTGCTACAGTGTTCAGCATGGGTGTCCACTAAGGAAGGTAGCATGCCATGTGCAACACAAACAATCCTCTGATTCATTACACACCTAATTACTTGTGTAATTTTTATTTTCCTGAAGTGTTTAATCGTGGTGACAGCTGCTGGGCTCAAGCCCTAGGCTTGGCTGAGGAGCAATCATCAGATTGCAGTGGTTTTATTAATGAATCACAATTGCTAATTATTTGTAAGGTTGAATTAATTAATTAATTAAGGTTAAATGAAAAATGAGAGTAAAGGAAACTATATCCACAGCTGCCAAGCCTAGTCAATCAAAATAAAACCTTTTTTTTCCTAATGAAATTCCTTGCTGGCAAGTTTAATGCATTAATATCAATTGTAGTTAGATGGATTGGCAGTTGGGGGAGAGGCGTCTTTTTATATCACTTCTGAAATCAGCAGAGAGCAGGTACGTGGTTTGTTTGATAGCCACTGCAAGAGTCAAAGGGCAGTTCTGGGAAAGGACGTGGAAGCAAAAGATGTCAGTCCTCTGGGGGCTGGCTAGTGAAGGGGAGCTGGCGATGGCCCATGGGCAAGCTTTGACTTTGGGTCTGTATTTTTTTCAAAACATTTTTACTTCTTGCATTTAATTACATTTCTCACAGTTATTGTTGTTACAGTGGTATTGGAGGGCTATTACGGAATGCTTCACTAGGTAAATTTAAAAGCTGATTCTTGTGTGCTGTCCTAATCCTTTCCCCTTGCAAAAATCTTTGGCATGCCCGTAGTTTTTTTTTTTTTTACCCTCTCCAGTGATTGATACATTTCAAAAATTATTCTCTGCTACCCCAGATTCTGCCTCCTCTTCATTCCTCCTTTGAATCTGATAAATAGATTTGGTGACACTAACTGCATGTATGCAGAGTCTTATCTGTACTCTAATCTGACTGGACTGTTCAAACAATAGAAAAATACATTTTTAGTAAAACTTTGGAATTATGCCAATAATGAACCTGTACTGACAAGTTACCATACTGCACACAGATGGAGACTTTGGGTCTTCCAGGGTATTGTGACTCTTTACCAAGACCAAAACATTTGCTTAAATGAAGTAAAATTGAGAATACTTATCAGAAGCTTAAACATCAAAACATTACAGTCAGATAGAAATAATCCCACAGGAAGGCTGCAGTGCAAGTTACTTATAAAATGAAGCCATTTTACTAGCTATGGAAATACACACAAGGTACTTCAGGCAGCCTTAGCTCTGCCCTCAGTGAAATCATATAGAGATGCAATGATGTTGTGGTCCAAAAGAAAATTACATTTCTTTTAAGGACATATTTACATTTCTAAAAAATATTCGGTTGTGATGGTGCACTTTATCTGGAGTCCCTGCTCCAAATAAACACCAGAGCACAGCCATCCTCTCAGTCCTCAACTGGTACGAAGTGCCTCGCTGTGATTCCTTTTGATGCTGTCTATGCTGCCTGCAGGGTGTGTGTCAGAGATGGCGCTAATTGGGTGTGTATAATCACAAACTGTTGCAAGGGGAAATCCATGAAAGTGAAGGCATCCGGCAGCTGTGGGACACACCCTTGAAGGAGACAAACGCACACACACTCTGCTGCCACATTTTCAAAGCGAACTGGATGAGTACACTCCTTCAGCAACAGCCCTTTTTCACATTAAACCATGGAAAGTCTCCAAGTCCCACAAAGGGCAAAGAACCCAGTCCTGTGCTACATGCACTATTAAAAAGAAGAAGAAGAAAAGATCACAGCAACGAAGCCTACAGCCTTAGTCCATGCCACGTGGGATTGAAATTGCAGATGTTCACTTGCTGAACATCAGCAGTTCCTTTTCCTTTGCAGCACACACAAATCCATAACCAGAACCAGACATTTTAGGAGGGACTATTTCTTTTTGCATTTTTTTTTTTTTCACATTTCACAACAGGAGTGTGATGCAGTGCATTTTTCAAACCTTTTGGTACCTTCAAGAAGTGGCTCTATGCAGACAGAAAACACTAACATCTTCCTCTTTCCACCAGTAGGTCTCAACAGACTTTACAAAAGCAATTAGAGATAGTGCATGACTACATAGATTTTATGTATGTGAAGAGGCATCAGGCAGTGAAGGGGATTGTCCTCTATACTTGGGATAAGCTGTGCACTTGCAGACTCCAAAGCCTGAAGGGTCATCTGCCTGGAAAGGAGGATTAACTTCCAGCCCCACCATCCTGTGAGACAGACTTCTTGGGATAACTTCTTATTGGGTACGCCAAATCAGAGTTTTAGTACAAGCTTGGCCTAATTTAGCACTGGTTATGAAAATAGCCATACTCTACACGAAAACCAGTTTGGATTCCCATAATCACACCAGAGTGCTCACAATTCAGCAGAAACACTCAGGATTTATTTTTCCTGATCCAAAATTAGACCTCCTTTCTCTTCCTTTACAGGAAAAATAAAAGCTGATGGCTTCTGTCAGTAGTTACGTTGTTACAAGAAACTTTGGGCTGTTCTTCCTACAAAGTTTCAATGAGTTGCCGTTATTTATGGCCCCAGCTAGAGAAGTCATTTCACAAGGTAAGAAGATGAGGAGAGGAGCCATATTCAGACGTATAATGGAAAGGCTCATGCCGTTGCTATCGCAAGCTCTCTCTTGTCTGTATGTGCATGTTTAATCTTACTGAAGTATTGAAGCATGGTATGTAGAGCTGGAGACTTTTTATGGCTTTGAGGCTTGAGATCAGAGGCTTGAGATCATTCTCTCTTTCTCCAGAATTCACTAATATTAATGCAAAAGCAGCAAATAACTCATGAGGAGGGTAATTTCGGAGGCTGCTGAAAACACAGAAGCCCTTACATCTATTGAGTATTCGTTCAAAGCACTTGCCTGGGGAACAGACTGTTTCATGCAGCAAAGGCAGTCATTTTCAAGGATAGTTTCTTCCAAGACCAGGTAACTATATCTGCACTCCCTCTGTGCTTTTCCCACACATCATAACAATGGTAACATTGCCTTAAATTGGGGATCTGATCAAGGCATCCATAACAAAGTTAAATCATCAGTGCCCTGACCCGTTTTTCCAGTAAATGGGAAAGTGCCCAGAAAAAGTGGCAGGCAGCATACATACGCTTTGTACTGGAGACTCCCCCATGGTACAAGAACTCCCACACTGTTGAACTGGCTCCAAAAAAACCCTAAGAATGTGGGAGCAGAAAGGGAACTCGCAGCTCATCTTTGGTGAGCAGTGCATAGCAAATCTACTGCAGGCATATGCTTTCCATGGGGAAATCACATTCCTATAAAGAGCATTGGCCATAATGCTTGAGAATATCAGAGTTATTTTTGGCAGATTGCAGAGGAGGAGTTTGCAGCAGTAGGCATTTGAATCACGCGTTCAAATTTCATCCCAACCCCTGATTTTTGTGCAAATTTGAGTCAACCCTGGACTGTATTGCCCCATGGAGCCAAGCAGAAAGAAATTATAAAATACACAACTCCACAAAGGGCAAGAGCTGCATTGAAGAGTCCTAATTTAACTCTGAGTGCCATTGTTCCTGCTCCAGATATAGACTTGGCACTTGGAGATAATTAAACAGAATCACACAAGATATCCACATCCATCCCTGCCTTGCCAAGGCACCCTTCCAAAGCAGTTATTTAGAGGAGTTCAGTCAACTTGGGAAAAGGATGCTTTAAATACAAGCGGTAATTATTGTTGGTAATTTCCAACACAGCAGAGACAGACAGCAATTCAATTTTGATTTCTTTGCATATCCAGCTCCTTTAAAAAAGTCAGAACCCATACTTTCCTCACAAAGGGTAAGCAAAAATGGTATTTTCCAGACACTGAATAAATGAAGGTCCATGTAGACCTCTGAAAAAGCATACTGTGCTGCACAATATCACCACAAGCCTATACAACGTGCTGCTAGAAGTCTTATCCAAAAGCTTTTGGAAAATGCCAAAAAGAGTGTTCTATGTGTATTTTTARCATTTATATAAAGGGCATGCTGTGCCAGAATTGTGTTTTATTGCCTTAACCAACATTACCCACAAGAATATGGTAAAATGAACAATGAAACATTCTGGAACATTTTCTAAAACTGCATAAAATTAAAGTTCTCAGGACAGCACTACCCTGACGCTGTATTTATAGTCTCCCTGAATATGTAGTAGCAGTGGTAAAGGCACTTAAAAGGAGGGAAGAAGGAAGAACCAAACTAAGAACAAAACAGCACAGCAACCTTCCCTACTTCTTTCTTCACAATAATTCTCGTACTAATGTGCCAAGTAGGCTTCTTCTATCTTGTGCTTCGATCCTTACAGGCGTCTGTGGCTTTAAATGTTCTTTCTGGTCCTGAGAATGGAAAGGTTGGCTAAAATCCCTCCGTGGGGAAATAGCTGAACCATGACTGAGGAAGACAATGAAGTCCCACGCTGGGCTCTAAGAAGCATCTGGTATGACTCAGAATATTTCCTAGAGCTGAAGGTTACAGTACAGTTGAGCAGCTGACTTGCCACCTTTAGAGAGGGTGGATTTTTGCTCAAGAAACTCCAACAGAATATGGAAACGCCATCCACAGCCCTAGAGGAACTGAACCCTTGCACTCCCACTCACTTTCAGAAAGTGGGAGAGAGTTTTCACCTTCTCTTCTGTTTCAGTTGTGCTGGGCCGTGCAGAGTTTAACCTTTAAAGTACTGGCATTTGAAATAAATATCTGTATGCATGAGAGCTCAAGTGGTTTGAGTTTGAGTTCATGTGTAGCATATACCTTGAAGTGAAACAGTTAAAAACCACTTCTCTGTGCACATTACATACAACTTTGTATACGGAATTATTGGAATAAAGAGGACATACAGTGTAAGTTTCTTAACCCATTTCAAACAAGTGCCCAATATCGCACTGAAATGTGCCCATCAAAAAATGCTCTCTTTTACTTGCTTACTTGAGCAGTATACATACAATTTGTTCCACTTTCTTTGGTGAGGTTACTGCAAAAAGGATTTGGCTGCCTGTTATGTTGTATGATCTGTGGTTTGTATATCTGGCTGGAAAACACAGAGACCATAACAACTCTGCTCTAGAGCAGACAGAGTTTCCAAACCCATTATAAGGAGGTCATTTGCACTAAAAAGTTTGGACCAACAAAAAGATACAGAGGCAAATTTAGGAGTATCACCTGGAACCTGACACTGAAGGTTCAAAAGCTAGAACCTGGTTTCTGAAGACATGTATTTCTTCAGTTAACTAATATCCGCAGTCATCCACTTGCAAATATCCATCACATAATTGGTAAAGATTACAGTAGCGGTATATCTAATGCTACCTGATATGGCTTATCATGCACTTATGTAAAGCTTTCTGGTGAAAAAAACTCTAGGTGCTCTATGGGTTTGAAGTTCAGAAAGAAAGTCACCTCCTAAGGGATTTTCTACCAAAAATCCCATCTTTCATAGGCCCAGTGGCCTAAGGTCTACAGCCTATGTGCTCATCACTGATTTCCTATGGCAGAGTGTTTTGGCCAAATTGACCTACTTTGTGTCTCCAGAACCCCATCATTTCCCCTCAGAAGCCACAACCTAGAAAAATTCCTAAATTTCATAATTTCCTGTTTTGAATTTCTTAAGCCAATAAGATTCTTTATTACAGATCCTGTTCTGACATAATGCAGCAGTTCACCACATCAGATGCGTATATCAAGTCTTTCTTATGAGAGGAAAAGAAATGGAGGATGTCTTAGTGGACCTTCTCAATATCCATACTAGTATTCTACATTTCTATTCACTGCGTGCACATGCTTAGCTTAGCACTTACACTGCTAATGTGAATTTGCCTTACAACAGAGACACCCCATCGTAATGGAATTTTCAGTGTTCTCTGGCATAGCTACCATGGAAAATCCATCATCATTTTGAGCTTTTGCATTATGTAATTGACATAAAATTTGAGCTTTTTCTCCATGTCTAGACTTGATTTTTAAAGAAGAGTCCACCCAGTCTCCAGTTCTTCAGGCAGAAGTGGAGACTGAACTGTCATATCTTAGCTAGAGAGAGGAAAAACCAGTCATTTCAATTCAATTTCAAAAAGACAGACATGTTTTAATATCTAACTTTATAGCATTCAAGTGGTACTTTCAATCAACAGTTAAACTTTGTTCTTATGTTTCATACAGTGCAAATGAACATGGCATAGACTAAATGAATCTAATATGACTGCATCAACTTTCACTCTAGTAGACAGAGCGCCCGTTAGTGTATTCTGTGTGACAGTCCTCATCTGAGAAAAGCCAGAGGTTTTTCAGGAGCTTATAAACATCCTAGATAGAACCTCAAAAATTATTGAGAGGTTTTACAGTCATGGCACTACAGAAACATAAACCATGTAGATATACCAATAGCATATTGCCATAGTCATGAGGTAGACATATAAAATAACACAAGATTTAAATCTTCTAAAATAAAAATTCAAAACAGATCATCTCCTTCTCTCTACTGACAAAATATATCGTGGCCCTGCTATGCTATCTGTCATAAAAATATGTCGTATCCAATAACAAGCACAATGAGAACACGAAGCAGGAAATATTTCCAAAGTGCAAACATAAACTGAAGTTATCTTCAGCTTTTGATGATGATTCACTGTATATATTTCCAAGGAGGTCTTGTGATATAATAATAAACAGGCTGGCTAGTTTAGAAACTCACATTCTTAAACTCTGCAGAGCCCACTCCCTGGCTTAACTCATATAAAATTAACTTCAATCAAGCATATTTTTCCTCTAGGTGGCTGCAGAGCATTTAAAAAGTTGCTGGCTCCAGATGGAATATGAAAGAAAGAGAGCAAGGGAAAGAGCAGATAGGAGACCGCTACTTAGAAAACAGCTTTCCTCCTCATCTTGCTCCCTTTACAAACCAAGAGCCAAAATCTTGCTTCAGCAAAGTCAGGCTCACAGTGAGCATGCCACCCTTCCAGCCTGTCACACGGTCACAGTGCATATCATCTCAGAGGTCTCCCTGTTTGCTCTTCATCAAAGATAACTGCTAAAAATAGGACTTGCAAGAAGTGGTGTAAGAACCAGCTTACCTGAATTGAAACATTCAAAAAACCACTCTGTTCCCGGTTTTGTGGCTTCCTGTGTGGTCCTGGCCCAGACCCATACAGAGACGTAGGCACATAAAGCATGATTTAGGCAGAGTTCAAACACCCGAATATAGAACTTTGGTCTGGGCATGGTTGCCCTGACCCCGGCAAGGCTGACCTTCTTTATGCTGGAGACTTAGTTCCTGCTTTTACATTTCCTCAGGCACCTCTGCTTTTGCTCTGCATGCTCTCAAGACTGTGTGGGCATTGGTGGGCACAAGCCCGACTGGCATCCCGACAGTGAGGTCCTCCTGCCCACAGAGGAGGGCTGTCTTAAAACAGTGGCAGTGCTGCCACAGTCCCATTCAAGATCCAATAGACCAGAGGGAGAGGGTAAGCATAACAGTTTGATAGCAATACAGGACTCAGCCAGGAGGCAGAGACCTGGTTTCTGGTCTCTGGTCAGTTTGACTTAGCCTACTACTCCATATGCAGAAACCTTTGGATAAGAGATGCTCTGCCACAGTTCTTTAACCTTCCTGAGGGCAAGATCTGCATTGCAGAACACCGTACAGAGCCTGAAAGTACAGTGGATGAAACGCTGTCTCCCGTGAAATTGATGGGGATTTTCCTACTGACAACACAGGAGCCAAGACTCAGAACTGTCATCAGCCTTTTTTTTGCAGTTCTATACTTCAAGGCTTTGAAGGATCCAGACTCTTTCAGGACACAGCTAAACATTAAATTCAAGCTTCCTGAATTAAAATGCTGTGAATTAAAATTTCCTGTACTAGACATAGCGACTCCATGACATATCAGCCTGGCCTGGGAGACACAGGAACCCACATGGATGTTATAAAGTCAGAATGACCTAATTCTGGGTGAGGTGGGATGAGATGATACGAGCAGATGGAGCCAAGGTTTGTTGTCCTTCATGACAAACTTACCTTTCAGTGTGTTGGTTTGGGCATGGTCATTTACTTGGCTAAATATAAAGACAGCTCTGATGTTAATCAGCAGTCTTTAAAGAGAAATGTCGGCCATGAGCATGAGCAAACCCTCCCTATCACAGAATGATCACGATCACGGGTTATTTTCCTGCTCATCTGTGGCTGATGCCCAGTGGCAAAGATGCTAGGATAAATTCTGGGCTTCGTCTTGTATACAAAGTCCTAAACATCTGAATTTGACTTTACCTCTTTTTGTTGGCTAGGCAGGAACTCTGTGGAGCAGATCAGTACCYGATGTTAGCCACCTTGAGTGTGCTGCCTGATGGAGCCACAAAGCAGTTCATTCTCTCTCCATCACTTTGCACTCCATAAAATCTTCCCTGGCCTCCCCACAGAAGCAGCAGAGAGATCTCAGTGCTGTCCCAGTTTGTTATGAAGCTTGCTGTCAAACTTGGCAGTGGTTGCAAGCTACTTTAAACCTTTCTCACCAGTGAAGTTTGCGGGTAGAAATTGTCAGCGCTGAGTGTGCCTTTCAGTCTTTGGAAAGAGGGAGGCGGCACAGCTGCGGCGAAGCAGCCCATGCAGCACATCTCCTGAAGAAGCCCAGCTGACAGGAGAGGGAAATCCCAGAAGGCAATACGGAAGGAAAAGCTGAGTTGGAGTTTACACAGGATTCATAGTTCATGTTCTCCATGGGTCCTTGGGAACCACAATGTTTACGGTCCATACCTCTGGGAGGCCACTGATTTCTTCCCTTTGAGGTGAGCATGTGGCACCCGCTCAGTAGTTTTTCTGCTCCCATGGATCTTTCCACAGGTGGGGAGCCTGAGGGCCCGTATGAAAGCATGAGCGGATTAGCTCTGTCAAAACAAAGATCCTGTTTTTGTGCCAGTAAGGAAAAAAAGGAGGGTGCAGGGAAAGCGTAAAATAGAGCGTATGATATATAGAAGGAAAATTGTTTTTTAATAGAATCTTTTCAAAGTTTTCCATTAAACTTTGGTCGCTTGCAGTGCAAGTTTTGGAATGCAGCTCCCTCATCCCCTTAGGATGGTCTGTGTTTTATTACGTTAGTAAGGAAGCCCAGCTTACTCCTAGCAGCGCTACTGTATGAAATGTTTCAATCTCGAGCCAAAGTGGTAGGAGAAAAAGCCCCTCCTGATTGATTTTCAGCCACTATTCTGGGGCCAGTGATTTAATGCAATTTTCATCATGTGCAAAAGAAACTTTTGTTACCAAGCAATAAGTAAATCAAAAATGATCACATCATAACGAATGAGATGATATGCGTCCAAATGTTACCCATATGATGACTAGATTTCAGCTGAGATACCCAACCAGAATGAGCAAAGGAATATATCAGAAGAGGGGAGGAGGTATTGATCATGAATCAGGGGAGATGAACTGAGTAATAAGAGAACATTAGAAGCTCTTCCTTCCTTCACTCCCTCTTTCCTCCCTCCTTTCCCTGCTCCCTCTCCCATTTCAGTGATGCAGGCTACATGAATATTAGAGATCACTGCACTGAAAGAAGAGGAATAACTGCAGTACCAGCAGTCCAGGAGAAAAAAAGATGGGGGTCTGGACAAGAAGTAGTACCATATGTCTGTCCCCTTGGAGCAGGCAATGGTGGGGAAGTAAAGTGGAGTAAATCCTGTTACACATGTCTATAGCAACTCTTACAGTTCAGAGACATTAGGGAGGCAGAATGAAAGCTATGCCTATCAAGATGAACCCAGAGAAAGAATGAGACACTTCAGCAGGATCACAGGAGTGTAAAGAAACTTGTACATATCTGCATAAGCCGTATCAGTTCTGCGTATTAAAAGTGACTATGGTCTCCAGGGGTGCCATTTAGAAGATTTCATGAGCACTGGCAAATTGTTACACACTTAAAAATCAGGGGAAATAACCAAGTCTTTAAGATGCAATTCACCTCACAATGTAGCCAGGGTCTAGTCTTCTCAAGGTGTCTCACCTTCAGATCAAACTTTCCTGGGTAAAGACTGAGCTTTCTGCTTTGATTCATGATGACTTCTGCAGAAAGTGCTACAGAAAGCGATGTGGTTTCTCCTTGCTCTCTGAAGTTATTTGTCTGGATGCAGCCAGCTTTAAGCCTCTGCTTTCTCACAGTCTCTCCCAGAGATATGTGGCCAGGACTCATTCCTCTGAGTTGAAAGACGGTGGCTCTTGAACATGCTGTTGAGAGAGATCTATTCTTCAAAATACTTCAGAAGAAACACTCCAGTATTTTGTACCAAATCCTCTCTGTCTTCCATGTAAATCTTGTAAATAAGATCTATGTTAACCAGAACGGTACCATTCTGCTGTACTTTCCTCTTTCTCTTTGTGTGCCCATGTGTGTATACAGATTTGCTCCTTTTCTACTCCTAGGTCCATAATGCAATAGGCTATGTATTGCATTTCAGGTTAGACAAAAGTCTAACCCTTGTATTGCATTGGGTATCTTGCCATTTGCTGGAATTACAGCAAAACCAGAGGAACATAAATTTTAACATTGGTTCTCTCACCAAATATGTTGATGAAATCATATAGCACCTCCATGGAGATTTGCGCATGTTCAGCACACTCCACGTGGATGTTAGCTGCAGTAAGACCTTACCTCTCTCCACTTATAAGGAAAGAATAGCACCATACGTGCAGAAATTAGAATTTCATCTTATCTTGAAATCTTCTCAGAGAGATTATATTATTGTGAATGGCAAGCCCAGTGGTTCTTAGAGATCCCTTTATGTAACAGTAGCAGCAGCCATGGAAAGAAAGAATCAAGAGGCAATGAAGTTCTTGATCCCATCTGGGCAAAGCGTACAAAGGGAATCATCACGTCTGCATGAAGAGAGTGATGGTGATGGAGTATTAACAGAAGAGGCAGAGTCCCCAGAGTCAAACACTGTGGGAATGAATAAAAGCCACAGAAGGAAATGGAGGCTAAAGAGAAAGGCCCACAGTAAATATCTGCAGATGCTGTTGTTTGCAATGAGGGCTGAACCAACAAGGACGTAGTCACACACTCACGTAGCACCTACTAGCCTTAAAAAAAAGAGAAAAAAACCCAGCCTCACCGGTGGAGGAATATTCTTTTCAAGATCAAAAGTCAAGCAGCAATAAAATCCGTGTTGAAAAACATAGGCGGAGGAGGTTGTGCATGCTCACTCGTGAACATCTGCACTAAGAAGCCACTTAAGTAACCATGCAACAGCATGGAAGAAACATCTGCAGCGTGTAGACCACCAGCTGTGCAGTAATAATACTTTGAATATCCAGAGTGCCTTTCATCTGAATACTGCAAAGCATTTTCCAAACAAATTAAGCTTCACAACACCACTGTGAGCTTCTTATTTAATGGTAGGATTATTTCATCCTGCACCAAAATGCCGTTGCCGCCAGAATGAAAAGTAACACCTGTTTATCATCTCACAGAAATGTTGTACAATTTTCATGACGGGAAGTGACAAAAAGGCTGTAGTTAAGTTAAAGTGCAGACAGACTTGAGGTGGTCAGAATTAAATGTTTAGAAATGAAACTCAGAAAAACAGAGTATTACCCCCCCTTTACTTTTTATGCAAACTGTCACATTAATTTTTATGCCCACATGCTGTTACTCTTTGGTCTTTATTTCACATTGGGAAGAAAGAACTTCCTTGGGTATATACTTGTAGGGGTGTCTACAGATGTGCTCAGAAGTACAGAAAAATACCTTTCTTGGTTGTGTACGCTCAATAAAATGTATTGCTGTGCATTGCAAATAGCTTTCCTTTGTACTCCTTCAGATCTGTTTTTATAAGGCATCCTGATGATTATACTACAGCACTGCCTTCCAAGGCAGCATGCCATCTAGTAAGTCCTAAAACAAACTTCTTGCTGTGTGCACTTTCAGCCCCACAGGGTACTCCATGTAAGCAGCATTCTGACCTGACTCTACTGAGTTAGTGAGATCTGACTGTACGTTTCTCAAGAGCAAGGAGAAAGGCTGGAGAACATGACGCTTGAAGATAGGAAATACTACAGACACCCGATTATAATTTCCTCTCTCTGCTTCTTAATACACCCACTTTTCAATCCCATTGAAATGTTAGTGGAGGAAGCAGTTTGATGGGGAAGCTGCAGCAGCGAAGCAGGCTGGTTCTTTATCAAATGAAGCTCAGTACTGGCAGAACAATGTATAATACTGTATGGGATAGACTGTCCTGAACTCTGCAAAGCTAGACAAACATACATCTTTAAAACTTAAACTTTTTGAGGACAGCAATGAGATTCTGATCTGTGCTTGACACTAGCACCCTAGGATCTTAACCTGTGAGTAAGGCTTTTTGATGTTACAGTTAAATAAAAAGAGTAGCTAGGACTTGGAAATGACTAATTGTATTTCTAAGAAATTGTTAAGTGTGTTTGCATATTAAGCAAATAGCTCTAGCTTTGGCTAAGGATATATTTTAAGCATTTCTACATTCACCATCTCTGAGCTGGTCCCAGCTGGGCATGTGGTGGTTAACCTCAGGCCAACTTCTCCCTTCTCCTGAAAAGCTGGTTACAGGAGGACATGGCCTGGCTTGAGAAAAGAAGGCTCTTTCATGGTTAAGAGTTTCCAGAAACACTTGGTGTTGGTATAACTCTGCCCCTGTTGAAGCCCAGGGTAAAATTCTGTTTGTCTGTAATGCCAGGTATGGTTGGCCAGCACCAGCTGCTTTTGACGTCTCATCCTACACAACCAGCTCTGAAAAAGTTCTCTCATACTCACATACTGACTTTTCTCCAGAAAGAGCTGTTTCTTTTCTCCATGGATGCAAGCGAACACACGTGCCAAGTTGCTCACTATCCCGCCAGGACTGACTACTTCATTTCAAATAAACCATAAAATGGCATGAATTACTTGGGGAGAATAAAATGTTCCCTTTCAGTATGTACGTTCATTAGTTTTTCTCTTGTATGCTGGTTTTGTCCGTTTGTTTCATATAGGACTTTCCTTAGCCATATTTCAAAATAGTGAATAGGAGGATTAAGTCTTAAAAACAAAAAGATATCATTTTCAGTTCTACCACGCATAGGATAAGCAGTTCATCTGCTTTTTGATATATGATCTTGAGCTGCCCACACAATCTGACCCATTTAGAACAACAGTGGTAAAGTGTGAAGGACTTTGAAAGGTTTCTGTCCATAGGAGTATCAACATTTGTTACCAACATCTATTTCCATTTTGGTTTTCTGAAATCATAACATCTGAATTGTATTTTGTGTTTCAGTTCGGATAAACCTCAGAGCTCAGAGGGTAACAAAGCTGAGACCTAAGCTGCACACCAGCTCCAACTTGCCAGTTGAAATGATAGCATTGCATTGTTTCCACAGGACAAGGACACGAACTGAAATCTCCAATTCCAGATCCGACATCTGTTCCAATTTAGTAACAAACTAAACTCATTCTCCATCCCCCATACACATATCCGCACATACGCACAATGGAACACTCAATTTTAAGGACATTTGCCTCTGGATCTGGATCCATATTGGGCCACTTCTATTTTCCAGACACAACCATAAATCAGTCCAGTTTCGCTAGAAAGAGCAGAGATTCACAGAGAGCCCCAGGCAAGGCTCTCTACCCAACTTTCTTAGCACCAATCTGGTTCTGCAGTAATACATTATATTTGTTTTCAGCAGTGGAATAATATCATATACGATCATGGTCTCACCAGTGACAATTTATGAGATTGTTCTCCCTAACCCTCCTACATCTGGTCCTTCACAGAGCTTATATCTATCTTCAGAAATCACATAAAAACCATGCCTTTTCCCAAGTCTGCTTTGAACCCCCACCATCCAAAGCAGAAAATGAAATATGGTAGCAAGAGGAACAAGAAGAGCTGTGAAGGACAGCAAGGTGGAGCCTCTGCTCTGGGGACACTGGAGCCCATGAGCCTGCCTGACTGCATGGCCAGACTGAGTCCCTTGCTGCCCAGCTGTGGAGCAGCTTGGCCGAGCACCACCAAGGAGCCGGGGTCAAAGCATCTTCCAGCGAGGCAGCCGGTTGGTTGGTTTGGGAGGCTCGGCAGGGAGCTGTGGTGGTCTCACAGTTAACTAACCTCAGGCCTTAACTCGACTGCTTTTGTGGTGATGCTAGATAGAGGAGTCCCCCTGCCCCCTTCTTGCCTCAGCTGCCCCTTCCCACCTCAGAAAGTGCTCTTCTCCCTTCTCTCTACATTCAGATAGAATCCAAAAGTTGAGGAAATCAGAAATACATTGCTGATGTGCTCCGAAACTGCAAGGCGGGGAGGGAGCTGGTCACCCACAAACACGTTGCTGTTTTGCACCATGAACTCCATGAGGGTAATAGCCAACTTACCACTTGGTGTTTTTTATGCCAATCAGAAGCTGCAATGATAGCAAGCAGCCCTGAACGCCTGAGATCATCAGGTAAGCCTCAGAAGCATTTCATTTTCCCATGGTCTGTTTTCATACTTCCTTTCACACACAAGTACGTGGGCAATTTGGAGTCTCGAAAGTGAATGCATAGCACAAGTCAATGCACTGTAAAAAATATTTACAGCCCCAAAGCATAACTACATTCATGTGCTAATACAGTAAATATTTTTGAAGTCAAAGTAGCTTGACATGCCATTTTTCCCCGTATGTTTCCCACTAAGCTTGTGCAGCTTGTGTGCTTTTTAACTTGCGAAAAATCCTAACTTTTGTATTTACAAAACACTGGCAGGGTGAGAGCCCTGTCATTAAAATCTACTATTTAACAAGAAATGAAGTGAAGCAATGTATTTCCACAGAGTATTGACAATGATCCTGTTATACAGGTGGGGAAAGACTCCAGCATCTTTACATAGCTTCTGCTGAGGATACTGCTTTGCTGCTAATTATTTATCTAAATGTCTAGTAACAGAGGGAAGTCACCATCTCATTTAATGCAACTTGTGTATTGGTCACTGAATGCAAACAGCTTTCAGCCCCAGGCTCGATTCAAACCAGAGGCAGTTGTTAAATTATTTGCATTGATGGTCAGATCTCACATCTGTGGGGATGGAAGAGAGAAATTATGCCAAGTCTTAAGTTTGTTCTTTGCAAGTTCAAGGCAATGGGCAGATCCAACCAAGGAACCTCTACCTTCCCCTTAGGGACCCCGTTATGGGGAGGCACGGGAATGGCGACAATTTGGGAAGTGATTTGTCCCACGTAACGCACAAGTCATCTTCAGCAGGGGTAGAATGGCAGAGCTGGCTCTGACTCCGTCTGCCGTCCTCCCCATTGCTCTGCCTCGCAAGGTGCTTCATTGCTATCGAGCCTATGCCTCAGACTGTCTCTGTATGGTAGGCAGAGCCTCTCTCTCATTTTTTATTTTTACTTCCAGTGTGTTCCTGAGGATGCACAAAATGTACAGATCACACCCTGCGACCACAGAGTGATACATAAATCATGTTTCTGGGATACACGTGCTTCCTAGGGCTTCCTCTGGTGCTGCCTGGAGCACCGCAGACATGTGCTATCTGGCCTTTCCAAATCCCAACCCTCCACAAGGACAAGCGTAGCGCACAGTCTGCTGCATCTGACTTCCAAAAGCAGTGGGGAATATGCACAGAGGTGGAAGATGCCCCTGCCTCGTTGCTATTATCATATTACTTGTCTAGTATTTACCAGATTTTCTAGACATACGCTCTCTTGGCCCAAGGTCTTGGCTGCGTCATTTTAGATTAATCAGGCCTGAGCTATCCAGGTCAAAAATGGGGTCATGAGGGGTGACATTCAAAATGGAGAGTTTGTCTTGACAACAGAAGAAACAAGTGCTGTCCCATATTATAATCTGAAATAAAACGGCAGCAGTTTTCCAGCAACTTTGTGAAAAATCTGTTAAACTGACTAGACTCCATCAGTCATGATGACAATCCCAGCACGTATTTTCTTTTTCCTGTTTTCTGTGCAATAAAGTGACCCAGAGATGTTTTTCCATTCATGAAACAAATAGGGAAATGTCAGATTAAAGGCTGAAAAGAAGAACTTGGCTAGGAGCAATGCTTCTTTACTGTTATAATTATTTATAATTATTGTTAATATTATTGTATTACCAAACGAAATAGCTCTATTGTTTCACGCAGCAGAAGTCGCAGGCCCTATGATTCATTGTGCGCAGTTGCACAGCACTCTAGGGTAGGCTTAAAACACACTTCTCTATTAATCCTGAATAGACACGTAAACCTGCATGTACAATTTCCTGGGGTGGCCTCAAGCAAATCATCTCACCTGCAGTAAGACAGATGAAACCTGTGCCATTAAGGTCTGACCCTGAGCTGATGTAAAGTGGAGGAGAGCTATAGAAATTGCCATGCCACAGGCTCGTACTGAGAGCATCCCCTGGAGCCAGTAACAACCRGCAATACACAGTCCTAGCTCTCTACATGTACTGCACCGCAAAGGGACAGTCCCTGTAAGGACATCCATTTACACAGCAACAGTCAAAATAAAGTTCTCCATTTAGATATCCCATTTGCATTGTCAGTCACACTCACGGTCTTATCTCCAGGGAACTTCCAACCGCTTCATATTCTGGTTGGAGTGCAAATTCCTACGACATGAAGCAAACACCTCTGGCCCCTGGAGCAGCCCTTTTCCCAGAAACCTACGTAGGAAAACCCATGGCACTCTAAAAGACCACATGGCAGAACTGAACCTTTTCATTCTAAATCCACTTTTATTGCTGTTTCCAACCATCACGGGAATCGCACAGCATGCGAGTCAGAAAATGCAGACACCAGAGATCAGCTAAGTGGCAAATACCTTTCATTTGTGAGTTGCAGATCAAGCACCCAGCTGCTGCCCTCAGCACTGGGCTCTCTCCCCAGCTCATAGGGACTCTGAAATCCAGTGCTAACCTCACCGCTCTGGTCATCGAACTGAAAAAGGTGCCAAATCTAACCTCTACAGCCTGCCTCTCCAACTTGTCTTCCATAAAACACACTCCTCAGCAATGCTGCCATAAGCTCAATAGAGCATATTGACATTAGCAAAGCTGTTGGGTTCACTGGAGACCTAAACCCAGCAGAGCAAGCCCCTCCACAAGCACATTTCTGCGCTCTCCCCACTAATTGGGCAACGAAGACAAAGTGAAAACCCCACTGCTGAGCCAATGGATAAGCCGCCAGGAAATTTCAATGCTCCAAGCATGACGGCCAATGGAAACCATGACATAAAGTTCAGAAGAAGGTCACTGCTTCAAAATCTCTTTCTAAAGAGAGATTTTGTTATGGTTTTTCTTTTGCAAGCATGCATCAATAGAGCTAGAGTACCAGAGAGAGATAGAGAAGAAGGGTGGATGTATAAAAGAGATGCAAAATAAATTTTAAAGTACTTTTTGCCTGGGTGGTTCAGGTATATGTTTTCAGCCTTTGGTACAATGTGTGCATCTGCAAAACTCTGCACTGATGGGCAGAGAAGTGGTTTAAATGGCTGCCCACATTCTGCACAGCTGATAACCCACCTGCACCATAAGGTCGGTGGAGTTGGACAGACTCTACTGTAGCACCTGACAACCATTTAGAGGGTTCTCTCTGAATTTGGAGGCTTTATCTTGCATACTCACATATTAAGACTTTGACTGAGGTATCCCTGGGCTGGTTCCTATGTGACACAGGGCAGAGCTGGGACCAAGCCTCACACCTCCCAATCACCCAGCTCCAAAACACAAGCCACCTCCTGAAGGTGTCAAAAAAATGTTATGCTTACTAAAAAACTTTGGAGATTCAAAATGAAAGCCCTTGGCCACCTGAAGAAAAGGGATTATTTCCTTGCAATGGGACTCTGGTCTTCTCCTGCATCTAACTGGGCTACTGCTGAGCATATCACCACACTGCTTGCAGGTTTTCTATTTAGTGTCATAATAACACAG
The DNA here is from genome assembly GCA_035582835.1 of Phoebastria nigripes. NCBI lineage: Eukaryota > Metazoa > Chordata > Aves > Procellariiformes > Diomedeidae > Phoebastria > Phoebastria nigripes. The sequence continues at coordinate 451,686 of JAYKAV010000422.1, read as the reverse complement.
AGAAATATTACATTAAAGTGGGTACTGCTCTCCTTCATTAGGACTGGATCACCTTTGTATTAAACAAGGAAAAAAAACCCAACAAAAAACCTCTGGGTTTTCTGCCAAAAGCTGTGTGCTCTGCTTTGACTAAGGTCCTCTAGGAGCTCTGCACAAGCTAAGATAACAGATTTAAGGTATTTTATCTTGTGCAGTTTGGATATAGACTTAGGTTTTTCGGAAGTAAAATAGCAACATGACACCAGTTCAGCCCCAGGTCTTTTCCTCTCTCCTCGTGTTGTGTTTCATGGCAGCTTTCCATATTTGAAGGCTATCACACGTGGAAACCCATCTCTTATAACAACCCACAATCATTTATGTGACTCTCCAGATCAAGCCAACATAAGAACCGTGTGGACTCAGAGAGACAGAAAGCAGGTTCGGAGATGATCCGAACAACCAGCATGCCTACACTGCTGAGAGAGCTGTCAGTCTGAAGGTCAATTCTAATCCCACAGATTGTAAATACATAATCTGCTAACTGGCTGCTAAAGAGTTCTTGCTGGGCTATCAAAATATTTGCCTATAATCTGTTGTGTAGTCCCCAGTAGGGTCCACTTCTCATGAGGTGATCACTTGAAGCTTCTCTAAAATACAGAGCAAAAACACGCCACTGAGTGTTTTCAGAAAAATCAGCTCACAATGGAAACCCAGGAGGAGACACCAGCAGATCTTCTCTCCCTCACGCCCACCACATGTGCACCTCCGATGTGGAGTCCTCTGATAAAGAAGTAAATGACTTGTGGGTAGGAAATGACAAAGGGCAATTAAAATTATATTAAACTTTCTCATGGCTTTTCTCTGGTGTTTTCTGCAACACAAATGTCAGAAGATTAATTTGTTTACTGTCCACAGATGCAACGATAACCACAATTGCTTCCTGAGGAACATTCAGTGCAGCAATACTCCAGGTCCCTCTCTGCCACACAGCATTTTTCCATGGCATCTACTGGGGACTGCCACCGCTGAGAACGCCAGCGTGCAGTCCTGAAAGCACAAGGCACCCTGCCTAAGCTCAGAAAGCCAGGCCCACTATTGGTAGGGGAGAAGAAAACCCATGCTATCTGCTAGAAAGAGACCAAGAGAGATATCATGCAACCATGGGCTACAGTGCACCCTACGCCACTAAAGGCAAAACTCTTGCTTCTCCAATTAAATAAGTTTTGAACTCATGACACTATTCCTGACTTAAAAATATTATCAATGAAAGGAGAAGCAGGTTAACAAGATTAGCCATAGAGATGTTGCCACACACTGAACTACATGACTGCGTCCTTACATGCATGCATAAAAACTCACACAAGGGTTTTCACTGAAGCCCATCAGCAACTATTCACCCAAGCAGCTGCCTGTTGCTGCAGATAAAATGCTTATCACATCGCAGCCTGGCCCACCACGTGTTAAGCACATTCAAGTGAGAAGGCAAGTGATTCGTTTGGGCTACTTCCATTTTTGGGACACAACTTTGACCTCAGTCATTTGTCTGGGCTGTTCCCATTACATTTCCCTTTTCTGAGTGACTATCAAAGTTCTCAGAATAGCGGGAGGAAGATCTCCTCCTGGGCATTGCAGGAGCTTAGGATGTGTCAGATAAATGCATCAAAGAGATTACTCCTGAATGCTAAAAACCCACTGGAAATATATACGACAGCCCCAAGGCAGCCTGACACTAGCATCCCTCAGCTGGGGCTGTTAGACAAACAGCTCATATTTTACTCAGAGTGAAAAAATCGCACACATTATGGTTCTCTGACACTCTTTAATCTTAACACAGCTGCGAGCTTCTTTCAGCAGAGAGACCTTCTGGGTGAATGTGACCTTTGGATAAATCCTTGCATGTTCTCTGTGGTGGTATTTATTGTTACAGTCAGGCTAATGATTCACTTTGTGAACAGCCCTGGGAGGGATCTTTTTTCCAGCAGCCCCACAGACCTGTAAACATGTTCCTCGATCACTGTCACACCTGTACTGCAAAAGGGGAAAACAAAGGGTCAACCAAAAAAAAGGTATTCTTTCACACTTTCATTTGGATTACTGCACAGAAAGACAGCATTCATGTTTACAAGATATATAAGGGAGCGCTAAAAATTATTAACGTAGAGGCAGCTGGCTTCTGGTAGACTCTGTAAGTTATTACTGTTTTCTGGAAACACTAGCTACCAGGACATAATGCATTTTCCTGAGCCAAAAGGACAAGTAAGGCGTCACTGCACTTGCAGAACATTCCCATTCAAAGCAGGCAGTGGACGCTACAAGAGAGGAGGACAAAACCAATACAAGCCTTGAAAACTAAACCATGTGTCTCTTTGCCAGCTTTTAGAAATACTATTTATCTTAAGATAAAGCTGGTTTTCTTGCAGTTGATATTCAATATTACAAAAATTGTTTCTGTTCCTATTGCACATAAAGCATAGTAATCCTCTCTTGGTCATTCCACACACAGCTCACAACACAATCTTTTGCTGAGCCACCAAGAAGCCTGAATTCGGTCTGACCGTGTAATTTGACAGGCTCCAAACTGCCAAGGAAGGGAGGCGTCAAAAACTCCTGGGTAAACTACTTCTCTGGGTCTAACTGTTGAGTGGGTTATTGGACTACATCATGAAATACAATTCTGTCTAGAGCCCTGAGAACTGAACTAGCCCCACTCTCACCACTGACAAAAGATGAATCAGAGTTGGTTCATGTCAAACTGGAAGGCTTTCTCTGAATGGAAAGCAGACTTAAGAATTTTATTAGTACCTTAAACTTGAAAATGAAGGATGCTGCCAGCCTCGAGCCAGCATCTGCAAGAGATCAATTTCATAGAGACTGTTAAAAAAATAGCAGCGTTCAGATCTTTAGCAATGTATATAATTCAGGCAACAGTCAGAAGCAGGCAAAAATACATATGCTGGATATGTAGGAGTGATAGTCACGTAATATGTCGGTTTATGGGATCAGGCTCTGATCTCTGACTTTCCTGGCTCAAACTCTCTTCTTTCAGGCACCTGATGTTTTTAAATGATAAAACTTCTAACACAAAAGCAAGAGTAGTGGTGACCTGCAATGAGTTCAGCTGCATTTTCTTGCTTCCCAGGAAGGAGCAGTCCATGACACAGAAGTCACCACATTGTTTGCAGTAATTCTGAGACAATCAAGGACTGAATAGATGATACCAACCGTGGACTTCAGCAAGCTGTGCTGTCACAGCCCGAGATGGAAACATAACAGTAGGACACCGCAAGAAGCTCCTGTTGCTGCTGTTCATATTGTACCCACTCAACACACAATGCTCCCTCCTTTAGGCTACAAATCCAGCGTTTTCATGCACTCTACATAACCCCAGCAATTGTATGTCAAAGGGGCATATCCACAATTAAAAGGCTCTTTAAAGCAACACTGTAATGCTAATTTCTGTAAAGCATTGTAACAAACATTACAACAAACTTTGGAGTCATTCTGAATGTCAAAGAAACAAGTTCCTATCCTTGGAAAAGGTTGCTATTGGATGTCTATACCATGCAACCTTCTGTTTTCAGTCAACATGCAGACTTGGTAGGCCTTAGGGGAAAAATCAAGCTTAGTTTCCCCTCAGTCAATATTGGTTCTCAAGTCAATAAACCTTAATATTGACCACAAGATAGAAACCAGTAACTGTTTAATATCTTCTTCTGGGTTTTAATTATAAACACTGAGGAAATTTGTCAACTCCTGACTTCCTAGTCATATGGAAAAGCTTTTAAACATTCTGCATAGACTACTGTCAATCAGGTCCATCACGGTTATGGAACTAAAACATACTCCACCAACAATTCTCTGAGCATGTACACAGCACCTTTAACCTTGGCACGACTTTGAACCCGGTGCCTGCATCTGCTGCAAGGACAGTGAAGATAATAAATAGCACCTTTTTATGTCGCAAGAGTTAATTATTTGCAGTGCCACAGTTAAATTTCCGCTGCCCATATAAAACTGTAACTTCCATAGATGGGGAATGTTGACAAAAATCCCTGTGGTATTCCATAACTAAAAAGCATTCCTGGCCAAGTACTTTATCATTTGGAAAGAAATATGAACAGCACTGAGAGACAAAGAGAAATAAAAGAGACAGGTGAAGGAAATTCTGGGGGCTACGAGACGGTGCACAGTTTGCATGCAGCTGATAAAGAGAACCACGCAGTGTGAATTCCTCGCCTCAAAAACCAGATGGGAATCCTGGCCAGGGATATTGCCTCGCTACCACGTAACACAGGCTATGGCTATGGAATAGATTATGTCAAGTCAGGCAGCAGTCTAGACGTCTTGGGAGAAATCATGGGCTCATGAAAGAATACCCTGCCAGAGGAGTTTGTTCCCTCATTGCCTCTCTGCCACTGTGTTTTGTGTGATCTCGCCCGGCTGTGCAGAGTACACGTTTCACAGGTGCCYGTTATCTGCGTTCTTCATCTGCAGGGGATGGATGGACACCAGTTTGAAACGACTGTCTAGAAATCAAACTAACCAAAGAGATAAACTATCTGGAGATCAGTACAGGTGAGTTAAAGGAGAGTTGGAAGATGAACCAAATATCCCTTACTAATGGGCTGAAATGTCCATGTACTGTATTTCAATTTTGGGCTTGTGGGTATTTTTGAAATCAGATATTTGCTGCTAATGGTTGCAGTGAAGATCTGGGCCTTCTGTAAAGTCAGGAATCGTGATGCAAATAGGGGGAACTACATATTTCAGACGCTGACAAAACACAGCCTAATTAATGTATAGAATCTGGGCATGTTAACAACCTCAATGGCAGATAAAATAGCCACTTGTTTGTGGGATCTGTGTAGTTCTCTGATTACAGAACAACCTCAACCCCTTCAAGTGATATCTTGGTGATCCTTCTCTATATTGTCAGCAAATCATCTTTGCCTTTGGAAACAAGGCCAAGAAGTGTATTCCTCATGCCATGCAGTCTATAACCCTTTTTTGAAAAAGTTTTCTGTACCCACAGCAAATCTTGAAATCATTGAAAGTTTATGTCACCCTTTGAGGACACCTAGGACATCTATGATCTATGTCATCACCTTGCCATGATGAAAAATATCCCTCCAGAAAGTATGGAAATTTTTTTCATGAACAATGGGCTGAGAAATCAGTACAACAGAGAAGAACCACGTAGACAGACAGATGAGCAGAATGACAAAAATGGGCTTTCAAACCTCAGCCAAATCCTTGATATCTGAAAACAGAGTATGGGGTTTTTCTTGCATATCGACTCCTCCTACTCCAAAAGCAAGTCTTTTATAGTCCATGCCTCAATCCATTACTAGGTTTTGACTTGTTTTAAGGTTCTTACTTGCCAAAGACACATTGCTGCATGGAGTATTAATGAAGTTGTCATCTAACTGGGCCTTACAGGAGCAGAGAAGATTTAGTACCTTCTTAAAAAGACTAGCAACGCTTTCTTCTGAAAGTTTGAAAAGAATTTGTGCTTTGACCAGAATAAGACAATACACTTCTTGTACATGTGAAACCTCTTAAATCCTATCAGAAGGACTTGAGCTTGAGGCCAGGAACCAGGCACTTTCACGTTTTAATCTCAAATCTGCTCTTGGCTTCCTGCACAGCAAAGAACTCTTTCTTCATTTCAGCAACTTTAAACCAGGGTGCACTGAGAATTAAACGTTTACACTGCAATTTGAAAATGTAAAGTGCTAAGAAGGAGCACTTAGGAAATGAACTTTGTAAACTTTTTCCTTGCTGCCATGGTATCCACCATCCTCAACAGCCTCTTACTTCATGTACTCATAGACTACATAACCTTAAGCACTCACTCTCTGTAAACTACATACCTCACTTGAGAGCTGATGTACAAAAATCAGCTGTCTGAATACCTTAACACTTACGACAGCTTCCTCTGGACTGATCATGAGAGAAATGACTTGTTATTAATTTTCACATGCTGGATTTATTTTAGCTTTTATGTTTCAGGAATATTATATAAACAGAATGTTAGTTGTAGGAGTACCCAGGAATGCAAGAAAACATATGGCTCCAACTCCCTTCAGTATTCCCAGCGCATTCCCCACCAATTTTAATTTCAACTGGCTTAAGTGGGGGAGTCAGGGAGAGACTTAAATGCTCTCATCCTCTGCATATCATATAAAGAGGTGAAATCACAGCACCTGCTCTCACATATGCAGAGCCCTCCATTTGGGTGAAAATATAACCCTACCACTCCCTTTGGGTGGGGAAGGGACTGTTTATGGTGTATTTTGGATCCAGTGGCATTTTAGTTCTACCCCTGCTCCAGGATGGCACTGGCAATCTCCAGTCCTGAGACCTCACCATGTTAGCATAAGTCTATGCCTGCTCTGATGAGTCCACCAGAGACAGAGTTAATTACGAGAGCAGAGCCACACACATGTGTTTCTAAGTGGCATCTCAACAGTTTAAAGGGTGGGTGAACCTGACACACATACCCATGCATCCAGCCTGTGCCGTGTACCTTACCCAAGATTAGATATTGTGATGGTAAATATTTGAGATGGATAAATACATATTCCTGTATAAGCACAAGTACCTCCACCCATTCTTGCCTTACTTCCCACAAGTCTGCTCTTTGCTCTGGTGTTGCAACACCCTAGGGTACAATAATCMTCAGGTGCCAAGATTTGCCATGGGGGGGGTCACGAGCTTTTGCTGTCATGCCCCAAGCCCTCATCAGCACTGGCCCTGCCGCATATGGCTGTGTAGGACCGGTGTGCTCGCAGTTAAACAAGGGCTGCACCTGCCTCTCATCACACTGCCGGCACCTGGTGCTTGATCTGCTCTTGCTCTTGGTGCTCCGCTGCCCAGGGAGCAAACATTTTGCAGGTTGAACGGCAGCAAAGGCCTCCCGAAACGGCTTGTACTGCACTTGTTTGTGGGCCTGCGTAAATCACCGGTAATGCGAGGTGCTGATGCCTTAGTGTGCAGTGAAGACTGAAGGAAAAACGAGGCTTGAGTAATTAACAGAAGTTAATTGCTTTACACACTAGCACTTCGCATGCTTGAGAGAGCAAGTGTGGAGTATGGGACCTTCACGTGCCTATCGATACAGCGAGCCCTTACGGGGACGGACAGGAGAGAGGCAGATTTGCCTTTACCCCAGATTGCTACTTTATACCACAGACAGCTACTAAAAAGCTGACATAAGGTCCCTGGAGATCTCGAAGACTGGGAACACCCCAGATTTTTTGGATGCCCTGTGAGATTTAGGAAACAACAGCAAAACTGAAGGAAAAACCTTCAGCTATTAAAAACACCCACAAGAAAGCTTTCAGTTAAATCTAACCCATGTAAATTCTCCAGAATGGACCCCTCGCATGCGGCAAGTCAGCTCTCCGAATGACTGCAAGAGCAAGCTCGATAAGCTGCTCGGAGCTGTCAAAACCTTCCTAAGGCAAACTTTCTACAGAAAATTTTTTTGTGCTGGTCACAGCTCACGTCCTGCTTTGTCTGGTTATCCTGCCAGAAGCATAAATGAACTCATAAGAATAACAGGAGGATTAGGTTAAGCTTATTTTTAAAACGTTTCCCACAAATTCGTCTCATTTGCCTGCTTATAAACACCCTCGTTCATCTTTGCTGTGTGTCTAATTAGGCAGGATATACTGCAGGTGGCTTAAAATAGGAGCTGAAATATAGTAGCTTTGCAGTTATGCATGTTAAAGGAAAGGTAATTAAAATTTCATGCTATGAGATGTAAACTGATCATCTCAGGGGCCTGAAAGGGGTTTCTCCACCATATATGACATGGCACAGTTGGCCAGCTACAGTATGGGTGGGTTTCCTCTTCCTTGCAACACTTATTAGCCTCTGCCCAAGGCAGAATATAAGATCCGATGGGTTGGTTTCTTGAATTATTTATTCACGGAAATAGACATATTACCATCAGCTAAGCATCTCTGGATTTTATTTAAAATCAATACTGCAATAAAGCTTAAAACATAAAAAGCTAAAATTAAATTAAAACAAACTAGCAAAGAAAGCCCTGCTGTGAACATGTCTTAGAGGTTAATTAAAATGAGATCGAACAGAGGTCTTGGATTTTGTAGCAGCTGTAGTTAAAATTCTGCGGTACCTGACGGAGACATAGGGTGGTTTCCTCTGATCATGCTGACAACTTCTCTGAATAGCATCTCTCCAAAAAATGGGATTTATTTTCGCAGCTAAAAAGAATACTTCAGTGTAGCAAGTATTTTTGCTTTGGCAATGGATCAAGTTGCACCAAATGGCAGGTGGCGTCTTTTAAAACATTTCCACACGGGAGGATATCACTCTGCTTTTCTACCAGTTCCTCGCCACACCTGCTCTCTTATTTTTAAAAATCATGCATTGTATTATATTACTGAAACATCAGGGGTGTTTTCCAGAATGTGAAAGGGCCCTTTCCAAAAATATTTATTAGTGTATGCAACAGGGATGTGCTTGTATTTTGCCATGATAGTCCTAGGGCACACTCATGCTCACTGTGAAATAGTGGCACTTTAAGATTATAGCTTTAATAAGGATATTTGAGATGGGGAACTCTATATTAAAGAAGTTATGCCTAGGGCATGTTTAAAAGCCTATCAGATAAGCTTTGAAAAATGTGAGGGACAGCAGACCTAGCATTGCAGGCTTTTTCTACAAACTTCTTACAGCCAAGAAGAAAGAACCACGAGTGAACTCAAGTTAGCGAAACACAGAAAGGATCTCTCAGTAGCCTGTGGCCAGACAAATTAGGCCTTCTGCCTTGGAAAGCCACCCGTTAGATTTTCCCTAGGAAAAAAGTGGCAAGCAGACAGGATCTGGGAGCCCCAGTCTGAATGCGTTTCACTTTGCCTAACCCAGTAAAGAATGGACCTGCTGTCTCTGAACCAGCTGAAGCTTTCTTAAATTGTCTGTGGTACAGCAAATGGTGGGAAGGCTAACCAAGGATTACTAAACTGATGCAAGAGATTAGTGTAAGAAATCTGCATGGGACAAGAACAGTCACAATGATGAAAACCTGTCACCCAAATATAGCAAAATTCCCATTGACTTCAGTGAATCAGGATTTTATCCCATGACTCCAAGGTACTGTAGAAAAACAAACAAAAACACCCTACCAAAACTCTGTTAAAGGTAATCCAGGAACAACAAGTTCTGAGAATGCAGTCCATATTGACAAATGAGACGGGCATTTATGGTACCCTACTTTTCTGTTAGATGTCTCCCCCTCTCCTCCCTTCCCCATAGTTCCTACCATCCTTCAGGATCATTTTTGTCTCAGTCAAACTGACCTTACATTTTCACATGCAGAGTCTCACATCTGTCAGACACTGGGCAATGAGGAAGACAGTATTTGGTTATGAAACACCTGACTTGGATTTCATTGAGCCAGGTAATAAACCAGAAAGAAATGAAGTTTTACTAGGCCTAGACCTGCTCCTGCAGGTTTTTGTAATAAGTCTCTATATACCTGCATGCATGATAATCACAAATGGAGTTCTTTCCTGGAAAAGAGGGAAAAGAAGCCTCATATTGCACTTGCAACCAGTAGGAAATAACATCTCATTCAGTGTAAAAGGATAGCGTCAAGTAGGGTTGTGATCATGTAATTAGGTAAGCAAAACAAACACATTCCAGACATGCCATCCTTTGAAGGAAAGGAAACTTCCCTGGGTTTCAATCACAGAGTAGTATGCTGCTTCATCTGGTTTTCCTATAAAAAAATCTTTCCTTGTTAAAAAAAAAAAAATCATTAACTTTCCATATAGGGAAGCACAAAGTGGGTCATCGGGGAAGCACGCGCTTCTCGGCTGGAAGCAAGCCACGGATGGTCCCAGGTGAATGGTGTCTGTCCAACACCACGGTCTTGTCAGATTTTGGAGCCCTCTCCACCCTCATCCCCCCCCATTCCCAATACCTCAACAGGAAAGGAGACATCTGTGAATCCTCTGGCACTGCTTCAATGTTTTACAGCTGTAATAACCACTGATACAAAGAGAAGAATGTTTTCTAGCCCCAAATTCCTGAGGTACTTTTCTAAACAGACACAAGTGGATGGGGCTTGGTTACGTGAAAAATACCCCACCAGGGGCAGGGGTGTAGGGAAAGACGAAGAGGAATCATGATCTGCAGATAATTGAGCTCAGCTTGGCTTCAGATTTATCTTCTCTGACCACTCAACCTATTTGTCCAAATCCAAACTTCTAATCCTTAAATCCAAACAGTATTTTTCTGGCAGCTTGCACTCACTCTTGGCTACATCAGATGAAAAATACTTCAAGGAGGAGGCTTAAAACAGTGGTGATCTATAGACATATATATGCGGCATTTTTGCAGTACTCCTTACCATCAGCATATAGGTAGCAAAGTTTGATGCTTGCTGCTAGAAATCCCAAGGTGCATCGGACACTACAAAGACCATTTTCTCCCATTTGTTAGCACTGTCAGTCACCAGCAGTGTAAGTCATGGTGCCTCTTACCTGTATGTCAGTGAGTTCATCACAGCCTTACACAAGATGCACAGGCTGACATTTAGAAGTGGTTTGGGGAATAGTGCCAATTCGTACAGAGGCATAAAGTAAAGGCAGCAGGCAGCCCAGCCAGATACGTGTGGATAATGTGTTCCCAAGCACCAGTGCTCTTGTAAGGGTTGGGAACACCGGCTCTCCCAGTGCCTACACATTTAGGCTTAGTCCTTTGCGCGTTTCTCCAATGCAGATCTGCAAAGGATCACCTTGTATAAGTAGAATGATATAAAGCAGAGTATTTCTGTACAGAAAGCCTGAATTATTAAGCACTTAACAATGCAAGCAACTAAAGGTCCAGTGGTAACTTCAAATGGATGGAAGACTCAAAGATGCTGAACAGAGCAGACTGGAAAGTGGAGCATCTAGCTCACAGGATACTCAAGTCCTGGTGCAGATTTGCTTAAACAAATACCATTATTATTTCAAATATTTTTAAATTCCTTTCTAACCAGAAGCTCCCTGGGTCATACAGCTGCTCAGTGACAATTTGCCCAAGAAGCTGAGTAAATTGTTTCATCCTGAGCTCCTCTCTGTTGTGGTTACACTGCTGCTAGTACCCAGACTCAGGGCCAGCTTTGGGCAGGTGGTCTGACAGGTGCAGGAACATCCCTACCTTAGCACGAGGGTGAGTGGGAGCAAGAGCCCTTGCTCTGTACCGGCTCTGCAAGGGGACCAACCACGGCTCCATGCCATTGATCCTTTTCTCGAGCCAACACCACTGGCTTGTCTTGAAGTGGGGGACAGGCCAGGTCTGCCCTGGGGTGGGTGGAAAGACAGATGTGAAGGCTGGTGCAGGAGCAGGAGCTGGGACAGAAGCCACCCTGGTGAGCAGTCAGAGCTACAGCCACCCTTCGGTTACACTACAGACAAGTCCTGGAGCAGCCCGGCCTCAGCTGGAGCAGCACAGGCAACTGCTGTGCCCACATGCACAGCCAGGACCAGAAAACCTCGTGGGGAGAATTTTGCAATACGCACCCTTGGCAGCAAACAGAGGGCTCCAGAGATCCCAGTTCCACCCACCCCTTTAACACTTGAAATGGGCTTTTCTGAAGTCATTCTTCAGCCTACATTTCTTTTGCACCATCCTGCTGAGTGAACATGGGGGCATAACCACATGAATTTTACAGCTGTAGGACATCATTGTTAACAGGGAAAAAAACCTTCAAACCTTCCGCTTCAAAGCCACAAACCCTTGGTCCCCATCTTTTAAATAGAGCTCGTAATTAACTTAGCAATGCTATGGCTCACATGCTGTCTGCAGCCATCCATGGCATATCTGTCAAACTTAATAACAGAGCTGACGGACTACACAACATTGCAATTTATGCTTTAACTCTAAACAATAATATTTTCTCTAGTTAAGTGGAAATTTTTAGAAAAACTGCAAGACTGCAGCAGTTAACTGCATGAAGTTAATTAGTTAACTGAAATAGAAACTCATTAACTGATTAACCAAGAGCTAAGATGGAGTAATATCAGCACAGTCACAAGGAACATTTAAGACAAGAATTGCAATAAAGTAGATTTGCAATTCCTGAATGTATTTGATTAACAGATTCAAACAAATGAGGCTATTACTATGTTAATTACTGCTTGCCATAAAATACTGAATATGATTAAATTCAAGTGTTTGAGAGAAAAACATACCTCTTAGGACAATTACAAAAGAGAAAAAGAGAGTAACTAATCATTTGGTATGCTGTTGTCTGTTATAAACGTAATAATAATAATAGCAACAATAACAAAAATATATAGTAATAATAGGAAGAGTAATAACAATAAAAAGACTTGTCCCAAGAGTTAGGAGCACAAATTTTCCAATCTCAAATGGGGAAATCTACTTCATGGCAAAAGCAAGATATTGAATATTTTTCCAAAGTTATGGCAATAGCGAGAGTCTTGAGCAATGTCTAACTAGTCATTTATGAACTCAACTGCTGTGTAGGTGTATTAGAGATGGGTGATATACTGATATCATGTTGATGTCACATTCCAAATCTGTTGGTGATACCAAACTATTAAAAAAAAACTACTAGAAAGCCATGGATGCTAATGAGGGCAGGTGTTAATAGGAATATTAGTTCTGTGCCTTCCTTTATGGTGTCTCCTGCAGCCCAACTTGTCCCTGTATTAAGCAGCATTGCTATGCTTCTCTCACTGCGGTCCCTGCACCCCTGTTTGGGGCTGCCTGCTCCTATGCCTCCCAAGGAGGCTCCCGAGAGGTATCAGCCATGGCTGAGCAAATCAGGCATGGGGGCACACTGAGGACCTGTCCCCCATGCCACGTTGCTCCCTGGCCTCACTGGGGCTGGAGTCACCTCCAGGCCCTTGCTCCAGCACAGCTCCAAGGTACACAATGAGATCAGCCATGGGGTAGGGCTTGGTGAGCACAGAAAGTCCTCTTCTCCTTCCTCAAGTCCCTTAAGCTCCCCAAATCCTCATCCAAGAGCTTAAGTAGTACCATAATATTTCTTGATAATGTGAAAGAGCTTTTTCTGGTAACAGCAGCATGAGAAATTCGGATGGTATCACCTATTTTTAGTGCTGCTTATACTCAAGAGCAGCTTCAGGAGTCTGAGTGCAAGCTTTATTGCATACATAGTTGAAGTATCCCCTCTAAAAAAATTACTACTGAGTAACCTTGGTAACTTTTTCTTTTTATGGCAAGGACTAATCCAGGATGCTTAGCCATATTAAAGTATCAAAATAGACAAGTGGCAATGGTGATGGCTGTCACTGCTAATCTCTCCTTCACCCAGACTTTACCAAAATATCCTGGAAATTCAAAATCGTTTCCCTGCTTAATGAACTTGCCTCCGCAAAGTTCAACCCTAAGGGTTATTTTTAGAGTATTACTCATGAGTACTGAACAACTAGCAATGCATTAAAGACAAACAAAAAATACCAACCCAAAACTAAACAAAACAAACCACAATTAAAAGCCCATAAAACGTGTCTAGTTACAAAACAAAGAATTAAAAGAGTGGTATAAAATTAGATGCTAAAATTGTTAGTTTGCAGTCTGGACTATTTCAAAATCCYTTCTTGTGCACTTACATTGTGCTTTCTTCTACCATGTGCTTTGCAGAGAAACACAAGTCACCAAAGTCACAACATCAAAAAAAGGGGTAAGGGCAAGGTGCACAACCATTTCTACTAAGTTGTCACAGATCTATCAAGGTCAAGCTCAGGAGTTAGCTGTTCTTCACCCCACAAACCATGCAGCTAGATCTCTACTCTTTAAAACATTAACCATGTCCTTTTCACCTAACAATCATGACAATCTTGCTGTATATGTTTTTTGGATGGCTAACAAAAGGAGAAACTACAGCTGTAAAAAGAATGAGACTTAAAGTGAATTTGAGACGTCTTCACAGAAATCTCCTCAGTAACACAATGTCAGACAAATGTTTGCGATGCATTGTTCGCTGCCTTTTTTGGTATTTCGAGAAAACACACCCTAATTCGTAATGTTCCTGCTGAGTTTATTTCTATTTCTGAGAATTCTTATTAACAGCAGGTCACTACCAGAGCAGCATAATGAAAATGAGGCAATGTTGATAATATAGGCAAGAATGACCAAGAAAGGTTAACTCTTGAGAATGCAGTATTTCGAATGGAAAAATTCCATAGTACGTAATGTTGGAGGGTAAAAACTGAGAAGCTATTCAATTCAAAGAGGAGATGAATAGAAAAGTGACAGAACCCGACCCTACCATTCTGCCTCTTCACTTCTCTTACCGCTAGGAGCTTGTTCGTATTCAGAAAAGCAGAATTGGAAAAATTTTAGTTAAACCTAGCCTGAAATTAGAAAACATTGACTAAATATGCTTTTCTAAAAGACCTCAGTAAAAAGCTGTAAATGTTAATTTAAATTTCTTTTAATGGTAATTTAAATTTTCTGCAAAAGTACATTACCAGCAATGAGTTCTTTGAAAAAAATTCATGAAAAATGCAAATTTCTTAAGTACTCATATTTATACTTATACACATACACATGCGCATATTTATATATGAGAAGATTTATGTTAGAAAGGTTCTCAGAACTTTCCTGAATGTGTGTCCCATAATCATTACCTCCTTGCAGGAATTTCCTAGTATGAAAAATGGCCATGGTCATTGAATAAATTGCTTGCTACAACTTTGTCAGTTTCTAACAAGAAGTAGCATTCCACTAAATACCATTATTTAATTTTAATTTATATTTTATCTTTGATTCCTGTATTGGGAGCTGAGCATTCTAACAGCTGGCAACATCTAAATGGAAACAAACGAACAGCTACTTCTGACAGAATATGATGGTCATTTCAACATAAAGTTTCCTTAGGGAAAAATAGACTTTTCTACAAAAGGACATAATCAAATTAAATATTCGCTTGACTTCATTGTCTGTCCAGGACAAATAGAAGACATTATTTTAAAGGAACAGAAATGCTCTACAGTAATTCTTGTGTGCAAACATGTAGAGACTTTTTTTCTGGCTGCTGTAGCCAAAATATAAATCATTTTCCACTGTGGTGTCAGGAAGTGTATTGCACTAAATTAATCAAGAGCTACTTTAAAAAAGGGACAAAAAATCCACTGCAAAATGAAACAAATCTTTCTGTGCCTGTTTTCCATTTGCATTGTCATCACTTACCTTTAGAGGACGATGGAAGTGAGATGGGAATGTTGCTGAAATGCATTCAACAGACACTGTGTGTGTGTGTGTGTGTTAGCATCTCTAGTGCTCTCTGCTATGCCTCCAGCCATTGGAAAAGATAAAGTATTATAACCTGCACACAATACAATCTTCACTCTTTGCCAGGCTCCTAGCACAGGGGTACACTATAGCAAACTAAATGCAGAAGCACATAGACTACAAGCCAAACTGTGTGTCGTCTTCTAGCATTTCCCAGTCCCAGACGTATTCTGCTGGGGTAGATAAAAGTCTTTCTGTCTCATTATAAAAGAAGAGGAAAGGCAATTCATAAGGGAAATGGAGTAATTTTAGAAAGCTTTTCCTAATAAGCCCAATAGTTCAGCAGATGTGCGCAAGTGGGGAAAGCTGGGAGCGCAGAGATCAGGCAGCTCCATCCGCCATCATACAACTGTGACTCAGCTTGCTTTTATCTTTTATGTCAGGCAATCAAAAGAAAAGCCAATTTTATTTACTGAGTGAGGGGCAAATAAACTCATGCCAATTAAAGAACAGAAATGATGTCTCTGTGGTTTAGACTGGAAGCATTTTAAAGATAAAAAATCTTAAATAATTCACTCAGACAAGGCTTCTAGATCCTCATCTGTCTTCCTTTGCTCCCAGGGCAGGATGGGTATGCACTGAACTTTTTGTTAACTCTCTCCTTTCAAAGTCTCAACCCACAAACTACACCATCCAAGAGGCACCAGTAATATTTAATATCCCTGCTTTAATAAAGTCATTTTGAAAATGCTTCTGGGAAGATGCACTTCTGTGGACCACAAGCAATAGCAATTAAAGTCAGCCTCAACTTTACAGCTGACTTTGAAATCAGCAAGAGCTTACCAAAATGTTTTGAACTCTCTTCCCCCTCTCTCCTCAGTCTCCAAAAGTACTTTTTCTCTAGGTGATCACAAGCCTGCCTGCCTTTCTCACTGTTGGCTGCTCGGGTCTTTATTAGCTCAGGACCATCTTCTTCTAATTCCTGACTCAGCAAAGCTCATCATAATGTAACTCTAAGCCTGTATATTAATTCTTAGCAAAAGCAGCTCAAAGCATGTGCTCAAACGCTACTGAAATTGGGCCAACTGTGTGGTCTTTCTCCTCGCATAGTAACTTACTATCTCCCTCCACAGCAAGCCACACTTACCGGTAAAATGTGGTATAATCCACCGTTGAATGACAGCTCTGAAACTCCCACGCTTTGAGTTTCTGGCATTCCCGGTGAGCTCGGAGTTTCACCCTGACTGTCCCATGACAGAGCTCGGGCACAGGTTTTCTCTGCGGGCGGCTGCAGAACTCGTTGGACTCCACGCGCCAGGATTCGGCAAAGTCGTCCACGTCAAACTTAAAATTCCCGTCCCCCCCAATCAGGTCATCTCGCTTGTGCCCATTGTAATTGCCACACAGACCACAGAGTTTGCCCTTCAGATGTGGCGCAGCCATGACTTCCACAAAACTGTCTCCATCCCATGAAATTTCCAAGCCTAATAAAGAGATGAGACAAAAACATGCACACGAAAGAGAAGAAGAAGAAATTGAAGGTAAGAAACTGTGCTTTATGTTTGTGAAACAGTGTTCATGGGAACCTAAACAAAGCCATTGGCTTCCTTCTGATAATGTTGTTAGATTTCTATATACCTCTGGGTAAGTGCCTCTGGCAAATGTAATGTTTCTTAAATCACAGTCAATTACAATACACTCATGCCTGTGTCTGTTTATTTTTGTTCCTCCTTGCTAATGAATGGGGTTATCCTAAAAAATCTGGAGCCAAGGCAGAACTACTTTCAACATCAAAAGAGGGCTCTTGCAAAATTCTGCAAATTGAATTTTCTAGGGCAAATTTCTAGCTGATTTCACAGGGACCCCAGAATTTCAGCCATTGTCACCCATTGCATAGGTCATGGGCATACGAAGGTGTCCATGCCACATGAGACTCCACCAGTGACCACCTTAGGGAAAACATYCTTTTCTTGCCTGCAGAGCTGACACTGATCACTCATTTGGGTGAATACAACTGTTCCAATACAAGTACCTAATTTTGTGTGGGTAAAGAGAGTGAAAAAGATGACCACAAAGATATGTCAGATGGGTAAAACTGTTGTAGGAAGGCATTCTGAATTGGATTCAAACTGTTCATTCAAAAGGTGTTAATTACCAACCTTCTGAAGTTGTCTTCATAAGTCAGCAACACTGAGGAATGATGGCAAACATCTAACCTTCATCTAGAGGCTGGGATGCAAGTGCTCTGCTACAATCTGATTTACAGTAAGGTTTTGGACTTCTAGTACAGCAAAATCAAAATTGCTTTCTCTGGGTGAAATCCATTTTATCTGTCTGTACCCATCTAAAAGCTCGGTGTCTAGCTTAAGTCAGCTGTCTGGGCCCTCTCTTTAATGAAGAGAAATAGGCAGCTCTGGGTCACAACATGGATGTCTAATGCAGAGGGAATAAACTACCTTCTGAATGCCTTTCTGTTTCCAGTGATACTCTAGAGGGCCCAGAGATCAGGTGGAGACTAAACTTCTAGTTTTTACCTGGGTGACTGTAAATTAAATGAATTCCACCCTTTGAGGAGTAAATATGTATCTCATAAGGGAAAGCAATTTTGGTATCATATGGGATAAAACCAACACCAAGAATCACTGCTGCTTAACTTCTACCCAAAAATGGCCTTTCTTTTAATTATTTCCAATGTCTGATGAATGCTACTACTTCACATCTCTGCAGTAAACCTGCATCTGAAGATCACAAATAATTTTGCTGACGTTAATTTATTCCCATAAAGTACCTGTGTGCAGCGGTTAGTTAAGGATAAACACAGGAACCTGCTTTTAAACAGGATAATCCAGATTTTACCCTTTTCTCCCTGCCTGGCCAAGAATACCAAACAAACAGCATCACTCTGCGGCAGGACCAGGGCTTCCTTCCAGCTTTCTACATTTGCTGTGTGGGCTGGCTTAGCACCACCCTTTCCTCTTGTAAATCAGTGCTTGTCACTATGTGATCCAAATCCTGCCCTATCCTCATGTAAGTAATTAACATACCAGTGACTCAGTTCAAAGCTGGAACCCTTCCTTTAGCAACACATCCCATTGTCTCCTATGACAATTCCTACCCACACTGCAGAGAAACAGGGTGAGGCTCAAATGGCAATTATGGCTATCGAAGAGGTGCTTTGCCATCAGTACATACTGCCCTGGTGCTTGTGTGGTTTACACCCTGTCACCAAGAGTTTGGGGAACGATTTACCCAGCAAGGCTGTGCAGATAATTCCGTATCACTGGTCACTACAGTCTATTGCATCATGTTTTCTTATCATATAGGTTAGCAATGATAGCACAAATATGTCCTGAGCTGACTATGCCTGAAAGCAGTTTCAAATTATCTAATAAACCCAGCATGGATAGGGCCACTGTGTCCGCCTCCAAAGGCACTTTACACCCAGCCAACTGAGAAATTGTGCAAGACAACAATTGTTAATGAGGCCAGCACAGTGGCAAGGGGGAAAGCTGCCTTTTAAGCTGCTTCATACATTATCATTGCTAGACAAATTCAAATTCCAGCTGTCTTTGCTTCTGACAACACTGAACAAAACAAAACACAGCTTGATTTGCAGACACCAGATTACTACTGCCATGCTGGCATTTAGAAAAACCTTGCCGTTAACTTATAAACTAAGATTTCTTCAGACTTGAGAATCATATAAACTTTCTCAAAGCTTGAAGCACCAAGATCCAAATTCTCAGACAGTTCTCTCCAGAAAATAACTCCAGTTTTTAAGGCAGTGTTCAACTTCTTCCCCAAACGAGCTCCCTCAGAAGCTGCTGACTTTAAGCAGAGTCACAAAAGACCGGCTAATAATTCTATCTTAATTTTCCTTTTACAACTTTTTTTGTCAAGCCAAGACTTACTGACTTTCAGTGAAACCACTCACATTCATTACGAAAGGTTAACTCTAAAATTATCCTGAATATTTGTGTGTCCTTTGTGAGAGTTAAGTTAATCTACTTGTTAAATGTTGCTCTGTGAACTCTAGGTATGCAGACAAGAATGACGTTAAATTATGACTTTTCATCTCAGCATATAAAAATGCACATTTTTAAATGCAGAGAGTCCTGCTTTGATTACTGGATTTGATTCAAGAGACTCACAGTTTAACTACCACAAAAGGATGTACTTTCCTCTAGCTGGGTATTGTTTAATTACACTATATTCTGCTGTAATTGCTCAGATGGAAGGGTAATTTCTAGCTTTGATRAACAGCCTAAAGGTTTTGGTCCATAATGGAGCTTATTCCCTTTTGGGGTAACGAGGAAGGGTATTTACTCCTACACACATGATAATTTTGTCGGGGCCTGATGGCACTGTGCAGTGTGTGCCTTTTTGTTTGTTCGCAAGCAGAAAATTCAGTTGGTTTCTGTAAACCAACAAGAGCTGTGACAGATGGGATTATGCTACGGAGCGATGTTTGAAATGGTCTCCTTGGCAGACAGAAATTGTTTGGAAGAGTTTCTTGGTCCCTATACCCCCCTTTCCTTCCCCCCCAAAATGGATGAGTTTCCCATTCACTTGGACAAGGGTCAGAATCCAAGAGATGTGAAGCCAAAGGATGCAGCATCTGTCCCATCTGGGGATGTGCAGAAAAGGAATATTCTCTGAGTTACTTTTTAGGGTTTTCCAATTTTCCTCTTTCTTTGAAGGATGCTTAATCAACTTGTTACTTGATTTCTTAACTTGGCACACTATGTGCTCTACTGCAYTTAAAAAAAATCCTTCTGGATTTATGTACATCACACACTGAGTTCCCCATGCTGGGAACTCCCATCAATTGTTCTGATTTTTCATGGTAAAGGCATCCTCGAGAACTGGCAGATCACTCTTCCCTAAAGATTTAGTGCCAAAGTGGTACAGAAAACCTCAGCAAAGCGGCTTCATGCAAAAGATAGCACAGGAACAACAACAAAAACACAAATGCTCCTGCACTAGAAGGACAGATAAGTAACACCAGCCCTGTGACCCTCTGCTCTCTCGTCTTTTTAACAGACAGATTTTAGACAAGGACTCAACACCATCCCAACCACACCCATGAGGAAGTACCTGCAAATGTAGGGTGCCAGAATTGCTGCTGCATGGCATCCAGGGCTACAGCTGGTGAGGAATTTAGCAACAAAACAGGTTTTCACTGGAAAATGCCAATTCATCAGAACTGAAATGCTTCAGGGAGACATATCGGATTCAATGAACTTCCAACACAGCACAGGCAAGGCTCCAAGCTGGTTTCCTGCCAGCTCGCCTGGTGGGCTGCCTGGAAGCCTGGACTCTCAGGGTATGCAACTCCAGGATAGCCCTGCCATGCAGATTGCCCTGTAGCCAGGGACCACAAGGCTTCCTGAAGCTTTGGGCTCCCCTGTTTTACCCAGGGCTCAGCTCCCAGCTCTGCAAAAGGAAAACCAAAAGCCGTGGGAATGCTGGCTGAGCTGTAAGCACCAGACCCTGCACTTCCCAGCCCAATTTTACTTTGAATTTTGCTTCTAGTGCAGTGGTTTTGCTTATTTTTCATTACTTCATCCCTCCCCCTCTTTTTTCACCCTACACTGGGAAAGTATATATTTTTTAAAATATCCATGTTTCATTCTGAAACAGAAAATTCTCCAATTTTTTACCCCCGGCACTCCGAATTTCCTGTGGAACAAAAGGTTTGCCTTTAAACCAGTTCTACTCAGCACATTCCTCCTCTCTACAGCCTCTCTGCTTCTTGTCCTCTCCCAGCAAAATGGAGCCATGCTGTTCTGCTGCTTTCCAGGCCTTACGTGCTGAGGAAAGGAGGACTTGGCCCATCGTGCTGCGTTCAGCAAGAGAAACCTGATCCTGCTCCGTTAAGGGGAGGAATTATTTAGGCTATAATTTGCAGTGATTACACACTGTTTGGTATGTTGTCATATGCCATGTTTGCACTCCCTCTGCCAACACATGGACAAGGATGTGTGTAGTCATTTATTAGGCTTGCACCAGAGACAAATGGAATAGCAGCAGGATTAGCTGTCATTCATCTTCGATTGAAAACCTTTCCTTGGCCTGTGGTTGGCTAATGAAATCCACATCGCCAGAATTCATAGCGTTCAGCTGGCTGCAAAGAGAAACCCTCAAGATGCTTTTAATTAGAAGTTGTGAATAATGGTCAACTTGTGTGCATTTTACAGACAGCCACAAAAATCTGCATTGCCACTTTGAGGAATGAGCCTAGAGCTGGGATCCACATTATGCAGACTTACATTTCCAGGGGCTATATGAACAGGTGTCTAAATTCTCAGCTAAACAGTGGGTGCTAGTGTCCCCCTTGAAAAAAAATGATGCTAGATAATGAGTATGACTATGCGTTATGCCTGTGACCATATCACTCCATAAGAAAGATTGGTTTCACTGCTTTCACATGGCATTTAATTGAATTAACAGTAAATAGTATTCTCACTGAAACAGTACTTCACTGTGTAAGCGAAATCTCTCAGGACTACAGTAGTACCTAACACATACTAATGAGAAAGTTTTAAACTTCCCCTCAGTATTTATCTATGCAAGAATACTATAGTTTCACAACAGTTTATCAAAACAAACGCAAGTCCTCTGGTTTAGCATTTTGACAATTCATGTATTTTCTAGGACTCAAAAGACCTGAGAGTCTGCTATCTCCCTTCCCTGTTTCTACAAATAAGGTACCCGATTCTCTGAAGTTTCTGATTTCCTTTTGCTTCTGGTGCCATGGACTCCCTGTTCCATGCAGACAAACCCTTACTTGAGTACAAAGCAAGCCCAACAAGATGGCACTGAACAGCAAATTAGGCCTTGGTTTTCAAACCAGGACCTCCATTTTGCTGGGTAGCCCCAGTAAAATGTTTCCACAATTTGACAACTTAAACTCATTCCAGCCATTAGTAACTATGATTTTATATAATTGCTGATTTAGACTGTAAGGTATGTTGCTGCAACTGGGAAAAAAACTGAATGTTATGTTTAAGAACTGATTTCCTCTCTGTTCTTACCTATAAGTATCAAATGATGACCCTGCATAAGCCACTCGTTAAGTTACTGGAAGTTAAATTCATGGCACATCCATCTGTGCAGGCAGTTAAATGTCAGCTGCAGAATGAAACATAGCTTAGCAAATGTTCTGCAAAGACTTCAAACTCATAGCTGGGATCTCTGCTTGTGGGCTGCAGGGATTTTGAAAGCACTTTGGGTTCCTCAGATCTTTAAATATAACTACATTTATTACCACTATCACGCTTTTTTACAGACTGCTGTTCATGTTGCACTTGAGAAGTTCTTCAGGGAGAAGATGCACACACACACACACACACACACACACTTGCCCTACCTGCTTTGGTTGTCACTTTCAGCAAATAACCATCCAAATCGATCTGAAATTGCGGTGTCTCGCAAGGTAGTGAGATGCGGGTCCCATTCCACTTCACTGTGAGGTGCTGCTGGAGGCTGATAGTGCTTCTGCCCAACACAAGGTCCACTGACTTTGTCCAGGAGAAAGAACGGGTCCGACGGGCATCATTTTTTACCAGCACCTGAAAGGGTGAGGCAGAGGAGGAGCAGTCTTTCGTCAAAACGTACTGACATGTTCCCTGAAAGTTAAATGTCCGTCCATCAAAAGTGTTGTAGTGAGGGTCTCCAAATACAGTGCAAACTCCAGGCTCTGCAGGTGAGTGAGAAACAAAAGCGCCATATCAGGATCAATCAAAGTTTGAAAAAAGCAGTTGATAAGAACTTAGAGGATGTCGTTCTCACCTAATCTATCTGCCCTACAGGGCAGATTTAGCTGATGCCCGCTATGAATATGTATTTTTGAAAAACAGAAGCTTCATGGCTTTAGTAGAAGTCTTTCCCAAAGCAGGTGGGAACCAAAGGCCAATTGATCCTTGGGGCAGCATAGGAAAGGCTAACCTGTAGCTAGGAACCAAAGACGCATCTTCCAACCTGTATGTTTGTCCCTTAAACATAATGTACCACCTGAACAGTTTAGGTTATTACAATGCCCATGAAATTTTTCAAATTAATTATTTCATTTCCAGAAAATCCAAGCCCCACTCATGATATCAGAGCAGGCAGAACCCTGGGCTTGCAGAGCCCACGTCTCTGGAGATGTGTGATGGGAACCTTCCCACCTAGCTTCAGCCTTCCAAACATGAAACGTCTAGTCTAAGCAATTCATCCAGTTTCCCTCTCACTGACAGAGAGAAACAGACATGACTAGAAAGTCTTCCATCTCACCAGTTTTAGACATCTCTTTTAATACATGGGGAATTACTCTCTGGAGGAGCCTGCCTCTCTGCTGCCAGCTCTGGGAGCACAAACAAGTATCTTAGACTACAGGCATTCCTCTCAGTTAAATTCCCCTGAGATGAGCTCTCACCCTTAAGTTGTGTTATGGGAGCAAAGCCTAATCCACTAACAGAAGCAGAATTCAAAACATCACATGTATATTTTTGAGGCTAATTTTAATGTCCCCAGTTAGACAGGGGTGATCACCTGAAATTAAAAGCCATCAGACCACTTTAGCAGGACCTGGTTTTGTCCGTATTTTACATAGACACACTTATAAATACTGTACATTTAGAAACTAAATGTTTGTTAATGTTAACTAATGTTATAAAAAAAACTATGTTTTTTYCCCAAATTATCTGTAGAACCAGCATCTTTATTCAGTGTTACAAGCTATCATATATGTTGTTCATACACAACTGACTTGTAGTAGCTATTGCTATTATGCTACCAACTAAAAGTCAGCAGTACGTGACTAACCTGATGCAATGACTATCTAAGGGCATGGTATCTCTACCAATCATTTGCATCATTACAAATGGAGGGAGATTTCTGATTGATGTTTGCAGCCATACGCTGGTTGGAGAAGCCGCAGCTCAAAGGCAGAACGTTTCCACACTCATGTCAATGATGCTGAGTTACCCTGCAGTTACCCAGTAATTGATTGAATTGCCTCACAATCAAAGAAAGCAGCAAATTTATTTGCATTGCAGCCTTCTGGTGTAACAATAGGTCCTAACCACATCTCATTGCTGCTGTTCCTGGAAGAAGGAGTCTCAAGGCAGAGAAATGCTCACTGCTACTGCCAGCTGGATACCCATGGGCTGAGGCTGCTTTTGAAAGATGATGCCTGTTTTAGGGGGAGGGCTTGGTGCAATAACAAAATTTGACTCAGTGATCAGAG
This sequence comes from Phoebastria nigripes, assembly GCA_035582835.1. Taxonomy (NCBI): domain Eukaryota; kingdom Metazoa; phylum Chordata; class Aves; order Procellariiformes; family Diomedeidae; genus Phoebastria; species Phoebastria nigripes. The sequence goes on along the minus strand of JAYKAV010000422.1, from coordinate 427,229 downwards.
AGCTGTGAACAGCATCAATCAAAAAAAAAAAAAAAAAACCACCAAAACCCAACAAAGGAGGGGAGAGTAACAAGGAAAACAATTTATTCACTGGAAAAAAAATTATCCAACTAACAATGGCTTGCCTGAAAAGGCAGCTAAAAAAAGGCAAATTCAAACATACAAAAAAGGAGGAGACATGGATGTTATGGAGAAGAGGCAGGGAATTCCTTCGGTGGAGTGCAATGCCCCTCTGACTATGCAATACACCTTTCTCAGCAGGGTTTTTCAGCCTAGGCAGAGTGCTATGCTAAAGCAGCTATAATGTTTCTGGAGTTTTTCTGGCTGTAGTTAAAGAGCGTCCAAGGATACCTACATGGAGACACAGAAAATGGGGCTGAAGGGGACCCCAGGGGACATTACCTTTTCCTTCTCCAGCTGTAATGCAGAATCACCCGTACCTATGTTATTCCTGACAGACGTTTGTCTAACCTGTTCTTAAAAAGCAGTAGTAACAGCAACTCCACAGCCACCTCTGGAAACCTGTTGCAGTGCTCAGCTGTCCTTACTGCGAGTAAGGTCTTCCTAAAGTCTAACCTCAGTCTCCCTCACTGCATGGTGCAGTGCCATCACAGAGCTGGTACCTGGGAGATTTGTACTTTACCCCTAACTTGCCACATGCACACTTCTTTAGCTAAGCCAGTAGCTAGTCTTGGCATCATTATTATGCCTCTTTACTATGTCTGGCAACTAGGAACCAAAAGTTTTGATTTCTCAAGGACATCATGCTGACAGCTCCATTAGAAGTCAAAACGAACCACATTTGATCAACACCTCTGGAAATCAGGTCCGATGGACTTTAAAGCAGAGCCTGAAATCCAAGACATTTAGATAGGAGAGTGCTTTTAAAAACGTGCACTTCTGTGAGTTTCATTTTCCTCATTGATACCAATGAGGATATCAATAACTGTTTTCCAAAGTCCATAAAAAGATTAATTGATTCTCCATAAATTGGCAGGAACAATATAGTTTTAAATCACCAATGTAATTTTTACCAATGGGAAAAAAATCCGTAGATTTTATATGGAGACCATCTGACTTTACCGTTACTAAATCATACTAACATATTTCTGATTTCCTTATGTACTCATGTAATGATCTGCATGATGAATATTAAGATACATTTTATTACCTGCTCAGATTCTATTTCATTTTTTCAGGCTTTAATTTTTCTTTAAACATAATGACAACTTTTATGAAAACAAAGAAACTGTCAACAAAAAAATCAGCCCAAACATCAGTGAAGATTTCAGAGGAGATAACCAGTTTTTGTCTGCGTTTCTAGAGGCCAAGAACGTGGACATGTTATACATGTTATTAACTAACATATCGGGAGGGGGAGGCTGGTTCTTCACCTAAGCAAGTGGGTAAGAGGCAAGACATGAGAGGAACAAACATAATTTAGAGATGTGCAAGTAAAATTGATAGTACTAATGGGATCCAAAGGAAATATTTATTTTTAATTTCTAATGTGTTATGCAGAGTAATGTTGTTTTATGTTATGTTACATCGTGTCACGTCATATGTCAACTTGATGCAGTGCAGTTAAAATAAAAAAGAATGTATTTTGGACTGGATAGCTGAATGTCTGATCCAAATTTCGCTGTTTTCTTTAATAACCAAGGAAATGGGGGAGGGAAAATCTACCTAAAACCAGCCTGAATAATTGATTCTCTGATATCACTGTGTAAAACATTCTTGAAAGGTTTGCTAAAATTGTGGGGTTTAAAAAAAAAAATCCACACCCTGCAAGAGTGTGTGTGATAACTCAGGCACTGCCAGTAAAAGGAACTGGTTGGCCTAGAAATAAACCTTAAATACCGGGTGTAACAAGACTGCAAAAGACAGGCAACATGAAAAGAGTTCCTGCCATTTTTAGGTTTCGGGTTGTTGTTTATTTCCTTTTGGGAGAGTTTCAATCACATCATGTTTTATGGTTTGCTTCTTTTTTTTTCCTTTTTTTTTTTTCCCTTCTGAAACAAACCAGTCTTTCTGCTTGGCTGTTTTTGAAATCTATTGGAAGCACCGGTTCTCTAGTTAGGATCGTGTGTGACTTGCTCCTCCTTTGGGACATAACGGATGGAGAGGTGTTGCTGCATCACCAAAGCTATGTTCCCCAACACTGGAGTATGAATTTTGCTAGCTTGTGCTAACAAGGCGTAGGGTCATGGGTGAAGATCCTTCCCTTTTTTTCCTACAGTAAATTGTTCCCAGCTTATTGTGGATACTCCTTGTCTCTATCAGCTGTCTAGGGTAGAGTTAGAAAAGGGCAATTATATACAGTACTTCCCCCTAAGACTCTGCCAGCCTCCAACTATTTTCAGCTTAGGGACTTTCTGAGCTAGACATGGTTTCTCTTTATTTAGTAACCTTTGATAGACTTCTTCTCTGTGAATTTGTCCAGTCTCCCCTTGAACCCAAAAATGCTTTTAGCATCCACAACATCCTTGGGCAAAGTGTATGAAGAACCACTGCCTCTTGCTTGTTTTGAACCTGGCATTCATGATCTTTGATGTCTTCTTTTTCTCATCTACACAGGCACATGAAGGCAAATATACCCATTCCTTCTCTGTCCCTGAAAAACACAGATTTTTCAAAGAAGGGCCCCAGAGCTATGTTCAGGAGGCTGTGATTTTCAAAGCGCCTTAGGCACTCAACTCTGATTAAACATTATTGGGAGCTGGCTGCAAACACCTCTAAACCTCTCTTGGAAATCCTGCATTTAGTCTCCCAAATCAGTATTCAAAACTTCTGGCTTTCATAAAAGCTTCTGGGAGCTCAGCAGTTTTCACATTTGTTTTTCAAGCAACTAAATATGGACTTCATCCTTTTACATTTGACAATCTTAAACTACATGTGTGATTCATGCAGTTTGCTCAGCTCCCACCTAAGGCTCTACAGCTTACTTGCGAACTAATAATAATAGCATTTAGGTGCTAAAGTGAATACTATAGAACTCTTGGCACACTTTCCTTGCATTTACAAATCATACGCCCAATTCAAATGAAATAATGACTTTCATTAGAAAAGGTAATGGGGAAGGTAACTGTGGGCAAGGAGCACCGTTTTTGAAAACACATTTATATGTACAAAAAAGGAAGCTGAAAAAGCAACAGCAAGGAAAAGAACATTTTAGCATTCCCCAAGTTTTAACGTACTCCCATAAGGAAAAAAAAAAGTTTATGAAATCACGATCTGTTTTGGCCAATACAGAGGGACAAAAGTCTGAAAGACAACTCATTTCTAGCAAGTAGTATGCTGAGTAAAGGTAAGAACCACTTATTGAAATGCGGTTGCCAAAAAGTATCTTTCTGCCTTCCACCCCATGCCCCCCTCCCCAGACAGTATTTAGCCTTTCTAGAAAGGCGAGATATATATACTGCTTGGTGGAGGCCAGACAGACAGTCAGCACACACATCCTGACCAGCCGGAGAGCGTGAGCATATTGGCTGGGCAATTAGCACACTTGTAGCTCCAGAGCAGCCACAGGATATATTGTCTCTAGCTGGGTTTATTATTTGTTGGGATATAAAGGAAATGGGACACAAATCCATAGGAAACCAGGCTCTGTTAGCTCTGGTGCTCATGGAATAGCTTGTTTTATTTTTTCAGGAGATCAGAGCAGTCAATTGAAGTCCAAGATGTCCAGATGTCTGGTCACACTCTTCTGGGCTTGTAGCTAGTTAAGAGTGGCCAAGAAAAATATACTTTAAATTATAACTAAAATTGGTTTGGACACTTTCTAAGTAAGGAGAGGGAGGAAAAAATACAAGTTTACCAGTTAAGGGTGTTCTGGTTGCACATCTATAATTCAAAAATATCTCAGCTTTTTAAAAATAAAATGAAACTTTGAATGAAATTAGCCCATATGCTGAATTAAGCCCTAAATCAAACAAAACACATTATTAACTTTTGAAAACTAGCTACAGAACACGCATAATAGAATTTCATTAGCTTTTCTTTAAAAAATGCATAGCCACAGAGTACTTTCCTCATAACTGCTGCATAGTGCAGCTTGATATAATACACATTACAAGGTGTGGTGTCAAAAACTCCACAGGAGTCTTTATGGTCTATTTCATAAATAAAATAGCTATTCCAATTTGTCCAAATACATATTTATACAGTAGACCATCACTGCTGGAACGGCTGAGGAGGTAAATCATGAACAGCATTCCAGTATGAATAAACAATTGCAGTCTTTTTGTTGATGTATTTCTCCATGGCAAGGAAATAACACAAGAAACAGGACCAGCAGGGGCCTGTGTGGTCCTTTAGTCCCACTCCCTGCTCTCACAGGTACCTACAATGCACAACCCCACCTTTTTTTTGTTCTTTTTTTTTTTTTTTTTTGCTTTGAAGAGTCATCAATTTTTTCAGTATTTCTATAAAAACAAATAAAAAGGATGCAGGATCAGGTGAAAGTACCAACCTTTTACTCCTAAGGCTGGGTCCAAATGCCCCTGAGTTTGGTTTAGCTCCACTGGTCATTTTGTCAATTAAAAAAAGCTGCAGAATGATTTGTGATGAATGAAATTTTCTGCCCCAAAAGAGGTCTTTACTGCAAAATTAATCATGTGTACTGCTAGACCTAGGTGACTGCAGTCCACTTTGAAAAAACTTCATCCATAAAGCCTCACAATGACTTAGGTAAGACTGTGTTAGGATTATTGATCATGATTAAAATACATCTACATGGTTGCAGTAGGAAGCTTTCATACTGCATGCTGCGATTTCAGCAAGGGCTATCAATTCTTCTTTGTCAAGAACAAAGATTTAACCTCCACTGCAAATTCCCGTCTTTGTCTGGAGTTGAGAGCCGTCTGTTAATGTTATTTGAATTCAGGTTTAGTGTTTTCTTTTTTTAATATGAAAATGACCTTGGTCTAACATAGGATTACTAATTTATGGAATTGACGTCAGCRGTGATTTTTCTAAATCAAGCCCAAAAGAGTACATTTCATTACATTTTTACAGCAGGATAAACTAAACTGTTGAATTTTCCACTGGTATGACCACTGTGTTTAATTAGTGATAACTGTACACCAGCCATGGAGCTTAAGCAGCAACATGCCAAAACTAACCATAGTTAACTTCGGCAACAGTAGACAAAAGAGACTCTCCAGCCCTTTAGGAGACGAGGTACTTTTTCTCTCTGCAACAAACTGCTTTGAAAAATAATCCTTTGGGTTTTTTTTTTTTTTTTCAGTTTAAAGAGTATCCTTTAACAACGTGACTGTTTTTGACCCACTTCATAGAAATTGGCTGCATTTAAACTGTACTCAAAGCTCTCCTGTGTACAGTATGTTCTTGTACCTCCTATGTTGTTTTTACTTTGGAAAATTAATATCTGCTGGACCGCCAGAAATGTCTGGTGTGTTAATATGTGGAGAGAGAATCAACATGAGTGGGTGGGTGAGGGAAAGGGCTGTGCATGTACATCTTATCTCATCAGAAATTGGCTGAATTAGCAAAGTTTCTAATTATTATCTGAGATAGTGATCATCACTGAAATCCTTATGATTTTGCCTTTTGCGTGTCTTATGTCATCATGAGATTTACAGCACTTCTGGCACAAAGGTGGAATTAGTTCCTTGCAAATGGCAACTGTTAAAACACTAATGGCTACCACTGCTGTATGACAGTGGGTATTTAAGCTCTTTGATTAAATTACCTGATAAAAGCTGGGAATAGCCTTTAATCATAAAAGCTTAGAATCAGCTCAGCATCATCTCCTGTCCAAATACTAAATGGGTCCATAGTGAGACACCTCTCCAAAAAATGGACCCCTCTGTTTCATGTGCAACAGAGGAGCATGCCACTGCGAGACAGTGCAACGATCCTCCCAGCCTCACGTACAGCCAGTGCAATGCAGACAGGACCCATAAGAAGAGGCTAAGGGAATAAGGTTGTTTAACCTGAAAGTTTCAGGGAAACCTAAGAGCAGTCTGCCAGTATCTAGAAGGAGGTTACTGGGAAGATTGAGCCAAGCTCTTTACAGAGCTGCATGGCAGGAGGACAAGCAACAATGGTGTGCCCTTAATTTCACATGTCTTATAGTCATGACCATTCCCTTCTTATACCATCAAGAAGTTCTGACTTTTTAGGTAACCTGGTTCCTAGATGAGTTATTTTTACTTTGAAGAAAACTATTTTTTGCCTCRTCCTCCCATGAAACAATTATCACAAGTCATCATTCTCTGGCAGCATTTCTGAAGGAGTCACTGTAATGTCTTCTTTTTAACCCCTTACAGTAGAGGGTCTCCAGTGCTTTGAGGGAATGGCTGGCCCTGTTATTTTCCTCCCCCTCTCATGTTACAAAAGAACACATGAGAAAGGTTAAATGAGACTGAAACAGAAGAACAGAGGCAAGATAGAGATCGATGAATTCATGATGCTAATGACATGTCATGTTCGAGCAGAGGTCTATGCAAATTTCTTCTCCCTTGAAACTGAGCTAACATGAAATCAACTGCTGGTCAGTTGAATCCTCTTTCATTTCTCCCTCTGCTCAGTATTATTTCAAGTGTTTCTGAGGTTGCGACTTATATTTAATTTCATTTTGATACTGAAGACTTGCAAACTAGATTTATTTTATCACAAGTTACATGTTTCAAAATAATTCAGCTGCAGAGTGGAAAAAAAGGTATTTAGCATATGGAATTTGTGCAATCCAAGAGCACCCAGAATTGAGTTGATCAGCAAAACCAATTTGATTTTAGACAAAAGAATAGGAATCACTCTCCTTAAAAACCTGTTCCTTCTTTCAGAAGCCTTCCTATAAATCATAAAACCCCATTTTAGCAGTCTGTCCCTATTTGGTAAAATACTTAAACATGCCCTGAAGGAAATATGTAATTGTATCCTGTTAACTTCAGTGAAGATAGGTCTCCCTGTTGACTTAAATAGGACAAGCTTAAAGAGAAGTATTTGTGTAAGTGCTTTGCTGACTAGGAGAGAACACAAGTGATATCGTAAGATGATCATTCCTGAAGTGAAGAATAAAGGGATGAAAAGGTGATGGTTGAGCTAAACATCATACAGACAGAAGGATAGCTTTCTATTGTACTTTCCACTGCTGCCCCAGACTGTGACTCAGATTTCTGCACACCTTTTTTTAACTCTCACAAATCATCTGCAAAGGTGTTGGATTATATGTACACATAGCTGGGCTGCTATTTACAGATATAAAAGGTACCCAGTGCTAAAAGTTACAACTCTATTCATTTGCTTATTTTATTACCTACAAATTTCACAGGCGAACTACATCCTTCAAAAACCAGCACCTCAGATTTGACAAAAATAGTGTCATTTGGAAAAAAAAAAAACCAACCAAAAAACAAAAACAAAAAAAACAACAACAAAACCCAAAAAACCCCAGGCATTTTATTTTAAATTTACAGATTTATAGGAGGCAAAATCTGCAGCCAGCAATAATCACCTGTCCTTTAGCCACCTCTAAAAAGAAGGCAGAAAAGCAAACATACTTCTACTATATTTATTTTCTCTGAAAGAATAAAAAAGAATTTAAAGAATGTGAAGAAAGAACTTACTTTCAGTGCAAATAGGACAGCATCCTTTTCTGTTCAGGATTTTACCCTAATTGGGAGAAAGACAGGCTGATTTAATGAAAGAGTTTTTGGAGCAATGACTGTGTTATGTTGTAAGGCTGGATAAGCCTTTGAAAATAGTTCAAGTTGTGTTTGAACTCAATGCCCTGGTTACAGCTTCAAATATCAGGTGCTAAAAACAGACAGAACTATTCAAAGAGCTTCCTGGCAGTCTTATAAGAAATGAAATACTAAAAGGGTTCTCTGTTACCACTTTTCTCTTTAGACAGAGTGTGAGAGAATTTTGGACTCATGTATTCACGGATATCTAAAGCAGACTAGTTATTGGGTTAACAAGATCACTACCTTTTCCCCCACCTCCCAAAATACATACAATACATTTCCTATGCACACCCTTTTAGTCGCCACAACAGAGGCAATCTGCTCCACACCCACCCCCACACTCACCCCAAATCATTCATTTTTCCTACAAAAATGAAGGAAGGAAGGAGGCACTGGTAGAGATCTAGTTTGGCCAGATTTCTTTCATGGCTAAATCTTGTGGTATCTCTCACCAAATCATATTACCAATCATGGACCAATCTCCCCAATGAAGGAAATGGGCATGCACCCAAGGATGTGCAACGTCTAAAAGCAAACAATTTGGTCTAGTCATAGTAATATGGACAAAAGGTTCAAGTCTTTATTTACCACTCTGCCCAGGTCAATTTTATTTATGGTTGTGTCTCATACAAGGCTGGCTAGAAGCAGGAGGCATGCCTCTGTGTACATACATTCATGCTCCTTTTCAGCCTTCATCGAATTAAAAGATGTTCTATCTGATTTTACTTAAATTCCCTAAAGCTAACCGTCAAGCTAGAGGATAAGCCTGGAAAATTTCAGACTGAACGATGTGTTTTTCCAAGCAAAAACTGGCGTGGGTTATAACAGAACTTATGGTGATATTGGAGCTCACCCGCATTCCCATACAGGGAAGGAAGAGGCATATGGAGCTGTGCTGCTCCCCAGCACCGACCCTTTGCTCCAACAGTAGTTGAACACAGAGAAAGTCCCCTTTGTGGGACCACTGCTCCTGTTCCCCACCAAGCAGGTGAGCAAGGAGCAGCCAGCACGAGTGAGCAAATGGAGCTGTGCTATTCTGCCCACTCAACATCCTCAACGGTGCAGAAAAGCTCATGAAAACAGACAAGAAATAGGTGGCAGGTCTACGCAGAGAGCGGGGAAGTGGGCACAGGCAGCAAGCCCTATTGCTGTCTGCCTTGCTTTCTGCCTACAGCACTGCCAAGCTTTGACAATGTGCATGGGGAGAAATGAACTCCAAGTATCTGCCGGCAGACTGGAGTGGAGCGTGCTCTGACCTGCTCATGCTTGATGTACCCAGATGGCATGAATGAGAGCTTGGTGATGAGTACGCTTGGGCTCATCATCCACAGGGCATAAAAGTTCAGTGTAAGCTTGTCTTTGAATGTGCAACTGCATGTGAACAGACTTGAGGCACATCTGGACTTGAGAAAAGGGCTGGATCAGAGTTTCACTGGCAGTGAGGGCAATGCTTAGATGTTTGTGTGACCACCAGGCCTCAGAGCAAAGAGAATAGCTGAGGACCAGGCTGCAATAGGGAGACCTACCAAGCACCTGCTAGGACAAAACCCCTTAAAGGAGGAACTGTTAAAACTGCACAGAAATAGGGAGCTGGGCAACACTTACTTGTACGAACGGAAGACGTGCAGCTGAATGCCACACACTGCACTGCACAGCCTTACCTCTCCGTTTCAATAAAAGAGTTGAAATCATCAGCCGAGCTGGAAGTGGCAAGTATTCAAGTGAAATTGGAATCTCCAAGGCAGCCTGCTGAGGCTGGTTACTTGAGCCACCATGTTGGCCCGAGATCCTGTTTTTGTCTTGTAGAATAAGGAAACCCATTATTGCTAACATGTGCTGCAAGAGTTCGTTAGCATTGAGGGTTCCCTTAGGAGTGGGCTAAGTGATGTGATCCCATTTTTCCCTATGAATATTTATAAGCAGACCACATTTAAGTCTATTTATTTTCTGGGATTTTTCTTCTTTTTTATGAGGTTTTCAATTTTATGTCTGAGGTTTTTATTTTCTATTTTTTTAAGGCAAGACTAATTGCGGGGGGGAAGGGGGTTGTTTGGTTGTGCAATAGCAACAGCTGTTGTTTTTTTGTGCCTCATTTGGCACTAGAGTAAAAACAGCAACTTTTTGTTTGTAATAATAACAGATGTGTATAACATTAAATGCAGTCTGTGCTAGAGATGGGAGAACGTGTTCTGAATAAATTTTCAACTCACTTGAAGTTCACGGGTTCAAAATTTACCCACAGAATCAAACTCTGCAAATGTCTTCACATGCCGTGAATTTAATTCTATTAACTTTTGCACAGTCTCGGAGGTCAGAAAAGGCTGTATGCTGTAAAATTCACCAGGCTCTCCTCTAGCAGTACAAAAAGAGGCATGTCCATGACTATTGACCATTACCGCAGGCTTACATTGTTAGTGGGGATTGCAAAGGTGTAAGGAGAGGAGGCGAGGAGGAAAATGATAAGGATGGGTAATCAGAAAGGAGATGGCACAAGGCAAGAAAGAGGCCGGAGCAGGGCTAAGGCAAGTGAATAGCAAATTAGGTAAGAAAAGGTCTAAAGGATCTCTGAAACTCAGTCTTGCCAAGTGTCGAGATTACTCCCTTTCTATAAAGTATTTAAGCATGTGTTTAAATTTAAGCACACATGGAGGGCCTACTAACTTCAGCACGACGGGACACATGCTTAATAGCTTTGCTGGATGAGGGCCAGCATGTACCACACCTTGCAGGCTGACACTCCAGGTAACTAAGAGAGAGAATATCTGTGTGGAGTCAGTGGTCAGAAAGTAAGAAACAAAAACCACAAGCCACAAGGCTCACTAGAAGCCCAAGGAGGACCGATTTTACTATAAATACGACAGGAGGGATTGAATTTGAGAGATGTATTGCCTCCGCTGCAGATGAAAAGAAGCTAAGAAAAACACTTCCTGTAATTACTGATACAGGATTAAATGCTCCAAAAATAAAAGAATAAAATAAACAGAAAAATGTGCCTAGCCCTATGAAGAAAATGAAAGAAATGGCAGAAACAGTCTTCAAGAATACGTCAGCCTGCTACCAACACATTTGTTGCGCTGTCTTGGAAATTTATGCTGAATTACCACTTTGAAACCCATCCTTTCAAGAAATAATTGGCCAAAATCTATGTTGATAAATAATATTCCATCACCAAAAAAACCCACAACATCACGCAAAGAGTATTAAGACTGTATGGTAAAGCATTTAAGTCAAGGAATAATATTGTAAGTTCCTTGTGAATCTTCAATCCTTTCACACTCAGTTGTGTGTATCATAACACAGTTTTAATGAGATAACTTTATGTGGCCTGACACCCTAAGGGACACTAAACAGCATTTTATTCCACAGCAGTCTTCAATAGTCAGTAGAGATCGCTTACTGCCAGAAATATTGTGAAGAGAGAAAAGAAATGGTGTTCACACCCCTACAGTTTGCAGACACAGCAGCATAACTCTGTGCATGATATGCAGACTTTCAGTATCAGAATCACTAATATATCTTTATCTTGAATAATGTGGTGTGTTTAATTAATGTTTATAGATTTGTGACAGAATATCTCATCAAAGAGAGTGGAGCACACATGAAAAGTAAAAGATTTAAATCCACTAGCATACATTATTTGTTTTAAAATTACTTGGTACCCACTTGGAATAGGAAAATAAATCTCACTCTAGAGTTTACATTCTTTCTCCTACTTGTCCTTCCAATTTAGCTTGGAAGAGCAGAAATGTAATGTGTACCTGTGGAGGAGGGTGGGTTTGCGTGCAGCTTGCTGTAGACTCCATTTTAAGGCAGGGAGCAGGCTGACTGGTTAGATACTGGAGGGAATGGTGCTGCACGGTAACAAAGCTGGTCTTTTCAGCCCTAAAGAACTGGACCTTGTCTGAGGATTCAACTCAGAGGTCTAGGGCAGTTTAGGACTTCACGGTAACCTTGGAGCAGATCATGTAGCAGCACTGAATGAGTTCATGAGTCAGTTACGCTGTTGCAGGACTGTGGATGGTGAATTTTTACCCACCACTATTTTCATTTTAGAAGCCACTTCAACTGATCATCTCAATGCTCAAATTTATATATGAGTACTGCTGAAGTGGTGTATTTCACTTAAGGTCTATATTAAGCCATATTAGTTATTTGATCTCAGAAGCATCTTAAACGTTTGAAATGCATCAGCACAGGGAAAATATAAATGAGATGCAGCGTGTGCCAGGTTCTTGGCCAACAAAGAATTTGAAGAGACCTGAAGGGTCCAAGCTCTCATCTCCTTCTTATACTGTGAATGGCCTGAACAAACCTGATTGCAATGAGCCACACCAGGTTCCCAAAAGAGCAGCTCCATTTGTTCACACTTCCTAAGACATATGCAACATCTCACATGAGGCCCATTAACAGGAGAACTGTCCTCTGCAGTGAGTGCCAGAGTGACAGGAAAAGGATGTCTCCTCTTCTGAGGATGCAAGCATCGCTCTTGCAGCCCACTGGCACAGCAGAACAGGGAGTGCCAAGGTACAGGCTCTGTATTCTACCACCACTTCTGGCTGTCAAAAGTTCACACGTATAAAATTTTACAAACTAGAGTTTGTCATTTAAAATTTTATACCTAGGTGTCTGYGACTCATATTTTCCCCACTGGCTTCCAGGATGGAGAAGGAAACACTGAGAAGGTGTAATGCTAACGACTTGGCGCTCTCTTCTGCAGTTCTGTTCAAAGATCTGCCCCTACATGAGGTGCTATTTAGAGCTCCCTCTTCTGAAAGCTTGAGCCATTAAAACAAAATAATTTGTCAGTAACAGAAATCCAAGAAACAAAGGCTGACTTTAGCTTGAGGTTTCAAGTAATGCTAATTTTTGAAGCAATTAAGTGAAGTTACAATTACACCACTCTCTGGGTTCACTTCAGACTTTCAAATACAAAATACTCAGGCTGCAATCTTAGAGAAAGTGGCATGGCTTGATTGAAATCATTTGCTTTGCTTTGTCTAATTTACATTTCCAACCAAGTATTAAGCCTCATATGCACTGAGAAATGCAAGTACAACAACCTCCTGTGGCTTGCCTTAACAACATGCATGCTCTTGAAATATTAACATAGTCATCTCACCACTCTATAAAGCTATTAAATATACGTGAAAGAGATGTTCCAGTGCAGATACTTGGGACAGAGAAAGTTAAAGGGAGGGGGAGAAAAGGAGCACAGAGTCCTCAGAGCAAGGACAGATGCGGGAAGCCCATATTCAGGGTAGCAGTAGCACACTTGGGGAACGCCAGCCTAAATTAATATGCCAGAGGATCTTTTCTTTCCAATCTGCATGCCCCACTGCCATGCACACACTTCCAAGAAACACTGAAAAAGATAATGGTGGAGAAAAAAAGAGAAGAAAGCTCTGTTCTTTTAAAAAACTCACATGAGGACAGCTGCTGACTGGAATGCACTGTTTCTTGCGACACTCTGTCTTGCCTTTCACACAAGCACAGATGGTGCAGTTCACAGAGGACCACATCTCTCCATCCTGCAAGAGGGAACATGATATAGTATCAGCTGGGGTGGCAACAGGAAGCTATTTCAGCAATGTATCATTGCACAAGAAAGGATGACTTTCCTTCTTGGTATTGTGTCATTTTTTAGTCTAAATTATTTTGAGGTGTCTGTCCATGGCCAGTTGGATTAAAGACAAAGATCAAATTCAGCAGGGTTTTCTTCCCTTTGGCCCTCTAGGTCACAAATTCATTTTTCCAAGGCTAACCAAATCACATTTGCATTTTTCATCAGTGTCCTGATTATTTGCATTGTTTTCTCTCCAGTATATGTCTGAGATGTGATCACACCTACCGCAAATTTTCATTTAAGCTCACATAATTAGAAAAACCTGATTCATTGGGTTGAGTGACATCTTTAAGTTGTTGCACGTGAAAGTATTTGATTAAGATGTCAGCGTATAGTGAATTTATTCCCAGATGCAGCATCATTTTGACTTAGGGCAGGAATGGTCAAATAATGAATTCTAATTTAAATTACTTACAGCACTTTCACAGATACTTGATCTGCTAAACATCTGAAAATGTTTAGAAGAGATACAGTGCTGGACATCTCAAATGCAAAGCAGGTAAGACAGTCTATGTATGGCTCTTAAAGTATTAGGTGCAGAGCAAAATATGCCTCATGGTCTTGTCCCCACTTACTTGGGAAGGATTGCCCTGGCTCCTTTTTACATAGGTTTGCATTTGCCAAGTGTGGTTCCTAAAACATTCTGTCTCACCCACTTACAGTCTTGTGCTAGCCTGCTTAGAGCCAAAATGTGCATGTTTTCTGTTTACAGGGCTGCTGTGAAGGAAGGGTGAGGATAGACCTGACAGGAACAGGCAGTCCAACCAGACAGCTGTGAACAATTACATGCCCACCTCAACATGATGTTCTGACCAGAGAGAAAAACAGACTAAATCTGAAATGCCAAGGAGCCTAACTTACTCAGCGCAGCATGCTTGGTCAAAGGCTGTCTCTCCCCTATCTTTTGTTTCCAGGCCATGTTACGATTGCCTGGTGTTCCTAATGCAGCACATGTTCTTGTGGGCCTCTGACGATGCTCTCCAAGCATCTGCTAGGGTACCAGAATATATCACAACTGACTGCATGCAGCTACCCTGATTTTTTGTCTCACAGCTGTTTTTGCACAGGAGTGCAAAAACACATTCACTGTGCCCATTATACCTGTGTTAGACCATTAACTTCAACAGAGCGATGCTGGATTTACCTTTTTGCACGCGAGGCCAGAAATGGGTGTACTGTCTCGTTATTTTTTCTTACTCCATATAATACTTAGTAATATAATAAAATCTTCACAAGAAGCAGAATATTTTAGTTGGGTGCCTAAGAAGCAAGCATTTGTTCCTGAAGCACAATAGCACCAGTGTGAAAGTGCCAATCAGATGGAGTATAGTCTCAGCATACAGTAGGTTCACATGTAATTTCCAGAATAAACACTTCAGCTATGTACACAAAAGATGGAATAAATGGGAAGCAATTCTGGCTGAGCAAACCAAGTATTCACAAAGGATCTAACATTTGATCTGATTCAAGGGTCTCTTAATTCACAGATGGCCCATGAGGTGACAGAATCTTTTTCTGACGCAGTGTGAAAAAAGCTGCACCACTTGGAAAAACAAACAGGGTCTCAGCAATAGCAGAACTGTTCTGCAGGGAATCCCTTGTGATTTGAAAACATTGGGTGAGAGTGCAGTAGGTAACAGTTATTACATGGCTATCCCAATATAGGATGTCAGGGGTGCTGTCCTCAGCAGAGACATGTGTGCTGGTTTTGGCTGGGGTAGAGTTAATTTTCTTCATAGTAGCTAGTATGGGGCTATGGTTTGGATTTGTGCTGGAAACAGTGTTGATAATACAGGGATGTTTTCGTTACTGCTGAGCAGTGCTTATACAGAGTCAAGGCCTCTTCTGCTTCTCACACCACCCCACCAGCGAGTAGGCTGGGGGTACACAAGAAGTTGGGAGGGGACATAGCCAGGACAGCTGACCCCAACTGACCAAAGGGATATTCCATACCATATGACATCATGCTCAGCATATAAAGCTGGGGGAAGAAGAAGGAARGGGGGAACATTCGGAGTGATGGTATACRTCTTCCCAAGTAACCGTTACATGTGATGGAGCCCTGCTTTCCTGGAGATGGCTGAACACCTGCCTGCCGATGGGAAGTAGTGAGTGAATTCCTTGTTTTGCTTTGCTTGCGTGCGCGGCTTTTGCTTTACCTATTAAACTGTCTTTATCTCAACCGACGAGTTTTCTCACTTTTACCCTTCTGATTCTCTCCCCCATCCCACCGGGAGGGAGCGAGCGAGTGGCTGTGTGGTGCTTAGTTGCTGGCCGGGGTTAAACCACAACACGTGAAATGTAGTAAATCAAGATGAGTAAGTTTCAGCCAAGACGAACTTCGCACAGCTCCTGTTGGCTCAGCTATGGAAGAGACTCTTTGGCTCAGCATACCATTCAGAATAGCTTCTCCATGAATATCAGTGTTTGTTTGGGAAAGCAGAGCATTACTATCTTTTACTAAAAATGTGTTACTTGTAATGAACAGCAGCTTGAATCTCTGTGTACGGAGAGGGAGACAACATGTCACATCACGAAGGAACTAATATTTAACTGCTGTATATCAGCAGAATTTACACAAACTCAGAAAAAAAATAGCAGATGGCAAATTTTGCAAAGCTTTGCCTCCAAGTTGTTCCATCATCAGCGAGGATGGTGAGGATTCTGCTAAAAAACAAGCCACAATACTAATTTACAGTAAACTCATGCTGTTTCAGCTGTTACAATAGCATCTATTCTTGAGGCACACCTGAAACTTTACCTGGAAGATCTTATTGCCAAACTTGCACACCTTCACTTCCTCAGGAGAGATATATGAGACACACTCCTTGCAGCAGTGGTCTTTGTTTATATTGCATTCGCCAGGAAGTAAGCACCTCTTCTTACATATCACTGTTGAATCCTAGGTAAAAGGACAAAAGGAAATCATGAAATCATCACCAAGATGTTTATGCTCCCATGTGTCCTTACCATAACATTTCTGCTTGCTCAGTCATTGCATCCGCCCAAGCTACAGCCCAACTGCTTTGAATAGGTCAGCTCAGAGAAAATAAAAATTATTTACTGGATTAAGGGAATCTTTCATGGTCTGTGAAGCTAAAGCCCAGCTTGTACTTCTGTTGGCCTGCAAAATCTTACTGATTTGGGGACACACTTATTTTTTGTGCCTAGGTGCAAAAGTTCAAATGGTCACAGTCATGTTGGAGGAACTAAAAAAAAATCACTGCCCTGCAGCAGAGATGTGGTAATTCACTATTTAGAAACTCCTCTTCCACTGTAATGCAAACTTAAAGAGGATCACATAATCTGAGTAACTTCATTTTGCATCACACAGAGTCAGGCATCATGTCTCAGCTGAGGCAGTCAGTAACTTTTTAAACCTTCCTAGCACAACTGCAAGTGCTCTTCAGATCAGATTCTTGGGGACCACACAAGATGCCAAAGAAGAACARTATCAGGGCTTACAGTTCCACAGCCTTATAAATTACTGCTAAGCCAGACAACCAGCAGCACACAATACCAAAGCACTGTGGACTTACCTTGCATGTACACATTGTGCAGTTGTCATAAATAAATGAGGATCCATTATCATACACGTTGCTGTGAAAGAGGCAGCTTCCAAATGGGAGGTCAAACACTTTCCTCTGTCCTGAATATAAATAAACAGTAATAGAAACAGAATGTGGTTGAAAAGATGCCATATTGTCAACAAAAATAGTAGGGCTTATTGTCACCAGACCAAATTCATGTGCAATGTGTCATTTGCTATGTGTTTCCATTTTGGTGTGAAAAAAATATGTACTTTTAACAGTTCACTGTTCTTCTAGCACACATTCATCTGTACAAATTCTACCATGGGAGGGAATATAAATATGATTTATGGCATGTTTATATTGGAAAAATCTTTCTTCTCCTTCTCATCATAAAGTGCACAGTGCAGCTAAAGGAATAAAAAGTAAGCACTGCAAACTCTTAGGGTAGGTATACTTAAACTAGTTTAAACAGTCTTTAACTTAATGCAATAACTTATCAAATAAATCAGCCTTAACTGGTTTTAGCGTATCTACCTCAGGGGTTCACAGCAGCCAAACTAAATCAACTCAGTGACACTGATGCAAAAAAAACCATAGAGGTGTTGTCCGGTCTCATTAAGATAGCTTGGTGTACCATGTTCACACAAGGTTGCAAGGAATACAGGCATTTGCATCGTTTATGAGCAGAATGAGGGCAACACAAGATATTTAGCTTCCATAACCCATAAAATATTTGGGTTTCGTGAGAGCAAGGCAAGGTTTAGAGCACTATACAGGGAAGGCAGCATCAATATTAAATCCTTCCTGAAGTCCTGCAATCCTGCAAGCACTTTCAGATCCAAGTTGCAACACACTTTGCGGTTCTGCAAGCTTCTCTTATTCCTCAGCTTCTTTCCTAGTAGGTTATTTTAAACAAGTAACCATTATGATACATAAACATGAGCTCTTTACAAAAACTCACATGAAATCACTATACTTATTGTCCTGGTTTTGAATACCTTCCCCTGTTTACTTTTGGTGGCAGCCAACTAATAAGTTCTTTTATGAGTGGCTGCCAGTCTCCCAACTTATCATTTCTGAGGTCTGATGTTAAATAGGCATCAATTCTGAGGTAGGGAATGGCCCCTATAAGTACATACAAGAAGTCACTAAGTACTAGGCCAATACTTTAGCTCTCAAACCACCAGGTCTTGGCACACTGTAATTCCTTCCCTTTTCAGTAATTCTTGATAAATGTAGAACAGCTTAAAAGAAGAAGGTTCCATTTTCCTCTGAGATATAAGCAAACAAAAGGATAAGCACACAGCAAAATCCATTGGATTAGCCTCGAGTTTTTACAAATCTAATGTTAAAATAACTATTAAACAGAAGTTAAGAAATAATTGCTATTGTTCAGTTAGACACAATTTGAACACCTCTCTCTTGCAAATTAGCTACCTTGGACTAATCTCTGCTTGCATAACCAGCCTTCCTTTTACTGAATGTGCATCTTTCTGAAAAGGCTTAATTTCTCTTGCAGGACTGACATATGAAATCAGTTGAGGATACTCAGTGGCCCTAAAAGGAACTGCTCTACATCCATGCACCACTTATGGGCAAAGCCTAGCCATAGTCCTGCCTGTAACAACACTTCTACTGCTCTATGTGGGGCCAGGACTTCAATCGCATAACTTATGTCAACAAGTGAACAAAAGTCCAGTTCTCTCTCACACCCTCTTGCCATGCCTTGCAAACCACCCAGCGCAATTCCAGGTGGCCAACCCAGTTCAAATAGTTGGTAAAAAAACACTGACAAAGGAGCTACCACTTTAAAAGATGTGGTGATGAAGATATTGGCTTAATGGTYGGCTTTGCTGGCTCATAACCACTAGTTAAACTAATAATTCAAGTCCCAGTAGAGTCCACTGCATTCTTCTAAGCTATATACACTGAGTATCAAGAATTCAATTGCAGGGAGGTCCTCCACATGATACTTTAAAAACCATGCCTCAGCATCCCTGAAAACGCTTCTCTTTTTCCAACTGCCATGCAGTGTGCTACACATCCCTTGGCTCTACCTCTGCTCCAAAACTTTCAACACTTCCCTGTGAATAGACATTATCTATTCACAGCTATATGACGTGCTTTAGAGCGAAGACCACATAAAATAAAAACCGTTATTATTAGTGAACTCATTTACAGACATTTCTAAGAGGCAAAAAAGAATCTGTAGAAAAATCCCCATGAAAAGTGAAAAACTAAAGCTGGGTTTTGAATGCCTAGATCAAGGAGGGGAAGGTTCAGTTGGGAAAAGCATGGGGTGGAGAGGACAAGGGGAGTTTACAGAAGGAAAGGAAAATTGTGCTCAGCCAAAATAGAAGCTCAGCATTTGGACTGTTCTCCTCTCCGTTTCATTCCTTTACTGTATTACTCTCTGGTGCTGCGGTTAAATGTTCAAGGCAGATATTTATCTGTAGCGCTTCTCAATTAGCAAATAAATCAATAAATAAATTCAGCTTTGTTTCAAGCAGTCAAAAATGTTAACTATTATGAGAAGCTGGAACTCTCTACGGCTTGCTGCCTCCAACGCCAGACCTCTCTGTACCCCTAACCTAGCCCTGGAAATACACTTTGGATAGTAGTAAAGATATGGTCAAAATGACAAAAAGATTCTGTTGAAGAACTGGGAGTTATCAGCTCTGAAAGTTTTCCAAACCTAGTTATAACTTCATAGACCAAATTAAAACTAATTTACTTGGTAGGATGTAAGTGCTCCTTGTTTTTGAAATAGAGGGACACATGCTGAGGAACATTAACCTGTGGGATCTGTGGACATGGTAAGAGAAAAAAAAGGACTCTCAAAAGTCACTACCTTCCGTGGCATGACTTGGAAGAACAAGCCCTTCTTAGAGGCCTCTCACTTACTCCTTTAAAATGTGTTAGAAAGATGTAATTGAAAATATTCCTGGCTGAAACTGTGATTCCAACTTAAGAAGGCAACCATGAGGCAGACTCCTGGGTCCCTGGCCTCTCTGACAACAGCTTCTAAGAATGCAATTTCAGTCCAGAAGTTTCCTCTGACCTGCATTTCCTCAAAACCAAGAATGCAAATGCACACTTGAATAAAAGTATGAGAGGGCGAGGCCTTTTTCTTGTGGCAAATTCCAACAAAACATTTCCTCCTGCCTCAACGTCCTTTGTAAAACATGTGTAATGAAGGTGGGAAACATCTCTATATTTGTCTCTCTAAGCAAGCCTGCTCTATGCTCAAATGCTCTTCTGCGGCTGCTTGCTTAGTACCACCCATCACAACCCTACACACTGAACCTGAGTACCTGTTTAAATCTGTAGATTATAAACTCCACTGAGCAATACTGTACCTTCCACCTCCCAGAATTTACCAGTATTGTGAAATACTGGTATAAAAGATGCTACGCAGAAACATATCATATTAATTACAAAATTCCCAGGAAAAAAACCACTCACCTAAGCATTTGGGACAACACTGTCCAGCAGGAATGTGACTGAGGTGCTGGGGACATGAGAGAATGGGGCAGACTTCTTGGATGCACTGTGTCCTGCCACCCTGAAGGAAAATAGGCTCAGTTAGAAAAAAAAAAAAATGTCAAATAGACGTGCCCACACTCACACAGACTGGTAACAAGTCTTGAAAAGCCTTAGCCAAAGCAGTATTTGCCAACAGAAATTTCTACTTGCATCAGGCATACAAGGAACGTGTACAACTGTCCTTCAACACTTTCTATATTGCTTGCAGAGACCTTGGATTATTCATATTTTTTCATTCTCTCAAGCAATGAATGTAATAGTTGAAGAAACAGTGTCTTTCTGTCTTATTTCTTGGTGTGGATATGAGAAAACCAGGGAGAATAAAATCATTATCCATGAACCTTTCTGGATGTTCAAAAAAGTTATTGAGCAATTTTTTTACATTATTCTTCACCTCCTGAGCCATGCCCTTCTAGGCTTGTCTGGGACAGGGATTAAGTGCTGAAGCAAGATGGGAGCAGGTGTTCTTCCACTATGTCCATGACTTCAGAAACCAAATAAGCCACAATCACTTAAGAAAGCACATTCTTGTTAGCTTCAGAGTCCCAACTATGCAAACCCAGAAGGTCTGCTTTCTTCAGAGGACTGAAAACCAGAGGACTGAGAATGAATGTGGCAAAAAAAGAGAAAAAAATAAGCAACCTGGACTAGATATATCCTGGTGTATCAACAAATATCAGAAACAGAGAGAGGCAAAAAGCACAGCAAAGACGAAAGCACAGAATATATGTCTAAAATTAAGTCAGTCAAGAGAGACCTCTGTTCTCATTCTGCTCTGTTGCCTGATTACTTCACTGTGCTTACAGAGTACTGTGTTTAGCTCTGGACCCTCTACCAACATGYGCTCCATACGCTCATGAGAGGTCCAGGTTGTTAAACTTTAAAAATCAGTCCACCTTTGTCTTAGCAAGAGAAGTCAGCCCTTTTCATCTAACTGCCCTGCCTTATTTATCACTCAGAGCTGCAGGCTCATCCCAACAATAAGCTTTGTGTTCCTGGATGCTGTGATGGAAGACTTATGAACAGTCTCCTCCCACCTACACGCTGGATGCTTCTCAGGGCTCCCTGGGGAAAGATGGAAAAAGCTGTTCCTTTTGAAGAGCTCTGTGCCTGAAATGATGGTATGCCACTCCACTCCTAATGGCCTCAGTGAATCATGTAAAAAGCTTTTACATACGGGCAGACTCACATATACACTATTATACAGAAAATAACGTACTGACTGTACCCCCGTTCTATAATAAGTTTTCAGGCACTGAAGTCTACCTGTCCCATGTGGCCACCAAAGCATCCTGAATGCACATGGCTAAGGACTGCTCATAATTCTTTCACTGCGGCATGCAGGAACACAGAGTTTATTGTAGACTGAAATGACTGCTCAAAATTAAGGGTCAGACCAGAAACTTGACAAAACGAAATGAATTCCTCACTGATGTTCCTTATGATGCTCAGGGAATAGCTCTGTGAGAAGAGACACAGGTGCAGAATGAAAGAGAAAATACCAAAGAAGGGGTCTCTGAAGCGGTGCTGTCATTCAGCCCACGGAAAAAGGCTAAGAGAAGACAAAGTTCAAACTTCGGTGACAATTCAGCAAATGGGAAAGTAGGACATGGAGACCTCAGCCAGTCTGGTGACAGGATGGAAGATAAAGCAATCCTTCAACACATGGTGAGCACAGGTCCTTTCTTGCAACCTTGCTTCTGTATTTAATACTCACATATCCTACACCTCTACGGAACTGCTCTGGAGTCTTGCTTCTCTGACAGATTGAATCAAAGCTCAGGCTTAGCACATTATTGAGATATTGCCTTTGCAGTCTGTTGCATAGAATTTTTTTTATACGAAATGCCATGGACTGGACAATATGAAATATTTCTTCATTTCGGCCTTTTGTTTATAGCTCCTTYTATACTTTTTGTACTGGTCCCTCCTCTGCACAAAACTAAGTCCAGTTGCATCTCTCTTTATACCCCACTGCTACTCCTGCTTCCAGCTGTAATGCTGCTTTTAAACATCAAACTGCTTTCTAGCTCACTTCTGTCCCAGATAGGCTCTTCCAGGCTTGAATATCATGCTAGGGTGCAAGTTCAAAAACAGCCTGAAACAAATCAACCTGTACCATTTAAAGGAAGCATAATTCTACCTGCCCTGCAGAGCTTAGAGAGATAGCTTGTTAGGCACTATAAGGAAATTTCAAAACCTACACAATATTTCTATTTTCTTAAAAGCCTCAGTCATTGCAATTCAAAACTCACAAAGCATTCAGAATACCACCTTTCAAAGCAGGATTAGCTAGCGTTACCAGTGCTTTAAATTGCATGGACTAGAGCCGTGTAGAAAACTCAGTGCAACAAAAGTTCAACAAAAAAAGCAAGGGGGAAAATAACTCCAGAGAGCAAAAAGGTTGGCTCCGGACAGCCTAAGCCAGGGTGGGAACTGTACAGTAAACACCTTGCCTCCTCCACCTCCAATTACATCTACAGCTTTTAGCTCACATTTCCCTGTTAAGCGCTACATCTCCCAGGCAGCCAGAATATTCCAAGTCCGAAGCAACACCTTCCAGTAAAACCAAACCTGAACTGGAAGCCAGTGCAGACCAATAAAGTACAAGTGACATCTGCTTCCTATCAGAAATGCTATTCAAGAGCTAGGCAAATAAATCCTTGAACGATAGTTATGTAAAGCCTCAATCAGGGGATGCTGCTGCAGTCCACAGCCTTCTGGAGGTAACAGATTTTGTAAGAAATGTACAGTCTACAATGAAAAGATTCACTTTCCACCTCAGAGACAAACAAAAACACTGTAATGCCTGCTGCCACCTCTTATCTGCAAAACAAAGCAAGAGGGTCCCTGGCATCAGCTCGGAGGGCAGTATGGACTGAGGTATCGTCTTGTCTCAGCAGCTTTCTGAAGAGACAGAAGAGAGGGGAAGATGAAATAGCACTTTCTAACTCTCCCATGAGAGGTCTGTCTTTGAGAAAGACAAACAACGAGTCTTTCCTAAAACGAAAGCATGGAGCTAGTCTAGCTACCCGTCCATCCACTTCTGCTAAGCTCCCACCTTGACTACGATACTTCACTGTTCAATAAGGACACAAGAAACTTGGCAGAGTTGAGACACGCACCCATCCAGGCTGCGGCTGACTTTGCTGGAGACACTGGATGAAGGATAGAGTGCAGTTTCTGGGCAGGCTACCCACAAGCCTGGTGCACAGCATGTATGCAGCCTGTGTGCCAGGACAGACGGAGAGAAAAATGTCTGCAGAAAAAACTGTCTGTCCAAAAACTCCCCAAAAGTTGGGAGCCTGCTGCAATTAATCTCCAAGAGCCTTGGGCTCCATTACCATGAGGGTGAGAACAGTGACCACCAAGAGCAGAGCTGCCCTTGTCATAAGCAGATTTTGAAAGTATTCATGAAATCTCAGGAGGACAGAGGTTTCCATACTCCCAATTGGTTTGCTACTGATAACGAGCATGTCTAAACTTAATAATATTTTATATACATGTTATTTAATGTTAAAAGTTAACTTTAGTATTATCAAAAACCATGTTTCTTGTGGGCATCTCATTTTCCATTTCACTTTCAGGCTTTATCTCTGTGCTTTAGTGAAGCTATAAATCATCTAAAAAAGATTCCTCCCTATTTTGCCCTATGTTCACCTTGTGCTTGAAAAACTCTCCTAATCCTCCAACAGAAGTAAAATTTCCATTGATTTTGCAGAATATTTTGTCTAAGTGCTGGCATTAGGATTCAGCCCACAGTGGATTGTAGGCATTTATTTTTAACTTTCATTCTAGAAGAAGTGTGAAAGGTTTCACTTGCTACCAGTGAGGCTATCCTTACAGGGAAAGGATATTATAAATTATAAAGAAATATCAAAATTACATTTCTCTCAACTCCAGGATACATATTCCAGATATTTAGAGCAAGGTCAGACGCACACTGTAGCCTCAGCAGGGGTTGCTGTAAGAACTAAGACAGATGTTCAAGATTGTCTCCAGCTATGAATAAAGATTTTACGCCACCAGCATGAAAAATACCTTTGAAAGTTCAACAGGGTCACTACTGAGCAAGTCTGCCCCAAGCAAGTGGCAAGAAAAGCCAAATAAACACACAACTGTATGATTGTTTGTCTTCAACCACTCTAGCACAGTGCAGGTGACTACAGCCACCATGAACATACTATGAGACGTTATCATTTTTGTGACAGCGATAGCATAAAGGCCATGAATAGAAATCTGCTGATAAAAAGACAGACGTATCATTTGAGGTTCAGATAATGATGAGTATTACCATTCTGGGAAAAAAAAATTAAGGCATACCAGGACTCCTATTTCACTACACCACATTCGCTGACATATATAAGGCTTCCTACGTGAATTGGATAGTGTATTGGCTTGCATACACTTGTTAGTCACCAGGAGCTCTGTCTAACATATTAACTACTGTGTGATAGTAAAGACTTCCACTACCTCCCAAACRAGTACTAAATACGTGAAACAAGTCAGCAACATGTACTACGCAAACATCTTCAAGACGCCCCTGGAATCACATGCTTGTAAACCCATACCTTGGATTGACAATCAGATGTACAGTCCCTGATGTGTCATGTAAGTAGTCTTCAGGCACAAAAGTGAGAGGATACCGTATTTAGAGTGTGGTTTTAATTTGGAAATAAAATAGGTGTTCTCTCCCAAATCAGATGAAAGACACTCCAGTTCTTGTAAGAATGCTGGTGCAGTATGTGGCAGACAGCCTCTGGGAGTAACTTCACCCTTACACAGTATTTCAGGGTCCCTGAAACAGCCGTGTCGTGCACAGTGAGAGTTCCCTGGAAGGGTCACGGGAGGGAGAAGGTTTTTAGGAAATGCACAAAGTAGCAAAACAGTTCTCAGCATAAAAGCAAACAGCACATCAATCAGTTCAGCAAACAGACAGACAGATAAACCAGAGCTTCCCACATCCCTGCAGCCTGATCTATTGTCTAGACTAGGATTTTAAAAATGCCTCTTTAGAAAGTATTGGATAAAATTCAGAATAGGGAGGTCTTGAGCTTCAGTTCAAAACAATAGGCATTTATACTGCCTTGCATGTGCTAGATTTTTAAACTCTGGATCTAGATCTCAAACCCTATTTGCTGAGATATCACTGCTAAAGCAAGGCGTTAGAAGGTGGTCCTAGTGACAGTCCAAAGTGGTGTCCTAAGAACTGCATGTGCAGCAAATGCTCTAAAGAGCTCACCTTCATTTTAATACCAGATCATGCAGATCAGTATGGATATAAATTATTGTCTTAAATATCTTAAAAATCACCTAAAATCTATATAGATTAGAAATGGTAAGCTGAAAGATTCTTATGAATAAATTTCCAGAGCAAACTGTGGGGCAAAGTAAAGGCACAATTCTTAAACTATCCTTTCCCACTGTTTTCTCTCAGTCTGATGCAAAGGCATTCCTTGACACAGCCAAGAGAAGTCTAAAGAGCTCCATCAATTTCTAGCAGGTAAGAGTTTGACTCTACCACCTCTCCCTCTGTGTGCACCCTTATGATACAAGTAGTTAGGTGTACTGTTTGTCTCATCAACAAGCTGTATTAATAAGCAAGTTCAATTAGATGTCTCCAACTGATGTAAATTCATGTCCCTGAGCTCCTAGCAAATTGCAAGTGTGGTTGCAAAGTGTCACAGAGAACATCTTAACCTAAAACCAGGAACCAAAAAGCCTCCCTCTTTTGGAAGTTAATCTGTTATGTGGTTGTATCCAGCTGCTGAGGAATTAACTAAATTATCCATTACTTAGTAATTTAGGGTAGGATTAAGCCTCTAAATGCTTTCCATCAACCAAATACCATGTGTACAAAGTGACTTGTCTAAGTGCCAAGCCAATACAGTCTTGCCATCTATTCCACTTCTCGAGAGCCACATTTCCTGGGATTGCTTAGATGAAGAAAAGAAATTTTCTCTTTTTCAGAGGGAAGTGGTGTGCTGTGTTTGTTTGCTGAAATATCACAGCATCCTCCTAAACAGTGAGGTACGCGGTTCTGGGCTATAGCTCTCCACTTTGAAATCGGACTGCTGGGGAGCTGCTGGTCCTGGTTCTTTGAAGTTTCGAAACCTGATTTGCACTGACTCTCCTGTGGGAGGAGGTGGAGGCCCAGGGTATTTACTGCCTTGGGTGAAAGGGAACATTCTGGAAAATGAAATCTTGGGTTGCACAGTAGCTTTCTTTAAGTATGCACAGGCAGAGACACTGCTCCTAAAATTTCAGTTGCTGGAACTGCAGAAGGGCTCCTCGGGGAAGGTCACGCGGCGCTCTGCTCTCAGCCGGGGTACTCAGCGCAACCAGCACTTGGTCATATTTCTCCGGTCTAATAGTGCTGTGCAGAAGTGTTGCAGGGATTATATTGCATCTGGCTTCACAATCCAGCTGAAATCAAATCGCTTGCTGTCCCAACAGCCTAGCTGCAGATTCTAGCAGCTGAACAGCCAGCAGCCCTCTCCCCTCCAGGGCTTACGTGCTGAGATCTTGGCTCTGTTGAAAGTGATGTTGTAAATAACCCCTCTTCACTTGGAAGCATTGAAAGGTTTAATCGCGGTGTGTACTTTTCCCCTTTCAGGCTGATTTCCTAAGGAAAGAAGGCTTAGGCAGGCACAAACCAGGCACATCTGTAGCTTGTGAATCCCTGATCAGCTCCAGCCACAAATGATCAAGGGACTCCTCTGAAAAAGGTATATAGAGATAAAATAGCAAAAATCAAAATGACATTAAGATCTCAAGGACATTAAGTTCCTACAAGTTTTGTCAAAACCGGACTGCTGCAGAGAGAAAAGAGCCCCCAATTTCTTTCCCAGAAGGGATACCAGAAAGCATCCCACATGTTAGGCAGCAGCTGACCGTCCAGGCAGCACCTCCCAGGCCTCCTGCGTTTTGCTTGGTGCTCATGTCATGGAGGTGGAGGAAAGCTCAGATTATTGCAGTCAGGGCAGATACAGGAGCAAGGGCCACACATCTATAGAAACAGAGCTTYGTTACTTCTGCTGCTCTTGGAACAATATCTCTATTCCTAGGTTAGCAGGGGCAATGGGACATAAGACAGGTCTGTGTCCCGTACCTATTGCACTATTCCCATGAAGTGATGCATTTTTCTTCCTGTCTTTCCTTTTTTTTTTTCCCCCAGTACCTGCACAGATTCATGATACCTGTGTTCCAGACTGGTCTGCAACTACCCTGAGTGCTAGATGCTCTCAGCTGGAGCCCACATACTTGTTCTGCTTTGGGAGCTGTTACTTTATTGATCCTTCTCCTGGACAGTTCAACAATTCAGGCTTTTTCCAGGGGTAGATCTGTTTCTCTCAACAAATCTCTCCTGCAAGCAGAAATAATGTGTCCCACAAATTATTCTGTCTTTCATTAGGTACTCTTTAATGTCTCTAAAGTTAATGCAGAAGGCAGGGCTTTCAACTCTGTAATATAAGTGCCTATTCCTTCTTCTGCTAGTTGATAGTGAATTAAAAAAATCAACAGTATCTCTCTACAGCTCAGAGGTGTCTGGATTCGCACTGCACCTCAAACACCTTTGTGGGTTGTTTAATTATCCCAGGCACTATTCCCAGCAACAGAGCATCACTCACTCCTCAGAATGTTTTTCCCAGCAAGAGAGTATCTAAAAAGTTATCTTCATTTTCTCAACTTTACCAACAATGCTCAATGCTACATAGCAGGTTAGTTCTTGCTTTCAGCATGGAGATGATTGGCCAGCATCTCAAATCCAGCTTTTCCTCTAGTCTGAATCCTTCCATATCACCTCCATCACTTGCTGCCATTTCACACACTTACTAATCAAACTCTCTTCCTTGCTGCAGGTCTCATTAAACTGATTGCTGCCACTGCACCTTATGTAGTCCATGCTGGGTAGTAGTATCAAAAGGCTTCAGACTTCTGAAATTAAAACTAGCTCTTTATTAATAGAGAGTTACTTAACAGAGATGTCACAACCACAGGTACCACTGCACATACCCTCTACACGTCTTGGTGTTTCCTATAAACCAGACATCCTTCTATAGGCTATGTTTTCCCCTCTAATCTCCCTGCCAGTTGCTGCACAGGGCACACTCAAACAGTGCCAAGTCATCTCTCTGAATGCCGCTAGGGAAAACAGGAATAGGGATCTAGCACCGTACAGCACTCACTATAGCACAATGCCTTTCTATAATGCGGGACGTTAGAAGACATACACCTGCTGGAAGAGGTGGATTTTAAGGCAGGATGTAGGCAAGGACTGCATCAAACGTCATACAAATCAGCGGGAGTCTTTCCATTGATTTTCAGTCTGCTTTGGATGACAGCATTTTGAACAAAAGTCCCAGAAGTTGCACAGGGCAATGGTGAAAAATGAGCCAAGATAACTGCATAAGCAGGAATGGGCCAGGAGGGCAGCCCCACACTGCCGAAAGGGACAGAGCTCTCCACCACCTTGGGGGTAAAGAGCAGCAGTTTCATGGGGACAGCAGAAGGGAAGCAAAAACATTGGCAAGGAAACAATTCTGGCATGCCACTGCAGGAAAGAGTTCAGCTATTCGTGATTAATTTAGCTGTTACACCAGAGGCCTCCAGTGACTATGGAAGCTTTGCCATGAGCCACGTGATTATTTA
Organism: Phoebastria nigripes; assembly: GCA_035582835.1. NCBI lineage: Eukaryota > Metazoa > Chordata > Aves > Procellariiformes > Diomedeidae > Phoebastria > Phoebastria nigripes. Next base: position 398,163 of record JAYKAV010000422.1, on the reverse strand, counting down.
TTTCTCTTCTAAAAAGAACTGTTTCTATGAAAAATTGCAATAAAACGTTATGCTGGAAACTGTCTGTGGCCAGAAAAACTATTAAAAACCACTAACAAGCTTCTTCAGCTTATTCATGTCCCATCCCAGATAATAAGAAAGTTAGGGTTAAATCCAAGGGACTTTCCTAACTTCAGTTATTAGAAGCAGAGCAGTAGCTCTGTAGCAGGTCCTGGGTTCTTGCAACCATGACTTTTCCCCTGAATCAGTTGGAGGCTGCTTTGTTTTCATTGGCATCAAGAACACACGAAGCACAGTCCAGTGGGTGTACAGTTGTGTATACACCACCAGTGCATTTGCATAATGTTTCAAAGTCCTAACCCGATGCTTGCAAAATGATAGTCACTGCCACAATGTATTTATATAAATAGCACTTGCTTTTCGTAAGATAAACTTGCACAAAGGTTTTCCTTTTTTTTTCTTTTTCTGCAGCATAAGCTTTGTCATACTACCTTACAAGCTTTTCTTGCTATGTCCTACAGTAAACGGTACTCCTATAAACCCCACACTTTGGCAGCTATCGGTGACTACCTTCACCCCCACTTCCAATTCCTGCATTACAGCGCAGTGCTGGCCTCCCTTCTGAGAACAGCTTTTCCCTCTGAACAGTCCATTCGCAGAGATACACAGTTATTAAATCCCTCCAGYGTCCCCAGCGTGTTTCTTGCACACACAGAATACTAGTACCATTGTGGTCCTGAGAAAGGTGACAATTCTGACTCTCACTTCATCATCATTCTTTAAAATACTTGGTCACGACAAGAAACTCTACAGATGTATCCGCACAGCTTCGCCTTAGAGCATTAGTTTTAAATAATTCGCCTTAAGTTATCTGCAGGATTAAATTGCAAGACTCAAGTGAATTAAATCTCCAAATGCCCAAATTCTGACATCTGGCATTTAGGTACAAAATAAAGGCTTTATTTTCAGTGGTGCGGATACTTTCTTGTAGACAATATGAACTTCACTTCATCGCATGGTTTGAAGCTTCATTTTTTGGAGGTGCAAATGTATAAACAAGGTCATGAATAAAACCAACTAGGGTTGTTCTTGGAAGAGGAAGAAAGCACACAATTTAGAAGAAGGTGCCTACACACCTGAATTTGGAAAAGTTGTTACTAGGTCAAAACCTGCCAGAACGGCCCACACCAAGTCACTGTTCCATTCACAAGCAAAGAGAACAAATCTCCTTCAGTGATTCACGGCAATGAGGTATTGGAGAGGTTGAGACTTAATCCTTCACCGGCTGTTTCTACAATTTATGGATGCCCTTGCCTGAAGGTTTGATGATAAAGCACACTGATATCTGTAGAACATCCATGGTAAAATAAATCATACCGTGTAGTATTAGTAAGGACACTACTTCTAGCTTTTTACAAGACCTTTATACATGCATGTACCCTCCTTAAATGTTATGCTCCACGTATACTGCTGAGGTAACCTCAGGAAATATAGGATTACATACACACTGCTTCCTTAATGCATCCATCAAAGGTTTTCATTAACAGGAGATCCTGTTTGTCCTAAGCACTTAGCAAAGAGAGTTAAAAATACACTAAAGTGTTATGCAGACTTCAGCAAGGGAAAGTGCTAAACTGCAGCTCATTCAGAGGATTTCTTGGAAATAAAGTTTTAGGAAAACTAGGCTACCTTTATGAAACCAGTAGGTTACGAAACTGTTCCTACAGTGAAACAGCCACTGGGGTAGCTTCAGTCTACCTGAAGTGGTGTAGGATTAGACTCACTGTAGGCCAACAGTACTTATCTATAGTAACATCCCTAATACCACAGTGCATAATTCCACTGCTTTGTACTACCTAGAGCTCTCCCTCCCCAGAGACACGGCTTGGCTTTACTCCAGGGTAGGGCACACTCCGGCTTGTGATCAAGGGAAAGTAATATATTTTAGTCTTAAACACAAGCCTGAGCAAGGGGTGCTGAGGAATCTGCAGGTCTCCAGGAATAGCCTTGGGAAGCACTTTGATTAGGAATCATTTACAAGTCACAGTTCCTCTACCGCTTCCTCCTTCCTCCAGGGGTAATGACTTAGAGAAGTCATCAGCAGCAAATTCTGACATTTCCCAGTCCTGGCTAGCAAGATTGATAGGGGAATCACAGTTTTTTCCCCTCCCTCCTAGCTTGCAAACCATCTGCACATGCATGGGGAGAGGGTGGATGAAACCCTAAGAAGTCCGTTCCTCCTTCACACCCCTGCACGGACCATGACATACACTCTGGTCTCCCCTGTCTTTTCTTCCAATTTTTTCCCAGTAAAGTTCATATCCACCTACTGCTGTTTATTTATGGGTGGGATCCTGTTGCTAATTACTGGCTTCTCACTGGCAGCAATGCATCTGTAAAAGGCTGATGCCCAGATCTATAAAGATCATAGGTTCCTCAGGGATAGCTTAGGCATGATGTTGAACCTACAGAAATATGGGTTTAACCAGTTAGGCACCTATAGCACCTTTGGCCAGACCAGCTCTTCTGGCACTTGCCTAAAGGCCTGCTGCTGTTCTTGCTCTGGATCAGCACCATTACGGCAAACCAACCAGCTCGGCACTGATCTCCAAGCTAAGCTCACGTGACATTCACAAACTGGATAGTCTTATATCTAAATTCTTTGTGAGGCCATATACACATGGCCAATTTCATTCAAAAAGACTGCCAGAGGAGTTGGAAATACTTGTATCTACCTTTCCAATAACATCCTGCTAACCAAAGCACTTCAGAATAGAGGCGCAGCCCGAGGCGAAGGCACTCCATCGTCCTCTTGATAAAGCAACACCACCAAGCAGTCAAAAATTAAAAGATCCATATGAAACCATTAGGTTGTCTAGAAAGAAGGATTTTGTTTCTAGAGCCTGATAAAGAGAGCACATCCTCAAAGGAAGAATTTTTCACATTCTGGGACTTCTCACACAGGAAGATCTTTCTGCATTTTACATTTCAGAAAATACTTACATCATATTAAGACTAAGAATGGGGGTCACACCACATGCAATTGGAAATGCAAATTACAATGCATTCTTATATTTGGCTTACTGCCTTATCATCAAAAGCCATTAGTAGTCCCTAAGAGAGATAGTAAGCAAACAATTAAAATTTGGTTTTGGTTGCAAGTGTAGGTCTCTCCTTGGCCCTGTTAAGTCTCCTTTGTACCTGTCTAATGATGTAAAATGGTCTTAAAATCAGTGTAAAGTGACTCATTAAAGATCCCCGTAGGAAACCGAACCATACATTTTTATGCATAGGATTTGTTGAACTACTGGAAAGAAGTGAGTTAATTAGCAGAACAAAGACATTTGAAAAAATGTGAATTATTTATATTGTAATCCTCATCCCACAGGCAGAGAACTTCGATAATTTACTTCTCCAAAACTTGTCTTTTTTTCCCTACTCTTCATTTTTTTTAACATGCTCCTGAGATTACAATCCAGAACTCTCTCCTCAGCAAGTTTTCAGCATTTGCAGTGTTCTCAGCTGCACACACTTCCAATTGTTAACCTTCCCTCTATTCGTGCTGGCCTTGCAGGGAGGTTCTCTGATAACGTGAGAAAGTGTCATTTGAAATTATTCTAAAGCAGAGAACAGCTACACACTCCAACCTATTATTGTAAGTTACCACTAATGGCAGCTATACCTTTCAAAATGATACAATATTTTTTACTATTTAAAAAACAGGCCCATCATATAAAACAGCTGCCATGTTTATTTAGATAAGTGCTCCTCCGCTCTTATAAGTGGAGGCTGATGACAGATGTGTTTTTAAGGCAAAAATATTAACTCTAGAAATGTCAGCATCTGCTTCTTTTCAGCCTAGCCTTACAGATTCACACATCATTTTTCATCCACAAGGAGAGTTACTTTTTTTCTTACAGAGAATCTAAAAACACGGGTGTAAATTACTGATCCCGAGGCCTGACAGTTTTATTAGCATGTCACTGGTGCTACACATGTTAGGTCTGATTAGACATAGAAAGCGGCTGCTTTCCACAGCGCACTCCTCGCAGCATGAGGAAGGCTTGCACTTCCCCGACAGGAATTTTCCACCTGACTGTTCCATTTCTGTGAATCAGTATTTGCTAAAGTTATGAGATGCCATACAAAAGCGCTCTATGTAGTTCCTGGGGTTACTGGAGAGAAAGAGATAAAAAAACACAAAGCAAAATTTTCTGCTGAATTCAAAGAGGAGTCCAGCCTTCTGGCTCACACAATTAGCATGCTATAATTCATTTGCATGTATTTAGTACAGTAATTGTTCTTTTAATCATGTACATAGTACTGTTAGTAGGTACAGCAGATGAAGCCCTATATCTTACTCACCACATACACGCAAAGAACACCTCCTACATCTTTACCCTACATCACAGAGGAGCTCTGCGGTACTCACATTGCCTCCCAGAGAAATGCATGCCAAAAGAAAACATCACTCAAGGATAATTATGTACAATCAAACCATGAACAGACATATGAACAAACGGCAATTAGAAGGTGGCTGCTAACCATCAGCAATTCAAGACAAAACATCTTCCAATTAGTGACCAGTTAGAGCAAATTAGAGCTGTAAGAATGGACCGCACTAGCTAAGAAGTCCCTCTGGGCAAAATTCACATACACGTCACTAGCCTGTGCCACCTGAGACCCAGTGACTATCCAAGACATTTCCATAGCACTGGCAGACATGATAAAGGATTTACCACTGGAGACCTTCCTGGCACAACAGCGAGCAGCCAGATGCACTGCTTAACAGCACAAAAATTCCCGTGTTGAATAACCAAAAGCTGTCCTACCCTGAATGGTAGCTGTTCTCCACAGCTGGCTATCTTCGCTTCAGACTATGCTCAGGTTGTTACCTTAGATGTTTTAGTGACAGTAAGACCTCTCCAGCATGGCTGCACAGAAAGGTGCTGACAAATCTCCTTATTTCAACATTTTGAGCTGGCCAGAGATGAGACCGCTCCTAGCTAGCATGCAGGCCACACTGACCTCTTAGCATGGCACTGTACCTAGGTAACATGTCCCAGAAAAGGCAGACCATGAGCTGAGAACTCAAGCTGTGCACATCCATTATAGGTGCTTGTACAGAGCGCTATTGCTAAATGACTTAATAAAATTTYCCCAGTTTTCCTTGAAGTGGGGCAGTGCAGATCTTCTCCTGTAAGAGTAAGTAATGTATTTACACAGGTACAAACAATGTGCTGTGGGCTTTAAGCATAAACAAAAAAGCCAAAAGACCAAGTTCTTGCCTGAGCAGCTTTATGATCTAAATAGGTAACACAAAGCCAGGGAACAAATGGGAAGCAGCTTAACAAAACTGCAACTGTGACTGGCCTGTAAGCTTTGTGATTTCTTTGTTTGCTTACATGCTTTCTGCAGTTTATCCTGCCTTTGCTCCTTGGCAAAAATATATTTTTACAGATGGGGCTAAAAATAGCCATGGATGATAGAAACGGAGAACCAAAGAAGGTAAGTGTTGCCAAGTGAGCCTGCATGAGGTCTCTGCAATTCTGTGTCCAAGTTAAATTGATATTAGAGTAGCCATTGCTAAGGGCTTTCTATTTTTCTCTTTTCTGTGGGTGACGAGCACTTCTTTTATTGGCTATGCTTAATATTCCTGAACTCTTAATTTTTAGGATTSATGAAGCATTTAATTTAAAAAAAAGTTATTTTGACTGACATTGAGCTGGTATTTTTTCAGTAACACCAGGGGAGTCTGACTGGCAACTCCATTTTTTCTATAGTTCAAAGACTCTACAAGGACTTTATTTTCAAAATAATTTCATTATTTCTTTAGGAGAAAATGTTTTCTCTCTCATGCATTTTCAGATTGCAGAAAAAGATAGGTTTGAATTTTTTGCAAGTGTAAGCATAACTCTGCCAAATCCTGTACACCTTTAAGTCCTGGTTAGGATTTGCAAAACGTTGTATTTTGAGAAGATTAGATAAAAAGGTTATTTTCGACTTTGAGACTTCCATTTCTCCCAAGGCCTCTGTAAAAATTATGCAATAATGTTGTTCAGATGGTAATCTGCAAGTGCAAACTGTCTTCCCCAGCACTAATTAGGACTCATGCAAAGGGAAAAACAAACCAAATCTACTTAGAAGTCTACTTTGCCTTTCAAGGAAGGAAAGTTTAGCAGATATTTTCAGTGATTGAGAATGGCCACCAAATTCCATGTGCCAGGCATTCTCCAGGTGGGATTAGCGAGAGAGGTGTCCTAGGAGAGGCAGCATAGGGCTCTTGTTTTGGCACAGGCATGACATGGTTTCTTCCTCAGACATAAATGGAATCGAAGAAGCAAAATAAGGATGAAGAGAAATTCCTACTGGGATGATCCCTCAAAATGCTGCCTACTCTTCCCATGACATTTAAGAAAGTGCATGTACCAGAAGCAAGAGGATTGTCTTTTAAGTGAAGGCACGGAAGAAAATGGATCACACTCTAGATAACAACACTGCGATTTGTGTCTAGATAACACCACTATGATTTGTGTGTGTGTGAGACCTCCCCCCTCAACTCACTTCTGTTTTAAACGATTTGGAGTAACCAAAATAAATGTAAAGAAAAAGGGATTATTTTGCAATTTCATCCTCCTTCCAGCCCTCCTCCCAAATGTGAAACACTTGCTTAGGAAGGGTTCCTCTTCAAAGCYAAATGAAATCTTCTCTGTATTATCCCTTCCATCCGTAGCCCTCTCAAACTTTCTTAATTAATTTTACTGCTCGTTTCAAAGAGTTCTCCAAGTTGGCTCAAATCCCTTTAGATTGCATATCAGYGTTTGCAACAGAAGATATATTACTACTCTTTTTCTTTTTCTCCCCCTCTTTCTAAGAGGAAGCAAGGAAGGATAATCAGTCACGTTATCACTCTAGAGTAAGAGGCAACTACTGTATCTGAGACAAACTCTGGACTCCTCATGTGTAATTTTTATACACACAACTAACTTGATCGATGCTATATTTGGGGTTTCTTTTTTTCCTGTAGCTTTTTTTTTTTTTTCTTTTTTTCTGGCAAATCCTAAAGGAATCAGTCTATTCCGTAATAATCTCATTAAGTCAAGACAGGTCTGAATTATGTTTCTTTTTTCTTCCTTCATTCCAGCTTTACTGCAAAGCTCGAAAAACTTTAACTCAGATTTTCAAAAGCACCAGAACTCTTACGTAGACACAATGGACTCTGTGTAAGCAAGACCGCGGACAGGGTATTTCCCAATGCAAGGATTTCTCAAGAAAGGTCCAGGAGCTTTCCAGAGTAGTCAGGTAAGGTTTTATGGCCAAATTCACACACAACATAAGATAATGCCACTTTAGTAAAGGCAATTTCAACACAGTGAAATAGCAGCTCCTTATACCAAAGCTGAACTTGACAGAAGTTATTTTAATGGATTCTTCTTTTCTGAAGTAACTATTCACTCTTTGTTCCTAAAAGAGTGAAAAAGAGGGAGGGAGAAAAAAACCTGTACAGATGTCAGACACTCATAAAGAGGGATTCTTCTATTTTGGTGTCAATTATTTGCAGATTGCACCATGCATTTGTCCCATTTGCAAATTCATTAAAAGAGAGAGAGAGAAAGCACTTTTTTTTCCCCAGAGTGAACCTTAATTACAAGCAGGGTTTCAGAGTGGTATTAGAGTGACATATAATGAAACAGAAATCCAATATTTGCAGCTATTTTTAAATGCAGCAAAACAAGGAAAAAAATTTTGCCTGCAGTGTATATTGAAGAGAATTACTGAAGTCCCTCTCCATCAAAAATCAGAAGAACCAAGAGCACCACAAAATCAACAGTTAACATATTTTTAAAGCAACATTTCGCTTGTGAAATTTAAAAGAAAAAACAGCAGTTCCTCCCTTTCCTTGCTCCCATCAGTAATGCTCAAAAAGGAATCTGCAACTTCCACTTCTCTGTGTTTCTAATCCACCAAGACTGTTTAAAAAATAATTCTTTTATATGGAGCATTTCATCAGATGGAAGTGAAATAAATGGAATGGAAAAGATGGAAAACCCCGAGTAAACTCTTCTCTAAATAATGTTTATTTGGACTTGAAATTTAAAAATGAAAAGAGTTGAATTGAGACACGCTGTTGGGAATCTGTTGCGGAACAGCCTGTGTGGCACTTCCTTGTTAGGAATCTCCAGCACTGACAAAAATTCCTCTCTGATTCATCCTTGGTGCTTTTCTCTCAGTTGAAAAGAGAATTGCTAATGAACCCTTTTGTTTCTCTGATCCCTCTTGGAAATCCAAAGGCCATAAAGACCCCTCACACTACTGCAAACCTGGAAGGAGAAATTTTGCCTCCTGTACACAGTCCTGAGAGTGTGGCTCACAGAAACACAGGAGCAACGCAAAGCTCACACAGGTCATGTCTGCTGGTAAAGAACAACCATCCGAGCAGGAACACAGGGCTGCACTAGCACTATGTGGACACTTAAAACCTGATTCATCAAGATGACACAATTTCGACACCAACCACAATGCCATGATTCTCTCTTTTTCCCTCTCAGTATCTGAGCCTTTTCTCTCCTCCTCCCCATCTTTGGGGACTTGTGTTTTCCACAGAAATATTTTTCTTCTGTAAATCGCCATTTTCATCTCATGTCACAGATTCGATCCCCTTGCTTGGCTTGTCTTCCCCTCCACGCAGTTGCACTACAGACCCTATGAACCTGTTCATCCAGCAGTGAGCTTGAGCGACCTGCAGCAGCAGTGTGTCTTGCAGCAGTATCACCGCAGGGCTTTCACTGGTGGGTTCCCGGGGAGCTTTCCTCAGCAAAAGGACGGCTGGGAACTGAGCCACACGCAGCTCGCGAACCAGGCCCAGCCGAGTCCTCCCACCATGATGCCACACCAGACCTCTGTTTTCTTTCACTCAGCTGCCTGTTCCCCAGGAGCCGAATTAGGCAAGATGGCTACACAGTTTCATGGAGGTGGCTGAAATCTGTAGGTTTAATTAAAAAAACGTTTTCCCTGTACACAGGAGATTTCTGCTGGGAACTTCCAAACGCCTACAGCGATGAACCAGAATCTGGTAACCTTCTGCCCAGTCTTTTCCAGGAGGCAGCTACCCACTCTGCTCAAGGTGAGGCTGAGCGCAGGCAAGTTTGGATCACGTGTCACTCAGGTGGAAAATTCACAACGTCAAACACTGCAAGCAAAACCAGCCCCTCCAAGGCCCCATCGCTACAACAAGGTCCTCCACACTCAGCGCTGGGCCAGCTTAGGGTTTACAAGCCAGGTTTGCTTTGAGTGCTGGAAGTAAGGAACAAACAAGAACCTAATTTTAATCTTACAGAGGGGCCTAAGAAACAGGGAATAAGTTAGAGAAGCCCTCAGTAAGATTCGTTACCTGAACAAGGCCTCCAGCAATTTAAAAATGTAAGGACCATAAAGATGGTTTAAAACAACATTTACCTCATTCCTGACCAACACAAGGGAAGGGATAAGCATGGGCAGCAGTTGTGACTCTAAGACCACTAGCTGATGGTTGCCTTCCAGATCTAAGCATTGCCAACTGCAGGCTATCCCATACTCAGAGGTTTGCCAAGGAGAAGGGTTGCATGAGCTTCAGGCAAAGGCACTCAGGTTATCTCAAGCCACCTATATCAGCTGCTTGAGCTTATGCAGCTGACTTTGCCTGAAGCCCATTTAGCAAGTGCTTCCTGGCTCCCTTTCGCTGGCGGAGCTCAGGAGACAGGAACGTATGCAAGATGGGAATATCGAACATCTGGGGATGGTAATATCTTAACCAGCACAGCTGCCGGCAAAGTGAACATCTGTCTGTTGCCCAGGTCTCCTTTCGCAAAGGAAAATGCTCTCTCTCACGGGCTCGTCTGTGGACAATACAAGTATCTGCTCCCTCACTAAGGAAGTACCTTGTCCGTGGTTAAGTTTGTCTACAGTGTAAATTAGCCCATGCAATGGTCTGTGTTGCCACGGCTAGATTGCTTTGGATATCAAAGCTAAGTTGAGTATACTGCAGCGTCAAGCACACCTAACTTTTTTATTGCAAGTTTTAGTGTAAATGAGCCACAGTAAAACTGAGAGGAAACAGCACCGAGGAGAATATTCTCTATGACTTTTTAGCATGACCAGTACTACATATATGTTGGATAATAATGATGCGATTCCCTCAGACTACTTTCTTTCCTAAAGAACATGACACATGGTTCGGTTCTTAATGTTAATGTTTAAACTTTTTCCCACCCAGTAATTAAATAAGTTGTCAAGGAGCTCTCCTATATGCAGGTAAAGCCATTGTTTATGAACTGTCTGTGGCCCACTCTGAAGCACCGTTGAGGATTTGGCAAGCCTCTTAGAACCAGCTAACAGTGTCATGTACACCCCATCTGCACTGCATCATGCAGAAGGAAATGCTACCACAGTCGAAGGACGCTTGTTAAGACACGGAGAATTCCAGATTTAGGAAATTCAGAGCCCCAGACCAGATCTTAAGTCTCATGCCAATCCTGCCCGAGAATGCAGACTGCATTACAGCGTTGCTACAGCAAGAGCAGTGTCAGGCAGGAGGGAAACACTTACCACCCAGCATTTATCAGAAATCTTTCTGGTCTGGAAATATCCTGTTCTCATGCCTCCCAGGCACTGCTGGCTTCACCCAGCATGAAATCACCACTAACGCTGCCTGTCTCTCACAGTAGTTTATTTCACTCCAAGGTGCAATCAATTCTTATTTTACTCCAACTCACACATTCCTACTGGTGATGTCTTTAGGTTCTCCTATTCTCATGACATCAACAAGAGACTGTCTTGCTCTTACCAGCCAACAAAGTTTTCAAAGAACTGTGTCTGGAGAGGGGATTCCTGCCTGAGAACACAAGAAGCCACTTCTCTCTCTGGCTGCTTCACTACTACTTCTATCAAATCCTGTTCAGCTTCCCAAGCAAACACACTTCTGCCTGTTTGCCTCCTGCCTGTTCTGCCTCCCATCCAGCTCAGTATGGCATAGCTCAGGGCATCTCTTAATTCCCTTTCCACTATTGCAAATTACACAGAAATAATGTGCTTTCTACCAACAGAGAAAGATAAAACACATTTGTGCTCTGTTTTTTTCAATGCTTGGCTAAATACATCTCTGCTATTGCTCCTGATGGTCTGTATTGCAGGAAGAGCAGCAGGGAAAAAAGTAACCATTCTTTTACCAAATTCCTCAGTATAATGATTCGTTCTTCTAATACATTTCCTGTGTTTTGAGAATTTTCCATGTTTTAGGGGAAGGTAAATAAATCCTGCAACTCACATGAGTGTTCTATTTTTGACAGTTCTCAAGGATATCAGATTAATGAACAATGTTCAGTACCACGAAAATACCGTGAAAGAAAAGGGAAAAGCCATGATCCCTGGGAAAATGCATAGAGATTAAGTGTTCCAGCATGAAATGTATTTCGCTGCTCTCCTGCTGGCTCTTTGCCTGCCTTCATGTGGGGAGAAAGGATAAGGTGTGAAGCCAGATCAAGCTTCCTCTTCTGTCTCCAACAGGACAAGCCACAACCAAGGAAAGAGCACTGTGAATAAGCCCTGCATACAGATGCTTTTCAAGAAAGCAGGACGGGCAGTCCCAGTGGAAGGTGAGCTCATACTTAAGCTTGGTTGGCCACATGCCTGTTTTCTCCAGAGAAGGTGTTACCAGTCCAGGGATATAGCTGTAGTTGAAGTCATATGGACCTTTCCCTACTTCCTAAAATTCTTCTTCATTAGGGCTATCACTAAAGTAACATGAAAACATTTATCTCATTTTTAACAGCTACAAGTAATGTGTTCCACCATCCACAGTTAAACTCAAGAAAATTCAGATATAACTTTTAATCCTGTTCCTCTTGCAACTGGCTTATCTGCTAGGACATTTCCTTCAACATGAGGCAATGCTCTGCTCACAGGATGCAAACTCCCAGAACTTACCATGTTTGTCCAGTTTTCATTTGTAGCTATTTAATGCTGGCCCAACATCTGTATGTCACATTCTCTCCTTAAAACCATAAGTGCTTTTCAAAGCCTGCCATATGCCAGAGTTTTCTCAGTTATTGCTAGTCACTGGAAGACATTTCTTCCTCTCCTAGTTTGTGGAATGTCATCCTTGTAAGCGACCCAAGAAGGTGCTGTGGCGGCAAACACTGCCATGCTCTGGCTACCATGCAGTAGCTCATTGGAGAGCTGGCACTTACTGAGAGCATCCCATTATCCCTGTTAAAGGATCCCCCACTGTACAGTAAACATGTGCCACATTACTCAGAACCAGCCTTGTCAGCAGAGAAAACAAAGGTTAAAAGAGCGTGTTTACTTAAAAGCACAGACTAGCAGTAGTGGAGTAAAGCTACAAAAAAATAACCCAAATGCATGATTAAGCTTTTAGTAAATAACAGCTGATCTCCCTTCAGCTGCCCCAACATCTCAGGCACCTTCCAATTCTCCCAAATTAAGCCAGTCCCCCTCTGCATCCTGAAGACAGACTCTGTAGCTTCTGCTGCCTGATGGCACTGGCCTCCACCTTCCACTGTGCCCTCTCAGAGGAGCAGGAGGACCTAAAGCAAAACCCGTGACACTTCTAACTACATCCAAAGCTAAACTGTGTGATGGGGCTCTACATAACGCTGCAGGGATTAAGTCAATCTGTCCTCCCCAGGGTTTTATAATTGATATTTCTACTATACTTTTTAATTAGCACAGTCCTGGCCTCAGCATCTCTTACAGTCTTCTGAAAAAATAGTGGTAAAACTTTATACATTATATTAGGAGGAATATTAAATTAACATCTCCTTATAGCCACTGCTGGAGACAAGCCACTTGCCCAGAGGAACCTTTCTTCTGCCTCAGTCTGCAGATCCTTATGTCTGAACAAGCAGAGGATTCGGATATACAAAGCACTTTAACAGGTTAGTGCAACAACATGCACAATGGAAAGGCGTCCGTAAGAGCCCTAGTAAACACGAAGACACTGGTTAAGTAGCCCAAGATATTTCTTTTTAAATAGTCAATTGTGAGTGAATCAGTGATGACTCAAAGAAAACAACCCTCTTGTCTCCCTATGAGAAGTCAACCACAGGGCAGTCAGGGTTGCCCCAACAGAAACTCAGGCGGGTAGCTTCTTTCCAGAATTAGCAAGTCATTCTCTGCTAGAGGGAAAAGGAGAGAAAGGAAAGCAAAAAAGGAATAAAATGTCTACATTTTATTCTACATGTCTACTGCACCATCCCCAGGCCCTTCCCTTCAGAGATGAGGGAAATAAAATGTGAATGGGAATTACTAGGGCTAGATTGCTTCTCCTTCTAAATTATAATAGTACTTTGCACAGGCCCTCCTAATTATTTACTTCATGGGGTGGATCCTCCTGCTAGCTAGCCTAAAAGAACAAGGGGAGTAGATGCCTGCTGGCCCTGCTGCCCCTTAGGTCTAAAAGAGGAAGGCACATCACCCAGGAACCTATTTTCTGTTTACTGGGGTGGTTACAAATGTCTCCAAGTCCCTTACTTCCTTCCCAGCCTTGCAAAAGGGTAAGTGTTAGCAAGTTTAAAGTTGCAGCTTAAATTTGTCCCCTACATGCTGACTTCAGTGGCGATATAAACACTGACTAGCTAACCCATGCAGGACTGTGGCTACCGACCAGCCACCGCCTCCTAAGCAAAGAACCCTACTCTGTAACCCACTCATCCCATGCTGTTGTCAACTTGCTTCACTGCGTGGGCACGCCTTGCACATCAAATTAGCTGAAGAGACGGTAAGTCGAGCATGGATAACTCTGCAGCAAAGCCACTGCATCCTGTTAACCACTGCAAGGAGGCAGAGAGGGTGCGTTGAGCAGTGCTAGTTGCAGCAGCCGCTTGGGAGTCTGCTCTGTGTGCAAAGACACTTCAGAGTTCTTTACACACTGTGAACTAATGACTGGTGATTTCATTTATCTTCATTCTGATAATAAGTAACAACTCGAACTTAGCACTTGCAGCTGACTGRACTCCAACTCAATACTGCCTTTTTTAACTCCCCAGCAGAGCACAACTGTTTAGATTTCCTGCCTTTGCATTCTCCTATCATTTTAATTAGGCTGAAACACAAAAGCCATATATTAACACCTGTCATTCCAGTATTGCAAATTTTTTATCAATTTATATATGCTAAAGTTTATTTCAAAAACTGCACTATCACCAGAAATCAAATCCAACAGTTTTACCCTGCTGACCCAAGTTTCATTACCAGAGAAATGATTATGGGGAGAGGCGAAAGCAGAGAACAGGAGCACTATTAAAAGGCATCACTCAAGCACTTACATGGTAACACCACCAGCTAGGAAGTCAGCTCTAACACAAAAAAAAGTCAAGTACTTTCAGGTTCTAGGAAATTATATTTAAATTGGGTTTTTACTGTATGCAGAAATGGAGCTGATGAAACCTCCAAATATGGTTCTCATTAAACGTCTGTTATTAAGATTAATTGTCCATTTAGTTTTTGGCCATTTCTCTGCTTAGGAAGTCCTGAACTCTGGGACAGCCCATCAGGCCGCTTGTAGCACTTGACGGCGCCCTTCTACTGGTACAGTTGTCTCCACTTGGGGTAACTTCTCCTTTCATATCACTCCRAACTAAATTTCACTTTCTGCAGCCCCATGTGCCACTGGAAACAGGCAAGCAAACACCCTTCGGCCAGGCTCAGTGGCAGGCGAGGCTAAACCTCTCCACTCCCCACACAGCCCAACGTTGCCCCGCGAGTGGCTCCACCAGGGCCAGGGGATAATTTGGTGGCTGTTTCCCCTGCCACTTGCCTGCCTGCTTTTTGAYGATGGATCTTGTGCACGCCTTGGTGCGACGCGTCTCCTCATAAGGCCTGACTAGGGCTGAGCCCACCGAGGCGCTGCTGAGGTAACCCTGCYGAACCCCGACATTAGGAAGGTCAGCCATTTTAACAATTCATTCTTCACTGTAGAAGTTTTAGCTCTCTGACTGCCTTCTTGCTTTATGGCTCCAGGTCTTTTTAAAAAATCTGCAATTACAAACCTATTTCCATATTGTTTTTAAGGTGACCACTTAAAAAGGGCCGTGACGCCGGACTAGGCCGCCCTCATCCCCGCTTGCCCCCCCGCAGCGCCGCCCACAGGAGCGCTCCCCGCCGCCGCCGCCAGGTGGCGCTGGGCAACAGCGCGGAGCTCCCCGCCCGCCCGGCGGGGCCGCGCCGCCCCGCGGCGGGGCGGGGGCGCGCACCCCCCCACCGGGGTACGTGGGGACCCACGGGGACGGACGCTCAGGGCCACGCAGACGAGGACATCGAGAGACGCACAGACCTAAGTGCACACACACACACAGGGACACAAGCACATAGGCACTCACGCACGCAAATACATGCACTCACACAAAGGCACTCATACGTGTGCACGCACCAGCACGCACACACAACACAAATACACGCATACGCACACATTCGCGTATAGAGGTACCCACGCACACTCAACTTTGTCCATTTCACTGGGGATGTTCCAGTTTAAAAAAAAAAAAAAAAAAAAGCCGTCTCCCCACCACCCCCCCCCCATCATACTACTTTTTTGCAATATGGCAAAACAATCCATGTAGACTAAATTTTCCATTCGGCCTCCAAGCCATTATGCAAGATGTTACTGTAAAGTTTGCCAGTATTTGCTCTTGAGTATCAAAACAGTAAGTTACAAATGCAGGACTCAATCTATCCCTGAGTTAACACCACTGAAATGAACCTAATTAAACCAGGAAATCATGGGTTGTGCGGGATTACATGAAAAGCAGCTTTGTTTTGCAAAATTTAGAGATAGCACATAGCAATCTCCAAAGACAGCAGTCTGCTGTTTTGACAGCGCTGTAGCAATAGGTGATAAAATTATGCAGTGGACATAATTAGTTTCTCATTTTTATACCACCCAACCCAGCTCCCGGATTCCATTTTTACGAAGGAAGTTATCCCAATTTTATCATAGAAAACCACATTCATTTTAATACTTGCAACATTTTAAGTTCAGCATTGTTTACTTCAGATAAAAGGAGGAGACATCGAGTCTAAATGAAATCGGGTTTAAAAGGGCTAGAACAAACTTCTTCCCCAGGRCCAGGGTTTCAAAGCCAGTGCTGTTAAGACTTTCTCACTTGAGTATGAGGTGGTGGTATTCAGCACTGTCTTATTTGAGGCCATTTAGATTTTGGAACCGAAAGCCAAAACTAAGAGCACAATCATAAGGTACCATGTTTGAAAATTTCCATCCTGTTTCTTTTCATTGCTTTCCTTTCTGCACTGAAATGTTGAAACCCCGAGTCAGTCAAAAAAAAAAAAAAAAAAAAAAAATCATTTCTGTCAACAGACTGGAGAGAAACATCTTGATAATATTTCATAGGGCTGACACGTCCTCATTCTGGAGTTCCAGCTGTTGAAGACAAATTGTCACACTCCTACACATTTCAACGTATTGATTCTGATTTATTAAACCAGTAATTTTGCAAGCTATTATTATAGAAGACTAAATTTTATCCAAATTACTGTTCAGCATTGGGGAAATGGGGAAGCAGAGTTTAATATATTCGATATTACACGTGTGCTTAAATAATTTTTTAATTAATAATATTAAAGTGTTATTTATTCTGTAGTTGAACCACAAATATGTTTGTTGGCATTCTAGATATGAATATTTCATGAATATTCTGACTGGGCATGTGTGGTATGCCTCATTTTATTTTAGTTTTCCTTCCATGGGCAAGTGTCATCCCTAGGAGAAAGTCTTCCATCTGATAAAAGTTGATTTGAATTTCAAATGAGATTTCAGAAATTATTTTTGTGATACTGACTTAAAGCTCCTACTCCCAGTACGACTGGTTTACTTTGCTTGCAAGAGCACAAATACTGTATAAATCCTGGACACCAGAAAATATTAATTCTTTTTTTGCCTTTGCTTTCATCTGCCCACCTCCAGGACACATCTTATGCGTGCTTCCCACTTCAATAAACGTAAGCATTTAGAAAAAGACAGAGTTCAAAATGAAGGAGAGATGAAGGAATTTGTGGGGAGCTGGAAATCGCAGATTCTTATCTCTGTACTATCTGGATACCCCTGGGTTTTCGTGGGCAAGCTGGCACCTTCCCTTGCTGTAGCAGCTCCAGAGTCCCAGTGAGTTTGAGCCCTGCTTGCTCCCCTTGGAGCACCGTGCGCTTTACACATTGTTTTGCAACCACTATATTATGAARGAAAAAATGATTCCCTAAGCGTGACTTGGCTCCCCTCCGCTAAACCTTGTCACATCCTGAGAAGGGAACATCCTCTCTGTTTGAAACCCATTGCCCTACCTGAAAAATCAGACAGGAATCAAAGATTTATTATAATCAGAGTATACCGGGCTACTCACTAGAGTCTGAAGAGCAGTATCAGGCAACAAGCAAGCAAAATCCAAGTCTACTTTGGGAACTTTGCCACCTTCTCTTTCTGTGAGTTTGACAAAAGTCTGAGATAAAGGTTTTCCCAGAGACTGACAGCAATGAGAGGCAGCCGGATAAGATATTTAGAAATAGAAGCTCAGGCACTCATGAAAACTGCAAAAAGTACTTTTGGTCATTAGATGTATTAATAGTATCCTTATTAGCCTCTTATCTGACTCAGTGAAATACTGCAAAAACAGTCTCAGGGGAACAGCAGCAAACGTGCTACACAGGTTGACGATATTCAGCCCTCAAATTAGCCTGTAACTTACTCCTAGTTTTATATAATTGCTTGCTGTTACCTCTGCTGCACTGAATACTCAGGAAGCGAGAATGTGTCCTCCAAACACCATAAACGCTAAAGCTTCAAGCAATGCCCATGTGAACACAGCGTAAAACCCCACAGCCCACACTTCAGGAGGCAGAGCTATTACTGCTGACCACGAGGAATGTAACAACACCACAGGGAAAGAAAATGCCTCCCTGGCTTGGTTTCCACCAGGTGTCAACTTTTATGGGTCCTATTCCCATTTAGCTACTTTATAAAATGCTCTTTGTGTTAGAATCAAGTTCACAGTCAAAAAGACAAAGTCATAGTAGCAGATGCTGTGCAAGTACTACTGATAAGAGATTTTACATGTGCGTGTCAACTACAAAGAGCAGTGGATAGTAGAAGATGTAATAAACATAGAATTTTCCTTCCCTGCATGGTCCCAGACATGTACATACCCATACTTGCTTAAGTGCAGCACTAAAAAACCTAGATGGGGGAGGAATGGTAATTGCAGGAACCTTGGGGAATTAAAAAAACTGACCTCAAAAGACAGAGAGCAGGGCAGTTCAGCTGGCTGCTGAAAGAATAAATAGTGCATCAGCAACTGAGATTGCTAGGAAGAATTGCTATTCAGCTGCATCCAGGAGAAGGAAAGTTATGCTGCAACTAGGAGAGGGGGCAGAGAACAGACTGAGCGCTGAAAAGCACAAAATCCTTAGACTTCTTAGAATTAATTCTTTTCACATACGTTGCCTCATTTTGAAATTTTTGTTCAGCATGTTGAATATTTGGGTGCAGGGCAGAGGACGGTAAAAGGAACAAGACTCTCCTCATTGTTATGCTCTCGGAGCTGAGGCCAGCTCTGTTTTTTCCTGTGAAGAAAGATACTATTGGCAAGGGCACATTAGCTTCTGTCCTACTCTCAGAAAACTCCTGGTGCTATGTCCTGGAGAAAGAAAAGAAAAAAGGGAAAAGAAACCACACAAAGCATGCAAGCTACTCAAATCCTTTTGGGCTCAGACTCCTCAAACATCAGATCTGAGCCTGCTGGAAATCTGGACTTTGCACTTTCAATTGCATTGGCTCCGACACCCAAGTAGGGGCGATAAAGAAATTTCCATTTCAATGATTTTAGCACAAAATATTGAGTAATGCCACTAAACTCCAGTTTAAAAAAAAAAAAAAAACAAAAACAAAAAAACACACACAAAAAAAAACCCACAAAAACCCCCCAAAAAACCCCAACAACCCCCCCCCCACACACCATCTGCTTTCTGTAGAAAATCTCAATGCTTCGTTACAAAGCTTCTGGCAGAGAGCTGAAAACTTCTTGGGTTTTCAATGAAGCTTGGGATTGTCAAGTTTAATGGTGTTCTAGTCATGTTTGGGACAGAAGTTTAGGTACCATGGGAGGAGGACTTCCTGGAAGAAAGTTAAGACATTCAGGCAATTTCTATCACTAGAGTTAGAAAACATTTTTAAGGACTCACCTTTYGTATTTAAGCACCTACAGTGGAAGCTGGGGGCTTACGTCCCACTGCTGACTCTAACCCTGAGTTGCCCGCAAGGATTTCTGCATCTTTCCTTCAGATTGATGTGCCCACAGCAGAGTGCCAAAGATGTTATGATAATTTGGCTCCTAGTGAAATTTCATTTCTGACAGATTAAAGGCAGAATAAGTAAATCACTGTCACGTCTCAAAGAACATTTTTTTTCTTTTCTGTTTCCCATGTCTATTTTGACAGCCAATTAATTATTCTGCCTATCCTGCTCTCAGCCTAAGAGGATGAGTTGTATAAAAAAGTTACAGCCTGTCACAATCTTGAAAATAATTTGCTGGGTATCATTTTCCTCCCCTTGACTATCCAATGTGTTTGTCTCATCATTAAACAAGGCAACAAAAGTAATAAATATGTTCATTAACATTTAAAAAGCTGATGGAATCCAAGGAGTCTTTCTATATGACTGGTTTGTTGTAAGAAATGTTAATTTATCACATATCCCAGCTGGAGAATAGTTTATCAGGCAGGGCTGGAAACTTGCTTCCTTATCAACACAAAATGCTTCCAGGGCAGAAAACAAAAGCAATGCTGTAGGAGGCAGTGGAAAGAGCAAGGAGAATTTAGGCAGACTGATAGCAAGTCAAGATGGAATTTGGCAATCACGCTAGATCTCAACAGCAATTCAAACTTAATGATCCCAAGTTTCACTTTACGTCTTCTACAAAAGACATTAAATATGAACAAAGTCAATGGCTACAGAACGATTAAGTAAAAAAATATGGTACCCACAGTGATGCAGAGGTCAGACTTGAGAGAGGGGAAAAAACTAAAACCCAAAGCCCCACATGTAGCAACGTATTGCCTCCAATCTTTGTTTCTTTTTTTTGCTTTTGAAAATCAGACAAAAGAAAACAAGTAGGTGTTATGCAGTTAAGTAAGCCCTCTTGTGTAAATTCATTTATCAGTATTGTGCATACTAAGACATCTTGTCTCAGGACACAGAGGGCTGTGTGCAAGTTTAAAATCATTAACTATTGTTATCCCACAACAATCCCCAAATCTGTGACATCCAAGTTTATTTAACCTGAAAGGGTGACAAATATGAAAGCCAAGCGCTCCTACTCCTCTCAGCCTTTCCTTCATTGTAACACCAGCCAGAAGGGTCTTGGACTCTTCATAAAATGTTTGGCAAACAAAGGGCCTGTTAATTGACAAGCTATTGCTTTTACTGCTTCCTACCACAACTTGTGGGAATCTTTTAGACCCAAATCAATTCTGCACACAAGCGTTCCCACGAGATGCCACACGCATTCCCATTTGAAGCCACTTACAAGAAGTGCTACAGCCGTCTCACATAAAACCTTTGTCTTCACCAGGCACTTCTGAAACCACGTGCAACCCTTTCATCCCCTGCTGGCCAGCAGGTTCTTTTTTTATTTGTTTGTTTGCTTACTTTAACCAGGTTCTTTGTTTTCTGCCGTCTTGCTGCTTTGTTTTCCCTCCAAGACAGTTCCTTGCCTTTGCAAGGAGTGAGTTATAGCAGAGATGTTTGCAGTCTTCATTGCAGCCCAATCCCAATAAAAAATAGTCCCCTCATCAGAGGCTGCCTGTTAACAGCTTTCCTTTAGTGTTAAAGTGCTGTGTACTTAATTCTTCTTTGTCAATAAGAACAATCCATCTCAGCCTGTTAATTAGGAAAAGTTTAACAAGACAGAGGACAGACACCTGACAGCATAAGCGCTGTTCCTTTGCTCTCAAGAACTACAGCAACCTACACGCGAGGTATAAGCCTTTATTATCACCATTTAAAAGTGGTCAACCTGCATTATTTTTTTATTTGTATGCTTTAGGAGTGCAAAATCCATCCTGCTCTGTGCATTTATTTCCTTTAAATGATAAGAAGTCCTGGACACTTTTTCTCTGTACTGCAAGAGGTTGTTCATGCAATGCACAGCTGGGGGGGGGGCATTTACCTAGGCCCTTCAGGTACCCAGGAAGTTTTAAGTTTTTCATGGCTTCTAGTATTGCTTAATTCATTAATTATCACAATACCATCTTGGATCATCAAACTGGAAAGACAGTCTCTGTCTAAACAAGAGCCTTATAAAGGCAGAGCTCCTTCCTCCAACTCCTCAGCATTTCCACCCTTCGTTTCCAGCAGGATAAATTTCCCACAGAAATCTGCTAAATCACCCTTTTATCTTTCTTCACATTCTTCTTCCACACTCTCTTCTCTCGGGGACAAGAATACATGTCCTTATGATACAAAGCACAATGGGCACTCATCTTTGACTGGTAGCCATAGATGCCATCTCAGAAATAACAACAACTGGGTAGTGCTACCTATGTAAAACGATGGAGAAGAAGGGAGAAGAACAGCTGGAGGTAGCCCCTCTGACTGCACAGCCAGAGGAACATGGACCATGCTGAAGCACGGAAGGTAAATTTGAACTGAATCCTGAAGGGCAGAAGGGGCAAGCAAAGGGCTCTGAGGAAGGAAGGGATATGAGAAAGATGCTGCATGTTCCGGGCTTCTGATCCTTAAAGAGTCACCTAGATCTTCAGGAAGCTGCTCAATACCTCTGCTCTTCTAGAAATGTGCCCAAACCTGGCACAGTCTCTCGCTGCACAGAAAGACTCCTTCAATTCTCACCAAAATTAAAAGTATGACGAAGGGTTTCTGCAGCCTGAGCTGGGAACACACTCGGACTAGGTGAGCTAGGAAGCTCTGCAGGTAGGAGAGATGTAGGATGAAATTCAAATATCCACAGAGGGCAGAAATGAGACCTTGCCACAGAAAGATGCTTTCTAAAGTCTGAGATTTGAAGTGCTTATGAATACGAATCATGTACACTG
This sequence comes from Phoebastria nigripes, assembly GCA_035582835.1. Lineage (NCBI taxonomy): Eukaryota > Metazoa > Chordata > Aves > Procellariiformes > Diomedeidae > Phoebastria > Phoebastria nigripes. The sequence goes on along the minus strand of JAYKAV010000422.1, from coordinate 376,056 downwards.
AATAATTACACTGAATTATGCTCACTTGCATTGCTATTCCAGAGTTTACCTGTATTTCAGAAAAACTGTGATTAATTTTATTTTTAACTTTACTCCATGACTTTTATTAAAATTATTTTAAACTTTTTCTCAAAGACACATTTTTTGAGAAAATTTTTGCATTTTTTGAGAGAAATAAAAAGAAAGATTAAAAATGGCTATGCATGTCAATGAGAGAAAAGAAAAAACCTCACATTGTTTTCTAACCAGTATTTTTTTTAAATGTCCAAACTATTTTTTTTTTAACTTTGACATTTCCAAAATTAAAGGAATTTAATTTTTCTGACATGGCACATGTAGTGTACAATTCCCATGGAAGTGGGTATACTCTTTGAAGTCTGAAGAAAACCAGATAAAGAAAGAATAAATAACAGGACACTGTCTATGTCTCTATGCCACATTATTTTCCTTGCTGAAGTTCAGCACATACTAAGTCCTTGCTCTTCCACACCTACCTGCAACGCCATGCTTCTTCACCTACCTGCAAGATTGTGTTTTTATTAGGCTAGTCAGAAAACCAAACTTTCTAGCCTTGCAAAAAATCTGCAGACAAACTTATGGGGGGTTCCCAGAGGGACACGGTGAGTACCCCTCCATATCCCATTTCTGAATGCTTACTGCTCTCCATTTGCACCCACCTGTAAGCCAACCACTTCTACTTATGTCACTAACTTTGAGAAAGTGAACACTCCTCCTACCAAAAGACCAACTCTTTGCTTTTCCACCCCTGACAACAACTCTTTGTCTACGTTTCTTACCCCCAAAGCGGGGGCAGACAGTGTCTGATGGAGTTTGGAGCTGAATCAAAGTGGCTGGAGTACATGGAAATTTGGGAAGATCAGTGTTTGGCACTGCACTGAGGATGGAAATTTGAATTTGGACATAGCTTCTGCTACTAGCCTTCACTGAGGATACATTTAATTGCGTGTTCCCCTGAGTTTCCCAGTAGACTGGAGTACCTCCCCCCCGCAGTCCATTGTGGTGGGAACATATTTCAGCAGCTCCCAATATCTGTTAAAGCCAAGCCGTTAAAGCAGTATCAGGGTGCTTTATCACCCAGCTGACTGCAGGGGCGGGATCCATCTCAGTTATCTTCAGCCATCTCAGAGGCCAGGGAGCTGGGTAGGCTCCCCCTGTAGTTAGCAGAGGAAGATAGGCATCTGCAAAGAGTAATCCATCCCACATCTCTCTCTCTCTATTAACTGAAGAGAAGCCCAGATAAGTAGCTCAGACCAGACACATCACTTCTGAATAGCTGGAGCTAGGCAAGATGAATTCCACCTTCAGTGTCCAAAACACTAACATATGTAGTTTCTCATTACTTATCACAGTTGCAACGCCTGTTACTCATTGATTTAGGAACAGATTTCCTCGGTGCGATTTCCTTTTCTTTGTGCAAAACTTTCATTATGCAGTTTTTGCACCCTAGCACTCAGGAACATAAGTGACAAGACATTTCCTGCACAGACCCACGCATACACCTGCAGACCAGGAGCTGTGTGCGTCTTGAGTCCCTCTGAGCACGCCTGAGCAGCGGTGTAAAAGCCCCTGATGATGCAAAGGAGATCAAGCTGAGGATGCTTTTAAATTCAGCTCTCCAAGGGCCCCAAACCCCCGTGCTCTGCTTCCAGCCATTTCGGTTTCACTTGCTTCAAATCATTTTGGAAGAGCAGCTAAGAAGCAAAACGATGCTGCCTGGGGACAAAATGTGTGTGACCGCTCTGCCAATGATCGTCCCCACGACATGCCTCCCTGCAGGACAGACAGACAGCGCAACCCTTCCCACTCCCGGCCCTCAGCCATCCCAGCAATGCCGTAATCCAGCCTCCAACTGTTTCCCGAGCGGGTCCGCTCCCCTTCTCCCCGCAGGGGTGTGGAGGAAGACAGGTCCTGGGCTGCGGCGTCTCCATAGTGCTGCATGCTCTCAGCATGGCGGTGCCTCGTACCGCCGCATGCCTCGCATGCCAAAACGCACAGTGCCCATGGTCTGGGTAACAGCGGTGTGAGTCAAAAGGGGCTAGTTATAAGTTTGGATATTACCATTTAAAGATAAGCTTCTCCATGGTTACCGCTCTCACGCAAGGTCACTTTCCTGCCAAACCTCCTCTCCTCCCTCCCTGGCKCTCTCTCCTTCCCCCTCCACTGTTTTGTTTTCTTTTTTTTCCCAAACGTGCTACATCAAAAGAGAAAACGAAAACATTTAAGATAATCACGGTCTGACTATTTTAATGCAGGCTGTAGGAAAGGAAACATGTAAGCCAAGTGCTCTCACTGTGCAAGCAGAAACACACTCTCGACCTCATAAAAGTAGTATCTGAGAAATAACACTTGATTAAAGCAACCAGTCCTTCATTTAAGTAGGTGCTTATGGTAGGGAAAATATCCAAGGTTTCTCTAGAACAGGCCGCCGGCCTATCACGAAAAGCAGGAACAAGCCAGACAGATGAATTATTGCGAGACAGCTGGGTTTCAGCCGGGGTGCGAGGAGATCCCTATTATCCCATCCACCTTTCTTACACAAATGCCTCTCCCCAGAGAAACCGAGTCATTAAAAGCCAGCTCGTTTGCTCCTGACAGGCAATATGCATTGAGTGAGAGGTGATACATTTTCATTTTCAGCAAGAAATCTTAGCTGCCCCAAGGAGTGGCTCGCTCAGGAGAGCRGTAATGGAATACAGGGCCTTTCATCTCCGCCTCACCGCTGCGAGCGCGGCCTGGCTCGGTAGCAACCCAAAAGTTATTAGCTATCGGGTTGTTTTGGTGACCTACATGAAATGAGTTTGGTGGGTTTGGTCCGTTTTTCAGTAGACAATAACTAGAACCACAAGTGGTGTTAAACAGAAACCATATTAACGAGTTGAGTGTGCAGTGGGTAAGGACCGAGTGAATTGCCCACGTGTAGTGTGCCATTGCTTTCCCTACCCTTCGGGGCCGAGGAGCGCARGGGAAGCCCCGCAATCGGCCAGTCAGCTCCCCCGAGACGGGGATCCCCAACTCCTAAGATCCCCACTTTGTCCTGATTTGCACAAGCAATGTGTGTTAAACACAACCACAAAAAAACATCTTAACAACCATTTTGCATTCTTTAGGAGCTCTACAGTATCTAGTAGGCACCACTTTGAGCTGAAAATACCACAAACTTGAACTACCAAAGAGCTTTCCAAAGATTGGGCCCCACAGTCCAGGCCTGCTGACTTTTGAGTGCATCATTTTGCAACTGTAAAATTCCTTTTTTATAAGTAATTCCTCATTTTAATACATTTAGTGAGTGCTGGACAGTCCTACAGCTCTCTGGGAAAACAAACCCCAGCCATCCCTCCTTATTTTCTTCCTGTTCAACGCTGCCTACAGTCCCAGCCTGAGCTACCCCCAGGACCATGATGGCCTATGGAGTCCAGAATAATCCACTGTTAGAAAAGCTTGCTCCCAAGTAAAATGCAGAATTCACCCTGAAGTGAAGGTGTCTTGAATTCTTACACCACCACCCCCTCCAAAATGCCTTTACAATAATTTGTGCCACTTCCTCTGCTGTGTTTCCACAGAAGACTCGCTAAATAGTTACAATCTCAAATCCCAGAAAAATCTAATTTGGGGTGAGGAGCTACCTTTCATCTGTTAAAGCCTGCACAAGTTACAGCACATCACACACAAGACTGTTCCCATCACATCACATGACTAGATAGGTATCTTTAAAGAAGACGTCTACCAACTGCTTAAATAAGAGATTCACCGGGAACCCATTCCCCAAAGGGAATGGATGTAAAGCAGGCAGCAAACCACGATCACAGCCCTGAGGATGCCCCTGTTATTTGCTTCCAATTTAAATTACACAGGAATTAGCATGGGCCCAAATTCTAAAGGAAATGGGCAAGAGGCAGTAAAAAAAGGCATTGCAGAGAGAGGGAAGGAAGGTCAGGTGTGGCTTACAGATGGCATTTCTTTTGCTGTCGGCAAGATTCAGAATTAGAGCTGGGCATTTTATACAGATGTCACTAACATCCAAAACTGTCAGACCGCCTTTCTCAGAAGGGATCGTAAGCCTCTTGCTTGAGGCTTTAAATCTCTTACTATCAGTAGCTGATGCGTTTCCTTCTCTAAGGTACCTGGGACTGGTAACTGTCAAGGAAAGACCCTCAGATCTGACCCTATATACCCTGTATTTCTTTATCTTTTCTCCCCCAGATACACATACACACACACACACACACACACACACGCACACGCGCTCTTCTCGTGCAGTTGCTTTTGCTATTTAGGGAACAAAGGAAAGTTGATTAAGGAGATATTGGCATGCCAACAACTGGGCAATAGGCAATACCTGTACAGTACTTAGAAAAGAGCAAAGCACAGCCCATAAAGACTCAAGCATGTCTTCACAGACTTCTCAGCCATTCAGACCTGCCTTCCCCTGAGGAACATGACTAAGGAAAGCCAGAGTGTAAAGCTACTGCTTTACAGCTGAAGCCGAAGTGAGAGGGGGACCCACTGAGTGGCAGCAATGTTCCTCAGCCTGGGACAGGAGGCATTCAGCAGAGCAGGAGCCCAGGGCGTATCTCACCGTGACATGTATGATGGCATATTTTCATTATTACAGGATTAAAACTTAAAAAAAAAAAAAAAAAAAGGCAAAACCACCTGAGCAGCCTACTTCTCCGCAGTAGCAGTGATGATTTAGTGTAAATTTTGCAGATTACCAGGATTTTTTCCTGCAAAACAGTCCAAGTTCTCTGCAACAGCTTCATTAAATGTGTGTGTGTGTCTATGTATAAATACATATTAATTTTTTAATTTTATCCTTCTCTCCTCCCTTTTTTATTTTATTTTCATGATGCAGGAGAGCTGTGTCTGGTACTGACAAAACTCTTGGTGTTCTACTGAAATGTAAAGTTTCCCGGCCTTGCATCTTCTGCTGATAATCAGCCCATAGMTTGCAACAAAAGCAGTGATTTGAACTTTGCATGTTACTGGTCTCTCAGGTCACACCAATGCAGTCAAAGTTATCTGCTCCAACTATACAGCATTATCTTTTAACTTAACGGAAGTGAAAGAGAAGCCTGTGCTCATTACCCAAAGGATGCAGTTATTACTTCCTCTCTATATTGTTGCTAGTGAAGGATAAAATCCAGGATATGACCTTCTCATTAAGCGTCAAGCCAAAATCCACCTGGGACAGCCTAAGGAGGCTACCCTCATCCTTTCACTCCATAATTCAGAGCAAAGGCCCTTGCCATATACAGCTGAGAGGAATCCTTGCAAAAGATCAGTTTAAGGAAACATCTAACAAATGTTGATCAATAGATGAAACCCCAAAAGCTTTTTGTATCCTTCTGCATGATCCCATCAAAAAAAAAAAAAAACATCACTGATTTAACACATCGAGCCTCTCCTGCTCTATGTGCGCACATTGTGAGGTCATGAAAAAGACAATAAACAGAATACAAGTGATACAATGTATTAGTGCAGTAAAATCTTCAATAGAAACTTGAACTCCAAAAGAAGAATGCATAATAGTGTTGAATTCCTTATATTTTTTGCTTTGTTATGGCAATAATAATGTGCCTTTTGAAGTTCATACAGGGAGATACAATGCCAAAAGGCAAATACTTACAATGCAAGAGCACTTGGTACATTTATTTCCTTCAGGCCTAAATTCTTCTCCTTCGCTGTAATGTCTCCCTTCAAATATACAACCTGGAAAACAGCATTTGAATAAGTTTAGCTCAAGATAGCACGCTACCTTTTCCCTATAACCCACCCCACCATAGGACAATATGAAAAGTAAATAGTACCATCCTCTCTGATACAAATAACTTTAGAAGCCTTTACAAAGGCCTTGAGAACCCCAAAATATCTTTTGGGGAAAAGAAAGCATCCTTCTACAGCAGATAAATTTGCACCAATGAAGTTAAGACTAAGTCAGGTCTTCCATTAAAAGTGACTTTGAAACACTTTTCTAACCTGTTTGCTTTTTACTGCTCTACTTACTCCCTGAGTTTATATTAGATGTTGGCAGAAATTATAACAAATTAGAACATAATAAACCCATTATATCACAACTGGAGCAGTGCTTACCTACAAAACCTCTGTTAAAATTAAATTAGCCTATAAAACCAGGTTAATCTGCCACCATGCTTCACAAAGGCAACCCACTCCCACTCCCCTTCAAAAAGTGAGTCTCCTCTTTTAGGATTACTCTTATACCTCCCCTCCTAACAAAATCGCAGTCATCAGCCAGGCAAACCCAGCTGACAGACCCTCTGAAGAACAACGTAAATACGTATGCGGCTATTGGCACAGGCTATTGCCCCAGTCTGCATGTCCTCTACTAAAAAATATTAAGCATGCTCTGGTGTCATTTAGTGCATCACGAGCCACTGGGCCACGTTTTAGTAACTTGTCAAGTATAACGGAGAAGTTAGAGACAACCTCCCAGATAACGTTGGTTATCATTAGAAATACAGTTGCACATGTGGAACAGCATCTTCCCATGAAATCTCACCTGGACACACAGGACAACACATTCCCATGATTTTGGAAGGGTTTTTGCAATGAACAACACACTGTACCTCCGACTCTACTATCACTCCTTCCTGAAAAAGAAGCAGATCAGATGTGTTCATAGTCAGCGTTGTGGTTGCTTTAACAAGCAAAAATCCACAATTACTAGTGGTACAATTAAAGCATGGCACATGCTGCAGAGCACTGGATTTCAAAACCTCTCTTCTTTCTGTACCTGCTGCCTGGTATCACGATTCAAGTTAATCCACAGTCAAAAGATCCACTTGAGTCTCCCTGACTCCAGACACAGGATGTGCCTTAAAATGCATCAGGTAAGAAACCAAGTACCTTCTTAGGAAAAGGAATCCTGCTTTATCAGGAATCCTTAGCCTCAGTAATCTGCCATGCAGCTCTGGTGAAAACAGGCCAGACACAAGGCATTCTCATCCCTCTCCCCTTGGAGGAAAAAAAGACTTAGAAAGCAGATAAAAGCATCTTGTTCTGTAGAGGGGAGACGCTTATCTTTGATGCTTTGCCTGATAAGTATTAGTAAATTAACATTTCCTGTACTTCTTGTTGGAGAAGTCAAGAGTCCTCCTGAACAAATCTGGGTGCGAGGATCTGTGCACAAAAGGCTGCTACTTTTTTTGCTGCTTACAGCTTTGCATTTGGAGGCAAGGGAAACCTGCTTTTTAAATGTGTGGGTCTAGGGTAAACAGGATCACCCAGTTTTGCATTTAGACACTGAAACAGGCAATAAAGAATTGCTCATTTCATGTAGCCAGTAGTGATCACAGTATCTAAATTCAAGCTGTGAGTATCTTTTCATTAAGTGCAAGGATACAGAATACTGCCGCTCCAACTTCATTCTTCTCAGTGCACTTGTCTTTAAAAACATGGGTGGGTTTCATAGAGCAGAAGTATCACAGAAAAAGAGAAAAATCTTGAAACCGTTTTCTCCTATTTGTAGAAGCTCTTCATACTCATTCACCTCCTCTTTCCAACAGCTGCGATTCTTAGTAGCTGCCTGAGTGTTATTATTAAAACTGGATCAAATTATCAGCAAAAATTGCAGAACTATTCACAGACAGAAACTAAAATTACCTACGTAATTACTTGTTTTGTGCCTGAAAATGGACAATCTTGGAAATGTTATGGTTGCAGATAGGTAATCTACCAAAAATACCACTGTGTTAACAGCACAGGAACCCAGGAAAAGATTTGGTTGTGGGTTTCTCTTAAAGAACATCCCAGGTAAAACCCATGGACACATACACACAAAAGYGTCCAATTACTAAAATAATAATTTGTATCTCAGAAAAGGCTTAGCATGCTGAAAAATGAGGACTTATTTCAAGGTCAAGACAGCAGGAAATGGTAGGGCTGCATACCTCTCCTTCAGCAGCGTTTGGGTACTTAAGTCATATAAAACCTATCCTTCTGGATRTTAGGTTATAGCTGGCCACATCTGAGTGGATTTAAACTACTTTAAATGCAAATTCCGTATTGTGCTTTGGGTACAAAATATTTCAGGTTATTTGGATTGGGTAAAAAAGGCTCAGAATTTCATGGGAAAAGCTCACGACTCAATTACCACAACGCTGATGACATTCTTACCTGGCACTGATATGTAACACAGGGATTGCTAGGGAGGTGCCATTTCATAGAGCTGTTGTACGTATTTCCTCCAAAACTGCAATCTAGAGGAAGAGACAGAAGCACATCAGTTAGGCTGAACGCAATCACCCTGTGAGAGGCTGCTGATGAGGATCACAGAGCAGCATCCTAAATGCAACCCATCCCCTCCCCTGGGTTAACAGAAGAGGTAGAGCTGAGAGCTGGAACTGACAAAGAGGGATCGTGCCCTGGGAGGGCTGGAAGCAACGCCCGCCTCAGATGTCTGCTCCTGGTGCGTGACTGGCCAAAATCCTTATAAACTATGACCGTTCAAGACAAACCAAAATCAGTGACAATTTACCTAAAAATGGATGTCCATTCAGGAGCTGCTCAGCCACCCATGCACTGGAGGTGGGAGAGTGAGGAGAGAGGGTAAGAGAAGAGCTGGAAATGTTCATCATCYAGCCTGGCCATGCTATCCTCATCCATTAACCAAAACCCCCAGGAGAGCTCTTCAGCCAGAGCAGCTCAGCATGGATGCACTGACACCGGCAGAGCTACCCCTTCTTTACACCTTTTTTGCTTTCATGACAGAAGGGATCAACGTCCACGTACACTAAAAGCCATCAGGCTCTTCTGTGTGGGTGGTGAATATCTGAGTGGGGACATTTTGGAGTCCCACAGGGTTTGGCTTTATATGTCTGTGTGTTATATGACAACTTTGTTAACAGAAAATAGGTTGGTTTGCCCATGCGCAGGATCAGCAAGCATTTTTTGTGCAAAATGAAGTTTCATTGAGATATTTGAAAAAAAAAAAAAAACCCACAACATTAATTTTCACATTTTTTATTACATGTTCCTACTAGTTTCCTTCCCACTCTTTCACTGTTTTCTGGTATTTTGCAAAAGGGAAAACCAAAAAGGAACACAAAGAAAAGAATAAAATATCTCACCAGAAAAGCAAAACTAGAAAAGACATATTAAGTGGAAATAAAATATTTTTTTAAAAGAGTTAGTTTATTAATGCAGAATTGTTTCAATTAAAAATTAATTCTTTGGAGAGCCAAAGTGTTTCTGAAAAAAAATTTTTAAAAGCAACACATACCCCATTTTCTGCAGGAAAAATGCCCATTTTCCATTTACTGCTCTGAGGGTTTTTTCCTAGTCTATTTTATTCAAAGTAGGCTTGATCAAAGAGCCCATGAAACCAACAGGAGTCCTGCCAGAGACTTTGAAACACAGACATATACATAGAGTCACCAAGCACAAAACTACAATCAGTTGAACGATGCCCACGGCACCATTCTCTTTCCACACCCTACCTCAGCAGCTACTCTAAACCATTCTCTGCTGTGCAGGGTGCACTGTCCTGAACTGCTTTGGGCTACATTTTATGCCCTTGTGAAAATAAAGGCAAGTTATCAGCCCTACACCAGTAAATCTTTGAGCCCACTGTATAAGAAAACTTCAGGGTCACAGCTCCAAACTGCTGAGGAACTTAAAATACCCACAAAATCATTTTGTATTCAACCCCAAATTTAAAGAAAACCTGATATATAGAGATCATTTACAAATGTGTTAACTGCCTCCAGTTAAGATCTTAAACAACAGAAGACTTGTACTTCAGGATTTGCAGTACTCGGACATTTTTCCAGGCTAAGTGCAGAGCAACACAGAAGAAATCTGCAGATGCTGTGGGCCATTTCACTTACCTAAGCTGAAATGGGTATGTTTTTAAAAGAGTTGATCAGTAGTCTAAGAGCTGGCTGTGATAATTTAATCTTTGACAAATATTGAAAGGTACAAAGTATACATCTGAATCTCATACTTTTTAAGTAGCAAAGCCCCTATGAAGCGATTTCGAATAATAAAGACGTTTTCAGATTTTCAGCATATTAATAAAGTTCTGCGTGAGCTCTCATACACGCAGGCCAACACATCAAAAGAGGAACATGAAGCCCTATACTCCTCTTATGCATTTTGAAGTCCCATTCCAAAAAACACCAAGCTAATCTTGTAGCACAGTTTCACTTACTGCCCGCTGCAAACCCTGATGAATAGCAGAGCCTGTTCAATGCATTTTAGTATCCTCATACTGGCATACTGGTCCCAGTCCGAGAAAGAGTTTACACGTGTGCTGGACACTCAACGAGCTGTGTTGTTAAATATCCATGTGCATGTTTTACCAGATGGGTCTGGTGTCTTCAGCACTGTGCAGAATCAAGGGCCAGGTTGGAAACTAACAACTGCAAAATACCTTGCATATTTGCTCACCAATTATGTTCTTTAATTTAAAATGTTTTCTCTGTAAGAAAGCTAATGACCCTGGGCTAATCTGCATGTACAGATGTATATATTAAACTGAAATTTTCAGTTCAAGGGTTAGTCTGGTTGAGATAGCATGAAAGTGGTGCATCCGTGCAGTCACCACTGCTCTCACTTGAAGTGCATATCCAAGCTATGCTACAAAATCCTCTGCCCCACAGCGCCAGCCGTTATCCCTGTGGAAAGCAGAAAGGGGGGAGCGGAACTCTGCCTGCCCACAGGCCACTTCTGTCACTGATCCGTGGTGCTGGCAGCACTGGGGGACAGCACACCAGAAGTAAGTATGGCAGGGAGAGCTTGCAGGCAGCAAAAGGGAAATTTAGAAGTGGAGACCAGGATGGAAAAGTCTGCAGAAGCACTGGAGATACTAAGATTGCTCCCGAGCTTTGGCACAGGCCAGCAGGTTGAATAAAGGGAGTCAGAGCAGCATTGTGCGAGCACCAACACGAGGCATGGTGCGAGCTGGATTTCATCAGATGCTCAGTTGAAGAAAACAGCACAAAGGAAGGGGAGGGTTAGCCTGTAACACAGGCAGGCTTGGTGAGAGCTGAAGGAAGGCTGAAGGTCAGGCAAACTGAATACAGGGCAAGAAAGGAAGTGCTTTACAATCTCCAGGTGAGATTTTAACCTGTCCCTGACCAGAGGTGTGCCCTGACACTCTGCCCTTTGTACACCCCAGAGCTACACCCACCGCTCACTCTTCAAAAGAAAAAGGAAACAAAGCTCACGTACCAGCTATGTTTTTCTGAACCTCACTTTCAATGTACAAATCTCTCAGCTGACACCTGCAAACATGTACCTGGACTTTCCTAGCCCACCTATTCATAGCATGGAAGTTTATGAGCCTCACCTAAATTCAGCTGAGTTGAAACCCACCTGCCTCCATGTGCCAACTCAGTCGAGCCATTCTAGCTCATCCATGGTTAAAGGTCCATCATACTTGGCTTGGAAAGTAGCAGTCACTGAATATCCCATGTCCAAAGGCATCAGCAAAGTCCCTGATGCCAATTTCTACAACCGAGTATGGCGGAACATACTTCAAGTTCCTAAAAGCCATTTTAATTCCCTTTGGAAATATTATTACATTAACTTACTGTCTCCATCCGCCATTTGAAAGGGAGAGCAGGAGAAAAGAATAAATCAAGAAAGATCAGAGCTTAGCACAATCACTTAAATGCCATCCACTTACTTCTGCTTGAATACATACTTAAAACAAAACTTTAAAAGAAAGGGCTRCAGAGGAGGTTTTCAAGAGGGGAACCCAAAAAGCCTGAGAATGTTCTAAGTAGTACATGAAAAGTAACAGATTCGACATTAATAGGTAAATTTGATCCTGTGACATACACCCCATAAGGAAAACCTTTAGGATTCCACATACGGAAGGAAGTTAAATATCAGTGGTCTATATCAATTTTCATTTGAACAGTGATATGAATCATGTATCAATTTTTATTTGAATAGTGATATGAATCACCTCAGTGATTCATATCAGTCAAGGAGCGTGTCCTAATTTTTTAGTCTTTCCTGCTTCTTTCTTTAAGAATAGCTGGTGTTTTATTAATGTAAAATATTAACTTTCGGTTAGTTGTAGGTTTTGTTCCTATTACCTACTTCAAGCCAAATAGTTCAGATAAGTCCTGGATAAACATGCAAGCTGAAAGTTGCTTATCTGAATCAAACCACACCGCTGAATACTTTGAAGTTGGTCAGTTGTTGTATATGCAGTGGAAACTGCTAATTACCTTCTAGTCACCTCATAAAGGCAAAATGATCCTCTAGACTGGAGTCATTCATGCACAAAAAATGACGATAAAATAGTTAAACCACTTCTAATTTACTAATTTAGCTACTTTGTTTCAATGTTGTGCATGCCTTACTTGAGCACCTTAGTTTCAAACATAATAAACCAACCTTTGGCTGATTTAATTTGAAAGAGAGCAATTTAATTCCAAAACAAGCATCCTCACGTGGAATTGGACTGGAATAACAAAAGAGGCAAATTATAGCAGATTTTGTTATTGGCATGTGGACAAGTTGACAATCAGGAAGCCATTTGTCTTTCCAAATCCAGTAACATTGTTAAATGACCCTTTTTTTTCCTTCCCCAGACACCCCAGCACAGAGCAGTATCATGAAGATAGGGAAATTGACTGTAAGAGACAATTTAGTAGTGCTAAAGCTCAACCAGTGTCCTCAGGAGTTCATTAAAAACAAGCCTTTATTACTCAATTTGACATTGCCTAATAAGGTTCCAGAAGAGATTTCTGCTTATTTTAAGYTAATGAGAATTTTATAGACAAGTCATTTCCGTATTCTCCCAAGAAAAAGTGATAGATTGGTGCACAATAGACTGGCTCCCCATCCCTCATTTCTTCAGCATCTTTCTTCTCCTATTAAGTCTTTTTCTTGCTTTCCCTCCCCTTTCTATTTAAAAAAGTAACCTCTCTATTGGCACGGAAAATAAACATTAGGAAAAAGAAAACAGTCAGAAGACATGTTTTATTTAGTGTTTGATAAATTAATCCTCAGGGAGGTATCCAGGCATGCTAACACTAAATACTAAATACCAGTTCTAGAAAAAAAAGGAAAAAAAAAAAAAAAAAAAAAAAAAAAAAAAAAANAAAAAAAAAAAAAAAAACACCAAAAAAAAAACAACCCCCAATAACTTGCACATTCTGCAGTATTTCCCTGGCATGAAATCTGTTGGCCAAAATAAGAGAACTGTGAATCACACATATACCTATTATAAAATATATTTTCACATATCTTAATGATGGTAAAGCCATTGACAGCTACTAGAAAATTAAACTTCCTATTGGGTAACCCTGGTCTTCATTTGTCAACACAGAAGCATGAAAATATATACAAAATCTCCGATGCTTATTAAGTCTAACTCTAAATAGTGAGAATCCAACTCTTCCCTCTGTAACTGAGTACAATCAAACCTATTTGCAGCTGAGCCATTGCAATTACAATACTCAAGGGACGCGAGGCGCAGGGGCCGTATAAAGGGCGTACAACACAGAAGAGTAAAGTGGCCATGGGGGAGAGCTGTGCCAGGACTGCACAGTTCACAGGCATATGATGCAAAGCAGCTCATATTCACTGAGCAAATAGTGGCAGAAACAAAGACATCAACTCCTCCCAGTGCTGTTTTTGTCCCCTGCACCCCACTGGAACTGAATTTCACCTTCCCAAATGTCTTGTGTTTCACAAATATATATATATGGGGGGGAAAAGTCGCTCTGTAGGGTCCATAAGAACCTCACAATCCAAAATGCCATATAGTTAGAGCTGCCATTGAATCTTGAGCTGATACTTGATGTGCTGGCCAAGCCTGACAGCTGGAGAACTGTGACCTCTCATGGTTATGAGGGGCGTCATGAATGATGTTGCCTGGTGACACAATTACTTGCTATTTATACCCAATTTCCTCACACCAGCAAAATCATTCATGATGAGTACAGCTTACAGCTTCAAAGATAAACAGTAGAAGAAATTCTTATTCCAGTATTTTGTCCTAAGATGTTTATCATGTTGTTCGAGAGAAAATTTACATGTGAATGTTGTGTGAAGCCTCCATCCTGGTCTTCAGTTTCCTTTTGCTTTGCTGCACCGGACACAATGTCCACACACAAGGTATAAGTGCATCCACATATCACCACAGAGGTCTCGTGCTATTTTCTAATACAGGTGTCCTGAACAAGTTCTCTGTGATTGTAAAAGTCTGGGTAACTGATGTTTGACTGCAAAAGTATTTATGACAACATGACAAGACAGTTCATTAAAAGCTTCTTACATAAATGGAAAATTATATTAACCAAGGTAATAAGAAAATCTGAAATTTGAGGCGCTACTGAACACAATCGCATACACCAGATATTCAAGGGATATGAAATGTATGTGCTAAGACCTTTGTAAGAAGAGTTAACTCAAAGGAAGGATGGAGAGATAGAGACCTTTCCTTAGGCATAACCAGAAGTAATCAAAGCTAGCTCCATGATGATACTGGATGATATTGTCCTTAGCGGCTATATGTCACTGCTTCAAAATCCCTGCCTTTACTTGAAATACAATGCTAGAAACTGAATGAACGTTGAGACGAACCTGTACCTCCAACCTCAAGAAATAGGCCTCCTGGTTCAGAGCTGGAGCACATTACCAAGAGACTGAGAGAAAGGCCATGAGAAAAGTTGACTTGATTATGTCCCCAAACCATCTCTTTCCATAGCCAGTCTCTGACAGATGCCAGGGCTAGATTATTCAGACGAAGGTGAAAAAGATTTTAGTAGGAAAATACATCATTATCTTCCCAGCCCATCCCCCTCCATCCATATATTAGGTTGCACCTTGTCTCTGCGAACTTGCCTTAGAGCATGAGAGGATGGGCGGCAAGTTATAGTGCCCCATCAGGGCCCCACACAAAGGGTCCCCCGGTCAGTCTTACAGCAGGGCACCAAACTGGTATCGGGTATCTCATACTAGGGGTGTCCACAGGTGAACGAAGTGCCAAATTTATGTATGGCTCCTGCAGGGCGTTAGTAGAGTAGCCAGAACACTGATAAACTCATAATCTCCCTCTAACTTCCTTTGCAAGCCAGCCCTAATAGTTGAAATTGGCTGCAATCCTCAACCATAATATTTGATATCCTTTCCAAGAAATGCACAATTAACTGCGATAGCTTTGGATATTCAATATTCAGGGGAACTAGCACTGCTGTTGCCTGGGCTGTGATTCCATTCTCTGGTAGACACCAGATCAATGGAGCACAGCGTGTGAACCTCTAAGATCATTAATTAATCTAAAAGAAAAAAAAAACACAAAAAAAAACCCCACAGTAACTCTCAGAAGTTAACAAGGGCAGAAAAAGCAAAATTGCACATGGGAAGTGAAAGAAACTTCAGAACAACAAATCGTCTCTGTTGTAACAAATACCCACCAATTTTGTCTTTGCACATCCATGGAAGATTCAAATTCTTAGGATAAAAGAGCAGAATATGGTACGCAATTTTAGAAATGCAAACTTTATGCAGCCCTGAGCTGGTAATACCACTTCTTCAGAGAGCAAATAACTTATTATTAGAGGTGTAGAGAGCTCTATATCCAAGTGATAGGTTTCCATGCAACTAAATAAGAAAATGCTGCCAAATCTATTTCTATAATCTCAATGATCTCATATGTTTTCATTAAACATATTAAAAAAATAAGAAATGAAAAGTGGCCTATTTATCCTATGGTAAAGTAATAAGAGGGTTTAATTTTTTAATATTTTCAAAATGAATAGTATGCTAGAGGTATATAGTATGTTTTATAAACTACAGTAAGTATCTGTCAGAAAGTTTTCACTATTATACTTAGTTGTTTGCATTCTCCTTGCAGCAGGGAGCCATAATCATGGGCCTACATTTCTCTGTTCCAGACTTTGCACAAACACACAGCAGAAGAGAGCCTTGCCCCACCAGCTTTACTATCCAAGGTCCTATCAGCCTAAAGTCAAGAATAGTGTTCAAACACTTTGCTAGTCTGGAGGATTAAAATCTTAAGTAAAGCCAAATCTCTTAATACGTTAGGGATAACATGTTATTTCCACCACAGTGAATTTTCTGATTGCAAAACTATACTTGCTGCTGTTTCTTACCTTTTTTTTATTAAGAAAAAGAAAAAAGTGCTAGAAATTATCTAAGTAGCATACAGATACCCAAATGGAAGCAAGGGAGTTATGCTCAGCACACAACCATTTGCAGGAAGAATTCTCTACCAACAATTCAGTTTCTCCTGTATGCAAAGCTCTGAACACGGGAGTTCAGCTGGATGCACCATTGCAGGCGTATAGTATTTTTCGTTTCAGACTACTTCTTTGCTATCAAAAATACTGGGCCTACATACCCAGTCCTCATGCACTCCTCATAACAGAATAAAATATCTTGGCAGCAATGTCACAAATGACTCATGAGTGGTGGTTTCCTTCCTACACAAGCCAATTCTGGAAACATACCCTTTGGTCTTGATGTTATCCTCCTGACGTTGTACTCAAATGACAGAAGCCATTCATTCATTGATTCATTTCTTCACACGGTACAAAGACGTGAAGCTATCAAAGAGAGCTGGCAATAGCCCATAAGGCCTGATTTAAGCTCTTCTAGGCTTTGGGAATGAATCCAAGAAAAAAGCCATCAGGTTCTGATGTCTTTTCTTCGTAACATTTTGTTCAGGTTTAGATGAAATGCAACCAGTTAAAAAACAAAAAAAAAAAAAAAATTTTTTGTTTCCCTTTTCCTGCTTGCATTCCCTATGGACACTCTGGCAGCTTGACAAAATAGTGACTGAGAACAAGCACCGCAGGGCCAAGTCCCAGCTGCAGCTGAGCTCCGCATGGGGAGTGCCGGGGAGCTGCTGGGACACCAAAGGGAATAGCTGAAGTGCTACGCAGCCAGGCTGGCGTTTGCACCCTTGATTCCCCAAATACTCCCCACGGGTCACTCATTTTGGGTTTTGCACAGAACAGAGCAGGAGCTTCAGCAGCATTCAGAGTGGCAAGAGAACAAGCAGCTTCCCCGGGGGTAGAGGTGGCTCCATCAGCCTCTTCCCGTGGCACCAGAACAACCTGGTGACAATCTGTGGTGTCAGGACTGCTGTAGTTATACAGGTGCATATTTAGCTTTACCTTTCAGAAAGAGCAGAAAAACTTATTCAGAAATTTTGCATTTACTTTGAAAATTAAGCCCTTGAGAGCCTTTTTTTTTCTTCTTTAAATTCTGAAATTTAAAGCTGTTCTTGCATCTTAAGTACATAGGAACTGCCATCTTGGATCAGACCAAATGTCCTTCTAGCCAAAATTCGGTTTTCCCTTTGGAGAGCTACCGAGGGTTGAGCTGATCCTGCTACAGAAGTGTCTTTTATAACACTGAGAAACAGTTGTTAATAGGTAATTGTCAACTCACAGCCCAGCATTATATTTATAGAGTTAGGACTGTTTTGGTTCTGTGTGCACCCATTTATTCTCATCCACACTAACTTCCTTTGTCATCTTGTCATCAGATGTTCAATGTCCCAAGAACCTTCTGCAACTCCTTGCAGGCAGCCCCCCTCCTTTACTGCACTGAAGAGGTCAGGTCATCAGTAGCAAATTTTGTGTCCCTCTTCACCCCTTGTCTAGATCATTTTTGAGAACGTGGACAAGTTGAGATCTTTGCAAGGATCTTCTAGTAACTTTTTTCCACTACAAAAATAACCATTCATAGTCACCACCTGTTAGTTATTCATTGATAAGTTTCTCTACAAACTGCTTAGTTTCTTTAGTAGTTTATGGTGAGGGATCTTGTTGGATGTCTATTAGAAATCCAGGAAGACAACATCAGTTGGATCTCTCTTGTCCATATACTTACGATAAATTCAAATGACTAGCATTTTTGTAAGACATAACTCTTCCCCCTTATATTGCAATTATCCATGTGCCTCCTAATTCTATTTTTGAACAGTTTCTATTAATTCTCCTGTTAGAGATGTCAGGCACACCAATCTGCAGATGCCAGGCTCAAGCCTATTAATAATGTTCTGTAGGAACTCACCCCCATTCAGGACAAACAGAATATCTCACAAGGATATTAAAGTTCTCACAACTGAATTAAAGTTTCCATCTAATGATAATAGCCCATACACACTAATATCTGTATCCCCAACTTTGAAACATTAATCTTCTTCAGTGTAGAATCATTTTGTATGCACACGTGCACATATGCATATGTATGAATATAAAATTTTCATGCAGTTGACCAACCACACATCCCTTTATCGAAATGGAGAATCAACCTCCAGCCTAAATAAACCAATGTTCAGGAATCTTTTGCTATAAAGCTGACACTAAACACAATTTGACAAAAGAAATAGATTACATTTAATTTATGTAAAACTTGTAACTACGAATTCTTACTGTTTCAGTAATGCTTTAATTTCTTTTCCTAGTTCATTTCCTTTTCTTTTAAGTGTCAGACTTTTAGACAAATCCTCGAATTGGGGCTTGCCAAACCTATTCCAAAGTCACACCACAGAAGCAAATCATGAGCACAGCAGCTAACAAACCTCTGCAACCATCCAGGAAAAACACATATCCATCACATGTCTCTTCCATCTGAATTGCAGTGTAATCTGTTTTCCTGCATTTGTATTTCCTCTGGGAAGGCAATAAACGCTTGCATTTCCCAACAATTTATCCTACCCTATCTTCCTCCCAAAACCACTCTACCACCATTGGGGAATTAAACAACAGCGAAAAAAATAAAGAAAAGTAAAGCTGCCTGAATCTGACATTCTGCCCCTCATTGACTGCACTGACAGTCCCTCAGCAAAATTAGTGTTTTAGAGCATACTACTTACTGCATTGATATAAAAAAAAGACTAGTTTTCAACTTCATCTACTTGCACGTTTTTCATGTGGATAAGCATGGTAGTTACATGCCATGCATGCTTACACAATTCAATTATTAATTTTTTTATTTGATAATTAGCTCATTCTAAAAAGGTTGGAAGATACACTGTTGGTCAATAAATAAATGTACAATGTTCAGATTGTTGCCCATTTTGGCTTTAATAAAAATGTCCACAATATTATTATTTGAATCAGGAAATATTTAGTAAAATGAATAGAATGTGGTTGGTTTGTTTCTAGTACAGGGAGAAATAAAAATAGTCATGGATAATTACTCTGCTCTTTGTTACTCAGAAGCATTATTCCTATTGCATTCAACCACACAAAAAGTTTAAGGAAGTCCTATTGACCGGTGACTACTAGCAGATTGATTTTGACCTAAAATATTTCTGATAGATAAAGTTAGAACAGGAGATATCTCTCAAAAGACTGACAACATACCAATGAAGTACAATAAAGATGTATTTCTAAAGGATTGCCATTGTGCAAGAACTAATAATTACAGGATGAATATGTGAATTTATGCATCTCCACCAGCTTTGGAAACATTGATTTTAATTGTGGTTACTGCCCTTTTCAAGGCTCTGGTGACAGCCAAGTCCCAGCTGAGAAGCTCCCGGCTTTGCCCTATCTCTGGCAACATAAATGTGAACTGATAACATTTTAAAAAGAGGGAAAAAATAGGAAGGGAACCGCACCTTTGCAACGCTCACAGCAAGCTCCTCTCTGCTTAATTACAAGAGCACAGTCCTTGGAGAGCATCGGACACTTCTCTCTCTTGCATGTCACTTCCTTATTCTGGAAAAAAAAAAAAAAAAAAAAAAAGAAGACAAAAGCTGTTGCAAGCAAACCAAATCCATGGTTCAGTCCCTTGCAACTCAGAAAATAAAACGTGAGGCTAGCAATTTGCTGTTTCATTTCAGGAGAGGTCCCTGTGATTCAAAACACCTTTCTCCCCTTGAAGGAACGCAGTAGAAGACAGTCTCTGAATTATCCAGGAACTCAAGTAAATGGTGTTTAAACTCCACTTAGACAGTAATTCATAACCGCTACCCATCATAGTACAGAAAACGTGTCCCACTGAAGAAATCCACTTTACTTAAATGAACAACTAGCTATGTGATGTGCTTGTTAAAATATCCTCAGGGTCTTGAGGTGCTGCCCCATGAACTGCACAGCTCAGGAATCGTTTCTCATGGTGACAAAAGGACAGATGGCTGAGGAAGAGGCAGCAACCTCAGAGAAAACAAAACTCTCTGCCACTGCTGAAAGTCATTTTTAGCTGGTGGTACTACCTAGCCACCCAGAGGGTCTTCCAAAGAGCCTACTATATACTATACTAGAAAAGAGACTACTGTAATTCACCTTTCTCCCCAAAATGCTGAAAATCGATAAAACAACACAAACAGGCAGAATCACCATACATTATAGTGTCTTTCTATGGCAAAAAGCCAGCGATGGCCAAGGCCAAAGAGCACGTTGACCACATTAAGGAATGTCAATAGAGGATGTGCGACAGCGGGCAGGAGAAATATTCCATTTATAGCCTGGTTTGCCCCTGTGGTGTCAACCCTTCTGGTTATCCCTGCCTTTAAACGAGGGCAGAAAACAAATACTTTGGGGGTTTCTTTCAGAAAAATTTTGCTACTTGAAATTCCTGACTGAAAGTAGCCCTCTGAAGTAACCTCCACCTATAATTAGTAGCTCAGTTCATTAAGTGACACAGGTGGCCATTTACTAGAGGCAAGCACCCACCTGACCCAATCTTATGACTTAATTAGAGACCAAAAAATCAAAGGGCTAGAAAAATGTAAATCATAAAACTAAAGGAAAAGAAACTGTGCTTTCCAGTCTTTTTCTTTTGCTCCCAGTGGCCTTATTCAAGGTGCCTGTGAAGGATAACACGCAGCTTTTATTACACTCCAGCTCTTTGTCTAAAATCAGAGGTTTATTTTCTTCAAAGTCACTGCCTGATCTGATGGGAGCTATAAAAGCATTTCAATCTTATCAGTGTTTAAATGAGGACTCACTCTCGCCAAGCCCGTGTGAAATCAGCAAATGAGAGTCAGGCCCTAAAGTGCAGCTGCAGCGACACAAACGACTACTGTAAAAAGCCAGGTCACTGCTACGTGCTGGCTGCTCTGCATCACTCCAGCACTGCAGAGCAACCATAAATGCAATTTAACTGGCGAGTTAAGCTGAATTTATGTCAGGTCTGTAGCTCTGGACTGGCACAAAGCAGCCACGGCACAGCAGTGCAACTGGCTCAACAACTTCTTTTTAGAGCGAAGGGTGAAATCTTGATTCCCTTTACGTGAACATAGTGCCCCCTGACTTTGACTCCATAAAGCCTGTTGAAGGGCAGTAGAATCAAGTTTACCAAATTGACTACACACAGTCTGTATTTTAAAGGGTTCTACTAAGATCTGATTCTCTTTAATGAGAGTTTGCTCAAGGAAAGATTTAATAAGCCTAGCGGCCCTGTTGCCTTCATCTGTGGGAAAATCTTCTGCATGGTGAAAGCGGGTTTGAAGGAAGGACAAAACCCAGTTTAGAGTATGTTCCTTTGGAGAACATAATTTACCCAGCTACAGCACGCATCATGGACCTCTGGGAGATGCATGGTGCCCTTCTGGGCCAACCGAGCTGGGTAGGACCCACATCAGGGGGTCCAGCAGGCAGCTACCCATCAGACTCCCTCTTCAAAGGGAAAAATCATTATTGCAGATGGCAGGGAGAAGGACAAGATGTAGGACACAGCTCTGTATTTCTTTTTGTTCCTTGATTCCCAGGAGACTCCTGGGGCAAACGTCTCATGCAGCCCAGCTTCCCAGACAGCTTCTTGCCCTCTCCCCCGAGCACCGGCTGCCTCCCTCTGCCCTCAGGTACATCCTGACATGGTTGCTTCTTGTTGGCAACAAAAAATGTTCCTAAGGATGACCCCGACACATGTATTTCAAACAGGAGCTACTTGCTAGTTACCGTTCCTAACTAGAAGTCTCCTGTTTGGCCCAGATCACTTCAATCAGAAATCTTCTCTGCCAATGACAAGTTTGGTACCATTGAGCCAACCCAGGGGGGCAGCCAAATTTGGATCTTAGTCTTCTTCCCTTATCACCAGCAACGCTGGTGGCTCAACCCCAAACTCAGGACCTGCATTACAGGTGAGGATGGAAGTAACTGGAAAAAGAAAGCAAAACTGAGCTGGGCTGTACAGCCTAGTGATTGGGACGTTTCCTGGAAGGGAAGATGATTTTGCATTTCACGTCCTGGTGCCAAGGGCTGTTTTACATTAAGCAGCTGTTCCACATAAAGTACATTAGTGGCCCATGGTGCAGCGACAGGAACTGAAGGGTCCTCTCCCCTTGGAGGGTGTCTTAAGCAATAGGATGCAGATTCGCATTTCCTTTCTTTAGCCGAGTAGATCTTGAACTACTTGCCACTGAGTGGCCCAGCTTCAGCAGAAGAGGGGCTTGTTCCTCATGCTCCCAAAAGCTACTGGTCCTGACAGCGAGAATGCTTGTGGGGAAAGCAGGAGGCAAATCTTTGAATTGCCTCTGCAGGTGGAGGGTACCGAACCCGGATCGCTGTCTCAAAGGTGAGTTGCTACAGCATGGTGCTAAAAGGTGGGCAGGAGGTGCCACACTCATCCCCCCCCCCCCTTTTTTTTTTCTTCTTGTTTTCTTCTTTTAAAGAAAAGAGCAAGATCAGCTCTATCCCTTGGAGAAGAAGCTGCAGCCTCCTGCCTGCAGAGGTAGGTCTGTGTATCCCAGATAAATAGAGCCAATCTTTGCCATCACAAGAAGGGTGACTAAACCGTAAGTGAGGTGGGATTTGCAAAGCTGATATTCCTCCTCTCAAGCTTGTATTGTAGGCAAGCCCCACACAGCTCCGAAACTGGCTGTTGCAGATGCCACCCTGAGGTGCCTAACTCCCTGCAATTGGGGCTGGGCTGCTCTTCCAGGGTGCAAGGTGCAGCACCACTCAGGGCTGCAGCTCCCTCGGCTCCTTTTGGGGCTTTTTACTGAACAAACATACACTAGAGCCCCAAATGCAACACACTGCCCTGATGTAGTCTTCACAGCAAAATCCCTGTTGTAGTACACAGAGATAAGCGTAGCTCCAGAGGAGCGCAGCTGAGTGCCTCTTGCTTCTTCTAGGACCGGATTTAACCCTGACATTCCTTCTGAAAATCCTGTTGTTTTATCTCAGTGCTGCATCTTGTGGAAAACTAGTCCAGCAGATGTGGAGGAAAGGGTTAATGTACCATGCAGATCAATCATAGGACAGCAGCAGATAAAACAGGGCTGGTAAATCATTGTTTAGTCTATTGCAGTCAGGCATTATCCAGTGCAGATCTCCTAGGCCCACTGGGTGTAAAAGTACAAAGATAAAACAAAGAGCAATTGTCACCAGGAGGTTTTTTTTTCCTTCACCCTGTTGTCCAAAACACTGCTCTTAATGTGTACTGTCCATCTGCTTGTTTCAATTTTGCTGCCTCCTTCCCTCCCATTTCACAAGGGCAAAGCGGAGGGCGAGAGCAAATGGACTTTAGCAACAAATCCTTTCCTTCCAGATACGTCCCCTCCTACCCCCAGTAATCATAACATTTCATTACTTGTCCCAACCATACATTTAAAAAGTTGCTAAGTAGCTGCATACAGGAGAGCTGTATTACCAAACCTCCATCTGTGTTGTCAACAGCGTCTCTGGAGTTGTTGAAAGCTCTCAGATACTTTGATTTTTGCTGTTCTTAAGAGAAAACTTCTTAGACAGCAACATTCAGAAGCCAACAGTTATGGGAGGGTAGGGGATTTTTTTTCCTTTTGTTTAAAGGACGTGCACTCTGGCACTGAGAAGTGCAGAAGAGACACATGGCTCATAAATACATAAACCGTTTGCTAAATCAGAAACCTGGGAGTCAGTCAAAATCCATAATAGGATCCCAAGATTCATAATAAATAACTTTTAATTATAGTCCTGCACAATAGTTATTTTAAACAGATGGTTTATAGATTCACATCTGGATTTTTTTTTTTTTTTTTTTAATTTATTGCTCAGGCACACACACAGAAAGGGCGAGAACCTCAGCTAAGGTTTTTATTAGTGTTGGAAAAATAYGTATTTTTTTAAAAGAGGTCAGGCTGATCCAGGACAATGCTGCCACAGCTGACGCAACTCACCAGTCAGCACTCGGCTCAGCAAAGGGTTCGCACTGGAATCCCAGACTCCCTCGGAAAGGAAAATTTAGGGAAGTGCCGAACGATCACCCCAGACTCCTCTCCTGCGCTCACCATGCCCGACTGCTGAAGAACTCTCTTTTTAATGCGTTTGGGGAAAGATCAGAAAATTTTGTTGGGTGCTTGTGTTTCTCTCCTCTCCCACGCTTTGCCAGTGGGAACCAAAGGTCTCTTCTTTAACTTGGCACGCAAAGGTGATGTTAAATTCCCATACAGGAGAGATACACTAACCAGACCTAATACCAGTGTTACTGCTTCATGTTACCTTTACTACAACCTTCTCTCAACGCAATTTGTTCACCTTCCACATACACCTCATATTTTTACCTTCCATCAAAGAACTCTGCACAAAATAGCCCATTCTGGTGACAAAATATATCAAACTAACAGCCTTAAACTCATGTGGTACAGTTAAATAAAATGCCAACATGAAAAGAAAAAGAAAAAAAAAAAAAACACTAAAAAGAAATCTGAATATTTGGCAGAGGTCTTGGAGAGGATGTGTGCCAAACCACAGCTTGGAAGCCGCCGCCAACTTTCTACAGGGTTCCCCACTGGGCTCCTGCCGGCTCACAGCAGCCACCAGGAGGATGGCTCTTTTCAACCTGGATTTGGCTTGGAAGAGGAGAAAAAAAAAAAAAAAAACAACAAATATCAAGAGTCCGCTTCATTTCTTCAGGGCTGTACCAAGGAGCGCCTCCATCAGCGGTACCCTGAGCCCACTGTAGTGCTCTCACAGCTGGCTGCTGAAGACCTTGCAGCTGTGGGTTCTCAGGGGGCTAGATTTCCACTGTGAGAGTCTGTTTTTTTCTTTTTTTCTTTTTTTCTTTTTTTTTTTCCTTTTTATGTATTGAAAATGTTTCTGGAGGCTCGCACTGCATTTCTGATATCCTGAGGTTATTAACTATTTATATTGAATAGAAAAAATGTTTCTTAAACTTTCATTTAACCAAAAAAGGATGTGGAGAGAAAAAYAATAAAAGCAACAGGGACAGATTAGGTAGAAATAGGAACTACCATTAATGGCTAATCCTGAAATCATTAATTTTTTACCATTATTCATCACAGTCCCACTAGTAACTCTGATAGGACTCTTCACCAAGAGTGTCCTTAAATTTCTGCCAGAAGCCTGTGGGATCATCCACCAAAACAACAACAATTTTCAAACAATGGCAAAAGTTACCCCCCCAGGGAATTTGGGATGCAGCTTTCAAATGTGCACGTATGACCTTGGGAAAAGAAAAAGCCATTTAAAATTAATGAAGCAAGTGCACTCAAGTCACTTAGGCAACATCTCTACTGCAAGGCGTAGGGCAGGCTCAAACACAAGTCAAGGCACGCTGCGTGCCACAACCCGCACGTTCTCCGGCCATGCTGCTGGCTCTCTGCTGGATGTTGCACGTGGCCAGAGCATCCTTTCAAGTGTGCATGGAGCCACGCTCAGTCCATGCAGGCCACAGGAGCAAAGGTTTGGGCCAGTGCTGGCCACAGGCTCTGTCCCTCAGCAAAGCTTGGGAGCACCAGATTCCCAAGCGCGTGCCTGCACCTATGCTTACGTGCAGACAACCCCAATGTTGGGCCAACTTGAACTTGAGAACAGGCTCAGACATGTGCATAACTCATGGTCTAGACAAATCCTGAGGCGCTTTCTGAAAATAGTACCCTTGCTCCTTTGGCACTCCTGCCTGGAACTCGCTGTCTCAGGTCCGATTTACAAACTTCCCTTTAATTGGTGGAGTCGATGCAAGCAAGCAATCCCTGCTAATACTGTGGGACTGCTGTCTTCCATGAGCATTTCTCTGCCTGAGCAAGAGCCGTGCAATTTGGCTTCAGGGAGGAGACACCACTCCCCAAGGAGAGATGTTTACAGACATTTTGAACCACTGTCAAGGGAGATGAGAAAAAAGGTCTCATTTCCCTTGTCCCTCCAATTACCTGTTGGTTTTTTTTTCCTTGCAAAAACAAATTTTGTGGGTACAATAGCAAAAATGGTTTAGCACACTAGGTGTGTTTTTAAATTCAAGGTGGAAAAAATACTTCCCTATGAAACAATGTGTGTTCCTGCAAAATGATCTCGCTGTTTACCCACATAAACCTACAAACACCAAGGCATATGCTTCGCCCCACAGAGAGAAAAGTCCTATTATTTGAAGAGTGTCTTCAGTTTCAATGGGACAACTCACAGGACTGAAGCCAAACATATGCTTCAGTACTTTCAGCATCAGGTCCTTGCCCATGGCACAACATGACCGTGATTTCAGCATGAATTGCATTAGATGCAAATGATGGTATTTCGTCAGGAACAAAATATGCCAGTTCAGTCCACAGAGTCTCTTTTTCCTTTTTTGAGCAGAGCACACGGTAGCCTCCGATTTATCCCCTCATCCCTGTAATCTCTTTAGCTTATCTGGCCTCTCTGAGGGCAAGCAGGGAGGAGGCTGCAGCTCTCCCTGCAGTGGTGCTCAGCCAGCATCAACCACCCCCTTCATAATTCGAGCTCTCCCCACTCCGTAGGAATGATGATTAAAACAAGGGCCCTGCTGAAAGATGACACCGAATTTCACTGCAAACGGGTATTCCCCACTGCTATGAGGAAGGCATGAGTATGTGCAAGTCATTCAGGACACATCATTCTCAACCCCTTATAGACTGAACAGATTCTATTTTTTTTTCACTGTGTTTAATGATGTTCACCAGCATGAGGAAAGTGACCTCGGTGGCCTGCTGCAATCCCGACACTCCCTGACAGCAGCCTGCTGCACTACTATGTGGTGAAAAGAAAGCACTTTCTTCCTCTTACATTTGTTTGCGTTAATGCAGCTGCCGAGGCTGCAGCTGGGATCAGGGTCCCATTACATCAGACATCGCATAAGCACATCGTAGGACTACATCCCTGCTCCAGTGAGCTTATTGATAAAGATGCAGTCAGACAAAATGACCATAACTGCAGATTAAGTCAGTGAGAAAGCCAGAGCAAGATCCGGACCACTTAGCTCTCAATCTCCCTCAACCTCCAAGTGCCACTTCAGATGAGAGTTCTTCAGCTATAAAGTTAAAGGCAAAACTCTTTACCTGTCAACAGAATAGCACGATGGTCTTCTAGCAATAAGAGACACGGTCTTCACAGGTTCCCAGCAGTTCGTACTCTAGTCCGAAAAACTACCTATAGTAATCCAGGAGCCAGGTTTCAGGGAAGGGGTACGCACTGGGGTTCTTGTGGGAGACCACACCTTTGCATTTCACAAGATGCATGCATTTAAAATTCACGGCTTTTTCCATTAATTTTAAATGTGTTTTTAAACAAACAAAAAACAAATTAATGGTTTTTCTACTTTGTCAGTAAAGAATTCATATTAATTATCAGTCACCTAAATCTGATGCCAATACCTAAGAAAACAGCAGTCACAGGCCATACCTGTTGATTTGAAGCTCAGGGTGCAAACCTGTACCTGTGCTGCTGGAAAAGGTTACAGCTCTCTGACCCAACCCTATGAGCTTACAATCTACCTCTTGCTGGATGTTTCCAGTCACTCAGACCAGCCAGCAAAACTTTTTGGATGATCACTGCCCAACTCATTTTGAGCGAAATGAGTGATCTTGAAAACGTGGTCCAGCCTAGCCTGGTTTACCCTGACTGAAGCCGATGGGGCAGAATTCATTCTCCCAGGGAAAGGATAGGCAGCTGAGGGCCATAAAATCTTCCACTACCTTAGCTTGATCCAGAGGCCACCCGCCCACAGCTGGAGTCAGCAGATGTGGAACAGCATCGCTGCCCTGGGTGTATTAGCTCCTGAAGCCTGCTGCTCTGCTGACCCCCGCTTAAGTGCCATAGGATGGCTTGGAGAAGGAGGAGTTTGCTCATATCATCCCCGAGCCAAACTGGTCTGAAAACAGTTTGAAGTAATTTCTAGTCCAAAAAATTGTTGAAGGTGGCACTGATGAATTATCAAGCTGATTTCATAGAGGGTAAAGCAGATTGTGCCAAAGGTTTAAAATAAATGATTAAATCATTTGAATTCAACAAATTTTAGATCAAGCCACGGTGTCACATTCTGTCCCATCTCAAAAATTAACTCAGTCCCATCAAAACAGTGTTCTAACAGTACTCTACTTTTGTTTCTTAACTACTGCTATTCTGGTCCTACAGACTGTGTTCAGCTTATTTTCCAGCAGATATTGCCAATGAGAGAAAAACAAAACCATGAATACAATAAAAAAAAAGTATATCAAAATCTGAGTCCATCAGTTCAGAATTCCTATTTTTGGATGAGATAACTATATCTTCTATTACAGACTGAATACTGACTGATAGTAACTTTTCTTGTACTGATGTGAATTAAAATTTCATTTGACGTTTATTTAAAAGAGACACATTGATTGTTTTTTTATAAATATCATTTCATCACATTTTGATGGGCTAAATCTACAAATATATTATCCAAACAATAGTTACCTGTCATTGCATCTTTATTGACTTCTCTGTCTGAAGTCTGCTTACTCGACCCTTACACTGGAGATTTAGGCAGTGGCAAATGCTCCAGTTTTGGGCTTGAGCCTGTTCTAAAAAACTTTGAACAAAGCAGCCCTTGAGGCCATGTACTTCTTAAAGAGTTTAAAAAGCCCAACGGGCCTCCTAACTTACTCTGCAACAAGTCATATCCCATGAAGAAACTCACTTCTGTACAACACAAGAACAGGGCTAGATTAAAGAAAAGGGAAGAAAAAAAAGCAAGGTCCCCTGCTGCTCTGTCTGGCCAGAATCATGTCTTTTACTGCCCATATCCTCTAAAGAAACGATGCTCTCATGATATATTACCCTAATACATCACCAAGTGACAGTTTTCTCATGATACTGTATCCTCAAAGATGTGATGCATGCCAGAAGCAGCAACAGGAGATCTCGGCTGGGGGATGGAAGAGGGAGGGTTTTTTATTTTCTTCCAAATTTTTAATCTACAAGTTGTTTTTTTAATGTTATTTTGTCAGGAAAATCCCTGTCAATCCCAGCTTCATAATCCAGAGGACTCCTAGAAGTTTCGCAACTTTTAAACTGGAAAGCACCAAAAAAACCCCTCTTCATTTACTTGAAGCAAGTTTTGAAATAGGACCAAAACGCTTGAGGAACAACAACTAAATAAAAATAGTAGCCCAAAAGAAAGCAACAAGAGTCTGTTTTCTATTATAAAATTATTTAGGCAAGAGGCCTCCAGACACTGCTGTTTTAATGAACTTGCAAGTAAACTGAGCGCTGACCCCGCATTTGTTTTCTTATGTGATCTTGCCTGTGCTACACAGTGGTATTAGAAAAAAAAGAGGAGGTTATTCACAGCGGTCTGCAGAGAGAAGGTACAGCCCCCAGCTTGTCAGTCTGTATAGAGACGAGTGGGAAGAAACAAGGACCAAGAGCATTTCAGCCAGGACTCCCTGAAGGGGGCAAGAGCTTTCGGGGTCTTTTAATGCTGCCTTCAACTCACAGGGGCTTACTCCTTTTTGCTGCAACTGCTCCGTGCTAGTAACATCTCGGAGGAGCAGCTGGAAATCCTAACTCATGGACAGGTGGTGGCAGCAGTCACCATCCACCAGTTGGTGCCAGCAAGAGAAGGCTCAAGGCCATGGGAGAATTTAGCCAGAAAAACTTATGCCACAATGATGTTTTATTTGACACATCTCATTTCTATGTGTTTCTACTTCCTATCTACTCAAACTTCTGATGGATGCAAAGCTTCCATCAGAAGCAAAGAAGGAAGGTGGAATAAGCTTTCCTTTGTTGTGACCAATCGCATTGACAAATTAAGTTTAGATTTTGACTTTCAAAACTTCAGCCAACACTGTAGCTACTAGGAGAAAAAGCGTATTTTGACTTGTGAACTAAGCAAAGGCGATATGGAAGTCATTGAGAGGAAACTAAAAGCCAAAGCTGTCAAAGCCACTTTCACAGTCCTTGAGCTGGCTTTGACCATATTTTGTGGCCTGGCCCTCGCTGCTTTTGGGCGAGATGTAGCAGCCCTCATTCACAGCAGTGATCACAGCCACATGACAATACCATTGCAGTCAATGAAACCACCCACGCGAGTTCAGAGGTTTGAGCCGAGCTCTTCAGCGCAGACACATGCACAATGCCCTATGTACTGGGTAGACCCAGTTAATTAAACAGTTATTTTTAAATGTTGCTCTGGAAAGAAGTTTGCTGTCCAAAATAAGAAACTAATATTGCACAACCACTTTCTGCTTGAAAAATCCAGTGGTTAAAACATGTTTTTGCATAATCGTAGCCCTGCAGGGACAGTTCTCACTTCTGAAAAGCAAATTCCCTTCTTTCTGTTTTGCACATGTACAAACAAACAGATTCTGGTATGTCCAAAGCTTGTGAATCTCAACTATAATAGTACATTGAATAGAAGCCATACAAGCAGATTTTTCCTCAGCCTGTGTTCCCTTCACTCCTTCCCTTCCCTTGCCCCACTTGCACTGCTGGAAGTAAAAAAAATACCTGTTTCTGACAAGTAAATGGAGCTGACATTAGAGCGAAACTGTAAGGTGAATGGGGTATGTGCAAGCCATTTGTCATCTTGACAAAGTGATTTTCGGTCACCAGTGGGACACTTTAAAGACATCTGAACAGTTCGCCTTGACCACCAGCATTTCTTACGGCTTATAAAGGGACCCGTGGGACCGAGAACACAACCTGCTTTTGGAAGTGACTCCTGCAGTGGTACCTCTTGATAGATGTAAAGGCAGTGTGATATATCAGGTGCCATTAAGATCTTTGCTAGCAGGTTATATTTAYGTAAGTATGGAGCGCAGATAGCATCTTGTTAACCCAATTAATGAGACTCAAATGTCAGGAAAGGGATTATGCCTGGCTGGAAGTCCACAGCGCTTGCGAGGCAGCCAGAGATGATTTCATTGTGTGGGACAGCACTGTTCTCTTTGAAGAGCAAGAACTCAGGCAGCAACGCTACTACCCAGGCAGCTGGGGGAAAACACAGGGGAGTTGGAAAGATGGTCTGAAATCCAAAGGTTTCACACCTTTAACATGAGAAGGGCTCTTTATGATGAGAGACCCAAGTGCCGTGTAAAAATGGGAACCTGGGGCTGAACCAAAGAAAACTAAAAAGTATCTACCTGAGGTCTTAGAAACTTAATTTTTTATTAACTGTACCTTCCTCTGCAATAAGAGAAGGCTCTCATTGCCAAGTCACAGCCTGATCTGGGTTGGAAGAGGAACAACATTTCATCCAGCCTGTCCACACTACTGCATTTTGCACGGGCAATTGAAATGCACTTCTCTAGCCTAGAGAAGAGCAGGATGAGATCACTAATTTCTGCATCAATGACTCCTGATGTACTTTACAATAAACTGCTTTTCTCCCACAGCCTCYGACTACTAAGCTGTATGACGTAAGAGGAGATGCTCCTGTCACCCAGGTCAGAGCAGTGAACCCTGAAGGGCACAAAATGAGGTACTTGGCCCCAAAACAGAGAGGGGGTTTAGGGTACAGCCTTGTACTCAGCAACTCCTGTCAGCTCTCTGCTCGGCATGTCAGCTGTAAGGAATCCCTGTTCTGAGTTGTCTTCTCAATGGAGGAGACAGGACAGTTAGCATGGGCTGCTTGAGCCAACAGCCCAACCTAAGCACTATCCAGTGGGTTAACCTAAATCCTTTGATGGTAACAGTACCTTATGGCCACAGTCACGAGTTGTCCACAAACATACAGTAGTAATAGTCTCCAGAAGATGCTTAAAATCCTTTTAGACCTCTGGTTCCAGAGTCATACATAGCTTTCCTGGAGTCACTTCAYATCCACGTTCTCTCAGCTAAAGCTCTGTCTCACCAGTAGTTTTTGTGCTGTCTTTATGTAAGAAGTAATGCCCAGCAAACAGGCTGGAGCTGCTTACCCATCTCTCCAGATGGAAGCCTTCCAGTGAACCTCCCTTTTGCTGTAGGTGATTTGCTTTCTTTTTTCCCTTTTTGGCTCCCACCTTTGTATGTTTCCATATGTGGACTGGTTTAATTATGCCAAGAAACCTGATGACATCAAAGATATTCACTTTATACTAAAATGACTACATATAGTTTCAGGCACCGAATATGTACCCTTCTTGCAACAACAAGTACATAAAACCACTCCAATTTCTTACTACCATGGCCTAGAGTTCTAGATATTTTTTAAATTTCCACTACAGATTGATTTTTGGGTCAAATAGTTTTTGCTTGAGGATTGGAAACTTTGCCAAGTTAAATCGGACATATACAAACATTTTTCCAGAAGCTATACAAATTGCACACTACTTCTATTTCCTCCCTGTTTTCACGTTAAACAAGCTCTGGTTCAATATCAGTACACTATGCTGCATCCTAAATGTCCACATCAGYAAGTTTCTCCAGAAATGCTTAATGTGTTTAGACCATAGACAAACTATGCCTCAAGCATACTTCTGTTAAAAAGGTTTCTTACACTACCGCACCATCAACATTTTAATGTATAATGATTTTAATTGTCCAGCATTTTTTATCCACTGCTTTTACAAACAACCCATCCACCAACCCTTGGTTTACAGACTAAAAAGCCTGCGTGCTTTGCATTCTGCCTGCCAACATAATTTTATTCATTTATTTTAATCAAAAGCATTTGCCAGATTGAATCACCGATCCACCTAACCAAGCTAACTGTATTTGGGTGGGGGGAGTGAAGCACTAAATACGAAAATGATCAGCTGTGCACTGCCGTATACAGAAAAAAATATTCTCTGTCACAAGCAGATGATCAACAGTCTCCCTGTAGTAGGAGAGCCAGCTGCTCTTATCAGTATTTTGGGTCCCACAGGCAATCCTTCAGCTAATAGCCTTATCTCAAGCCCAGCCACCCTGCCCGGCTCCTTCCTGGCCCCATGATTTCCAAGCGGCACAACCTGGAGGTGTTTCATTAACTGGCACAATCAGATCATAACCACTACGCAGCCTTAGAGCACTCGTTTATCAGCTCTTCCCCCTCTCTCCCAAACCATGCCTCAACTGCACATCACCACCCAGACAGAAAAAAGGAGGAGACAACCTCAGGACAATCAAGGTCTGTTATTCTTCAGCCATTAATAAATCATAAGACAAAYCAGAAAAACAGATGCAAACGTATGACTGTGGCCATCAGAATACACTTTGATGGTTCCAAACCTTGGGGAAGATCCAATTCCCATTGAAGCCACTTAATATAACTGAATATAAAGATGTCAGGAACAGCTAAAAAAACAAAACAAGAAAACAAAACCCAAAACACACAACTTTTAGCCTACGAGCTGTCAGAAATCTGATTTTCCTGGCCAGGGTTCTAGGACACATCGGTTTGCATCCCCCCAGGTGAGGAGTGTGGAGCTGCTGCTTCCATGCCTCAAGYGAGATCTTTAGCTACAAAAGAGGAGGTGAGCCACACTGTGTACCACGCCGTATGGAGAAAAGGGCAAACAAGGGAGCCTGGGGTTACGCTGAGCACCTTAACAGCCCAGGGCTGAGTGATACCTGGTTTCTGGTTTTCAGCATGAAGTAGAAATGGCAGTCTTCAACTTCTAAAGTCTGGCACAGCTCTGTTCATCAAAGTCAACACAGCGCTCAGCACAGAGAAATTTAGAACTGAAATGGAAGTGTCTGTGTGGTTGAGGAATTTGCACTAAATACCCAATGAGCAAGAAGTTTCAGTGCTGCAGGTTGGGACTTACGCATACACAAGGCAGCATCACTACCCCGCAACTGGCTGCAGATGCCCTGTGTGAACTAGACCTGCTCTGGAGCAAAATGCAGTGTAACCATGTAAGCACAGCTCTAAGGCAGAATTAAAAAAGACCTGATTCAATCTTCAACATCAAAGTTTTGCGAACAGGGACTCAGAAAACCCGGGGCCTCAATTTGTCAGGGAAAAATACCAGATCTTTTGCATCATTTTTCTAAATGACATTTTATCACACGTCCATCCTTTGTGCTCACAAGAACAAATAGRTCTCCAACTCTAATGCTATTTAATAGTACTCCTTTTGCCTTAGCACTTTACAGTACAAACATATAACGCTTCCCTCTGAAAAATCTAAGATACAATACAGAAAATGAAAACTACAGCCAGGAGGTTGATGTCTAGAACGGATGAGGAAACAAGTGAAGAGGATGCAAATCATAGATGATGCATGAAGACGTGTTATTTTTTCAGTGTGGTAGTCCTAGTTTAACAGCCCATTTTGAACCACTATCTAGAGAGCAAGTGGATTCCAGGTACAGGGGGAAAATGGGAAAAAAGGCAGGAAAAAAAGTCTAATAAATAAATGGGAGAGACAGGGCAAAAAAAATATGTGAAATCCGGGTCTCAGAGAGCACACAAGGTCAGTTCCTGGGGATGACAAGAAGAGATGGGGTCCATGCTGTACTCGGACCCCAAGCTCAGCACTTGATTCAGCTGGATGCAAAACAGTGCACAGAGCTCAATCTGACAAATGGTCAGACTAGGAATTTTTTAGCTGCAGCTTAATGCATAAGATGAAGAGGCCAAGAGGCCTCAGAGGAAGTAATTACAGCAGTTATTAGGTACAATGTGAGCAAGTACTGGTACGATAGTCATTTTAATAGTAGTATTACAGGTAAAAGCTTTTATACAATATTGTTTTTTCTTCACAATGGCCTTTTATTTGACCATAAGCTCAATATAAAAAGGTTGCATTTTCATTTGATTTTTTGGTTGTTGCTTAATATTTTTCTTCCCTCAAAAATTTCTATTAAAACATGATGGGGAAATAAAACCAGATATTTGGTGGGGAAAAAAAAATATCTATTTTTATATAGCAGCACAAAGCAGAACAGCAGAAGTACTGACACCATGAACCATTCGCTTACAGAACCATAATTCTTAAAAAGACTGTTAACAACTCAATGGAAGAAACTTGAAAGCTAATAAAAACTATATACAGGTAACTGTATGCTTTTAAAATGCCATTTTGATATTGGACCAGCTCTTTAATAATGTTTTTCTTATTGGCAATAAAAAAGCGCCTTAACTTAGACTGATCCATTTTGCACTTATTGTAGACACATTCCAAAGACATTTGCAACTTGTATTACATTTTTCCATTTAGTTTATGGCATTTTTGTGCCCTTCATATTTTTCCACATATTATTTACACATTTTAAATATGTTCTTTTGTATTTGAGTTCTCTGATCCTTTAATTATGCCAAAGAGAATCTCATTTCCATGCTTGATGGATTGGATCTTCATCATCGTTACAGTGACATATCACCAGCTCTCTTCCAGGAGGGTTTTGCCAAGACCTATAATCAGTTCAGCACTGTGTGCATATGTATGTTTGCTCAATGAAGCTGACTCTATGTTAGAAATGTGCAAGTAGTGAACTCTTCACTATCCCATGTGGTCTGAGAACAACATGAAATAGCTTCTTCAAGCCTGCAGATTTCCAGAAAGGCTTCATCATAAGCTGTCACATATGACTGTGCACCATGTCTCCAAACTAAATGTCACGATAAAGCATAGCGAACCAAAGGCACACATACCTGCGTAGGGATGTGCCACACTCTGAGGCAGCTCTGGGATGTGAAGCAAAGTGGAGAAAGTGGACTTCAAAATGTCCACAGGTGGCACAGACACAAGACCCAACTATACAATCCATACTCATTCCTCAGAGGAGAAAATTAGATGAGATGTTGCACATGGTACTACTTGGCCAGGGTGGCCATATCTATATATGGGACTAAACTGACTTGAACATTGCCTCAACACTGCTGTTGGAAACTTAGAGAATCAAGCTAGAGAACTATCTTCTACTATAGATAGTTTGCGTTTCATTCTCAGGCCAAAGTCTTGTCTTACAGGTGTTGCATGAATTAAGAACAAGTACAACTGAACCTACCTGAATCCTCCTTAAGGAGAGCCTACCAAAACAATCACCTCCACAACAGGTAATTAACAAGCTCTGGGCTCTTGATTCAATTCACTTCTCACTTGCAAAACCATCTTCATATATATATACACACACACACACACACACATATTGTTCTTTGGTCTCCACGACAAGGCACATATGGGACACCCAGCTGCACCAGCCATGGAGTTATGACTGGGTTTTGTTTTCAGGGTTTGTTTTTGGGGTGTAGGGTGTTGGTTTTTTTCATTTAAGAGATGGCATATACATCTGTACCTTTTTTAAATTGGATAAAACCTCATAAAGCTTTCATCATGTTGGAGCATGTTTGTGTTCCAGGAACCCTTCATACACCGATCAAAACAACATTCTCTTGCAGTAATATGGGGGTGAAAACTACCAGTACACTACTGTATCATAAGCTTTTTTGTCTCTTTGTTTGTTTTTTTTGTGGGTGAAGAGAAAGCTGATTATATTATACAGTAATAAAGACCAAGAATATTTAAATTGAAAGAAGATGCAGTCTTGGTAGATTCTGTAGTTGATGTATGTAAACCATTGAAATTAAATTAAATAAAATAGGTATGAAAGAATTGTTTGATGATTTTTTTTTTTTTTAATATGCACTACTCCACTAAAAGTCATCTGGGCCGCATTATACCTTGAYGCAACAACAATTGAATCCTGATGTACTAAAACACTGCCATCTTCACTGAACATGTGTCAAACACTTGCTCTCAGGCTAGCTATGTGCTTTCAACTTGTGTATTGTGCCACAGATATCAACTATGCTACAGGTAAAGAACCCCAGCAAATCTAGTAGCTTTCTTGCTTTAGCCTGCAATGAGGAGATGGGTTTTTTCGGGGTGGTGATGCAGGGAGGACCAAGGGTAGAGGTTATTTCTTTCATTTTTTGGTTTGCTTGCACTCCGTTTCACTACTCTGTTGGTTCAAGCTAGGTAGAACACTAGGTCTTATAAAGACGAATTTAACATAATTTTTTATGAGCAAAGGTCAAATTCTACATTGCACATTTGGATTTAAAAGCGGAAATTTAAACTACAGAATGATGTTTCATGCTGAATAAAACTTACGCCAAGCAAAGCTCTGATTTCTAGTTTCCTGAGCTCCTGTCTCCAAACTTTTCTCAGGTTTCCAACACTTGGTTACACTTTCTGGCTCACATTTATTTCCTTCTGTTCTGGATTTAGGTGATAAAAGGTTGAGACATATGATTACCACTCCTCAGGTGCAGTTGGCAAGTTTGAGGCGCAGGCATGAGGGAAGTGGGGAGGAAAAAGGTGGGGGAAATGGCACTGGTTTAGATGTGGTTTGTCAAGATCACTACTGGCTTTTATCAGCTGTTTCTTGACACAACTCACTTTGTTCTAAAGTATTTTGGAAAAATAAAAAAAAAAAAAAAAAAAAAAGACCTTTTCTCCCCACAAAGAACACACCGAAAATAAAACCCTTCATTCTCTTGAAAAAATAAAAAAAGCTCTTGCAATGTGAAGGCCACCGTTAGCTGAGGTATACTTATCTATTTCTTTGCAGTACCTGGCTTCTCACCTGTCCCTTTCAGCTGGCATTTTTGGACCATTCATTTTAAAACTACATCCACCACTGGCCAACAGATAAGTTATTCTTGGATCTCTGCTTGCCTCTGCCAAGGTGTTCAGGGTCCATGCAGATGATGATAAATGAGCATGAAATGACATGGCTCTCCTCACCACCACCTGTCATCGTTGTCACTGCTGAGCTCATCTCACCTTCAAAAAACTCAGCACTCAGAAGTTTAATTCAGGCTAAGTTAATTCTGTGGGGTTTTTACATTCTCGTCCTATAATTATGCACAGGTTCTCATTTCACCTATTTCTGATGGACTGTAGCATTTTTATGTCTTTTCCACGCGTATGTTGAAATACCTATTTCTTGAAAGCAAATGCCATAATATCAGGTGTGAGCCTACTTCTATTTTGAGTTTTAGATACCTTCCAGCCAAAAAGCTGTACCAACAAAAACTCTTGCTGCACTTGATCATTTACCGTACTTGTACCAGACTTGAACTTAAATATTCCATGCCTATTTTATATGCTGACACCCATATAAAAGAAATCTAACCAAAAGTTCTCCCAATATTCTGTTAATAGCATTTTCCCCTTAACATTTCAAAATCCTCAATATATATCGGCGCTACAAAAAGTCCAAAACTTACCAAAATGTGGTAAGTTTTCACATTTATGAGGTTTTGTTTCTACTAACAGAAATTCACCCATGCCTCCACTACCCTCAGCCTAAATCTTTCACGTCTGAAATATAAAGATCTGATTCTGTCATACATGACATGTTGGGATTCCTCAAACTGCACAAGGTGTGTGTGAAATGCTCCTATGGATTAAAATAAACTCATTTTTCCACAGATGTGGGAGAATATTTTTAGAAGACGATTTTTGCATTAGGTAGTGTAGTTATAATCACTTGCGGTCTTAAAGCATTTAATAACTGGAATAAAAGAATCCATTTCTCAAACTGAATCAATATAATTCCATTATGAATACCATCAAGATTATATACTTTTACCTACAATCATCATTGCCAATTCAGACAAGTTCTTTAAAACCCAAACTTTTTACAGTCAACTTCATAACCCACAGTTTCACTACTTTGATTTTCAGAAACCAGCAGGACATGAGATTTTCTTACTATTGACCACTAAGCATAAAACAATATCACAATCCTATGTTCTCTAACATTTTTTTGTATTGTCAAGGGCCACATCATTATCTGAAATAATAGTTTCCCTTTTTTTGACAACAATATTTTTTCTTCAGAGAGTTGGTTGACTTAGTCCTTGTTACTGCCCGTCACATCCAGCATTTCCTTTCAGTTGTTCACCATCCTCTGATACAGAGCTTGCTGAAGCTTAGAGCATTTTCCACCCTTTCATCAGAGGAGTCTTCAGCTATAAACATGGTTGCAATGGGACGCTCAGCCATGGCACTTCACGAGTAGGCCGTCCTGCACTTTTTACATGACGTAGCTTCAAGAAAAACAATTTTCCAGTGCAACTTCTGTATATCTGTTTTAACCATTAGCTCTACATACTAGGGATGCCAGTGCTTTCTCCAGTTTCTGTGTTTAACAGCATATAAGGTTAATGAATGGGAAAGCACGTACTTTCAGTTGCCTTCATCCTGCTTTGCACTATTCCAGTATTTCAAACCCTATGGAAAGCCAGGTGGCGTGGTAGCTTTCTGGAGATAGCCTATCTCCTCGGAGATGCGGAACCACAGACATTCGAAGTGGAAGTAGGCAGAAGACCAAAGCACACTAGCTCTAACAGCATTTTGCAGATAGCAACAGCAAGTCATAAATCACCGTTCTCAAAACCTCTGGATCATGAAGTCAGCTTTAATTTGCCTTTGCCCATCCATGCCTCA
This sequence comes from Phoebastria nigripes, assembly GCA_035582835.1. NCBI lineage: Eukaryota > Metazoa > Chordata > Aves > Procellariiformes > Diomedeidae > Phoebastria > Phoebastria nigripes. The sequence continues at coordinate 336,560 of JAYKAV010000422.1, read as the reverse complement.
GAACAAGCTCAGGAGAGCAGACACCAAAAACCTGGCACCTGTGCAGCCTGCCCCTTGTCAGAGGCGCAAAAAAGAAAACGTGTGTTCATACTGTGACTATACCACCCACATCCACTTGTAAAGTGAAAGTGCATGAAGTGAGAAGGGATGGCTTTGTAGTCAAACCATTAGACCAGGAGTTATGAGACCTGAGCTTTCATCACAGTCCTACAAGAAATTCCTTGTGGATAAACCACCATCTTTCTTTGACTTTGATGTTTTTCTCTAAAAAAAAAAAAAATAAAAATGGCCACTTCTTTCAGTCAGCTGTAATTAATGAYCAGTTCTTTGGAGATCAAATTCATCCATGTTTATTAAGTGCTTAGAGATGATTAGTTGGACAGCAATATACCATTGCTAAAGTGTTGTAATTGTGAAAGCTCACATTGAAAGGATTCTTACAGATGTTAAAAATGACCATTTTTATGGGCATTATTAAGACCATAAAGTAGAGACGTATAAATTACAAATTAGGGAACTCTAGATTTTAGCCACAGTGGCTTGTTCAGCTGGTAGTTCTTGCATACAGAGCTACAGCGTACATTTACACACACACTCTTAGTCTTACCTGTTTCCTTATGTTAAGGGCAAGCATCAGTGCTGTTCCGTGCACTCCACCACATTTCCTTTTGACAAGTAGGGAAGTCCAAAACAGAGTTCTCTCATGGTGGGTGCAGTGGCTTTTTATTAGAAAAGCATTACCTATACTTTAGAAATGAATTGTTTACTACGTACTACATGTGAAACCTCCAGCACGTGTCCCCCAGTCTGAATTCCCGTATCACCATGACTTCTCTTTCCACATGTTACAGCAGATGCTTAAGAATGAACTCATCTTGTTTGGTAGCTAGACTTGGCTCCTGTCTCCAGGAGATCTCCACCAGTGTCCCTTTTGTATTCAAGATTCAGGGTTCTGTGTTACCAGTAACTCTAAAACAGGAGCTAGAGCCTTTCTTAAAGCAGCACCCCCAGGAGCCAGTATCTGCTCTGCCTGCCTTGTTCCTGTTCATGTTCCCATCATGAAAACCAGTCTGCCCCGTCTCCGCTAATCAATGAGAAAAGACAACTTTTGGTTTTGGTCTTCCTACCAACACTTCTCAGTGGCGTATAATCGCAATTTGTAATTGCTCTTTGCAGTCTTTGCTGCCTTATTGCAACTTACCCATAACCCATGACTTTCCAGTTTTCACCACATTTGCTCTTAGAGTACTACCCCTTGCTTTGCCCTCCCAGCTAATTTACCCTGTTAAGAGAAAGCTGGAGACTGTTTTGCTTATGCTGCCTGCCTCTTTCCCCCTTGCTAGGGTGCATCCCCGTGCTCTGTAGGACACAACCTGCAGAGTCAGTTCTGTCAAACACTTGATGATTCGGTTCCAGCATTTSAGTTCTGTCTCCTCTCATTTGTGAGATGGGAAAGTCCTGGAAGGGCGTTATTTAAATATTCCTCTTCTTCCCAGAGCCGTTCAGATTTCCGTAACTTGTGCAGTTATTTATGGCAGCTTGCAGTCGTGGAAATGTATCACTGCTAGGGGAGACCTGCCATAATCCAATCCAATATTTCAGTTACTCGCTTTACTGGTGTTCTTAACACAAGTGCCCTCTGTTGAATTTTCTGTCACTCCTGGACAGCAATTGCTTCCTTCCTGGAACAGCTGATTAAGCTCTCTCCTTCGTTGCTCACTTCTTATGATATGAACATCCATCAGGTTTGCCCTTGAAGAGTATGATCAGTCTTCCAGAGAAAGTTCCTCACTGAATCGCTATTAAACAATCAATATTTCTAGTTGGATGTAAGGAAACCTGGTTCTCTCTTCCCTCCTGGTCACAAATCACCACATCGCTTCTTTCGTTTCTGCTCTCCCCAGACCTCTTAAAATTGATCTTTTCCCTTGTGGCAGGCCTGCACAAAGATTTCAGCAACCGGCTGTCCAATAAGTCATTGCTTCGGATGCTGCACAGCGTTAAAGTCAGTATCTCCAGACTGGTTTCCTTCTCCTCTAGCAGGTCTCCCAGCTTCCAACTCAAGAAACAGAGATCGCATTTATCCTTTGGCAGAAGTAAAACAGAGCGTATCTGGTGCAGGTAGCTGCGGTAACTTACTAGGCATCCCTATTCTTAATAAAACATAGTGTCCTCCTTGCATAGAAGGGAGCCAAATGCCCTCAGTTGCCATTTCACTAAAGTATGCCCTACAAACCGCATAGATTTAGAGTTCTTACATCCAATGTTTTTTGCAGTTCTTCATGTTCATGCACTAAAAGGGTGCTCATCGATTTAATAAAGCCAAGGTCTAGAGAGATCTATAAATACAAGTATTTTACCCTGATCCATTATTGCCCTGATGCGCAAGACTGAACTTCTGCTCCTTCACAGATAAATTGCTTCCTCGCTGGTTAACACCAGCTTCCATTAGCAAGAGTGGTGGCAGACATATTTGGGAAGGTGATCCATGATAAAACACAGCTTCGCCTCTTTTTTTGTTTTCCCTTTGATTTCTTTACTCACCACATCCCATGCTCCTCCTTTCCCCATCCCCCTCTACTCAGAAAAATCAATAACTCTTTATCACTATTAGCTAAAAAGTTATCACTGAGTCTCACTTAAAATCTGTTGAACTCAGTGCAGCGATACACATCAACCTCGGGGGGCTCAAGATCAGGTTCCTACAGTTGCCAAAATTGCGTTCTAAAAGGCAGTCTGAAACAATTCTTTAAGTCTTTTATAGAATTATAATAATGCTGCCTAATGCTAATAATATTAATAGCAATAATAGAAGAGGGGGAGAGRGTGTCTTGATATTTCAGTCCTAAAGTAGAACACATTCTGTACATTCAGCTACTCTATAACTTCCAAAATGTAAAACGTAGTGCTTTCTGGTCTGTACTTTTCTTTGCATTCAACAGCAAATTAAGGTTTATGGCTTTCTTTTAAATATATTGTACGAAGTTTTATTTAAAACAACTGGTTTTCAATATCTCCTCAGCCTTGGCTTGTCCAGCTGAACTGCTCCCAAAAATGCTTAACTCCGAAGCAGAGTTACAAGTAAAGGGAATGTTTCTCCCCAAAATGTGTATCAGGTAGCGACATTATTAACCATTGAATTCCCAGCACAGCAGGCAGTGTCATCCTTGGAACAAAGCGCTTTGATTGAAAGCATTGCTTGTGCTTTCACTGTCATCTTATTACAGCGTGTGTAGTCACGTTGCAGCCTTCACCTTGCACCCTTGTGCGGCTCCTCCGCCACGGGCGTGTGAAACTAAGCACGTGGGAGCTCGAAGCAGCAGCATTTGCAAACCTTACCTTTCACTCTCTTTGCTGAGCCACACGCAAAGACTTTTGTGTGCACCCCGACTTTGTGAAAACAGTTCTCCCTCCACATTCACATAGTAAATGCAGTTTCACAATGTCATATTAAAGTCATGTACAACTTTGTGCCCGAGAGTTTTAAAGTCAAAGAAATGATTGCCAGATCAGGGATTGGATTACTTTCCATTAGCTCAGCTCTGCGATAACCTTGTGTTACATAAAGGCGACAGAGGCACCCAAGATTTGATTATGTGAAATATTCCCCTCTCTGTGCAGTTACTTTTAGTACAGGCTTGAATGTTCTTACTATCTGAAATCCAAACTTACCAGGCAAACACACATTATACAAGGGTTGTCTGTGATAAATGGTATCTGCAGAATTTCCCCTTCATTTTCACATTTTGCAATGGATCCTGAAATAGAAATAAAAATTTTAGAATACTGACATATTTCAATTCCCCCAGCTGGTTTTGGAGACTGTCCTCGTTGCACTCACATTTAACCCCTGCTCCGTTCCTAGCCTTCGATTTTAAATCTTGCCTTAATTTGCCCACTTGAAGCAAGCAAGGATGTTCAGCGTTTCTATAAGATTCCAAAGGGAACTGGGAAATGACTGGCCTTTTATTGCCACACAAACCTAGACTTTCTTTGTGCCCCAGTTATAGCAAAGAAGGACACTTTTTCTCTTCTCAGATGACGTGTGGAGAATAACGAGTACTCCATGCAGAGCAGGATACTTCTATAACGATAGATCCAGAGCTCACTGAAATCAGCAGAAAGCTGTCCATTACACTCCGAGGACTTGGACCAGGAGTACAGCACGAGCCCTGAACCAAGCATCCTTTTAATGCACGACAGCCAATTGGCACATGAGTCAAAATTAGCAGGCTGACTGTCAAACGGAATCAAATTAGAAATCCCTTTATGGCCCTAGCGCTGATTAGCCGGCGTTGTGTCATGTTGGAATCACTTCTCGAAATCTAATGGCTCCTCGCTTGCACTTGAAATTGATTCAGCGTTTCCCTCCGTGCCCCAGATATCAGGAAAACATAACCCTCGAGGGGAAGTGGGGAAAAAAAGGGGGGGAAGAAGGAAAATTTAAAAAGGGGGGAGGGGGGGAGGGGGTGCATAGTTCCTGTGTTCACCCGCCCCAAACCACGCGGTTACACCTACAGCTGCCCGCCCTTCCCGCGCTTCTGCGAAATGCCAGGCAGCCCCGGCGGCAGGTGGGCACCGCGCAGCCTGCGCGCCCGCGGCCGCCCCGCGACCGCTTACCTGTGAGCAGGGAGGAGGCCAGCGCCCCGGGGAGGCAGAGGGAGCCCAGGAGGACGGCGGCGGCGGCCGGGACGAGGCGCGGCGCCGCCGGCCAGCCCCCACCGAGCCGGGGCATCGTCCCGGGGCTGCCGCTACCCGCCGGCTGCGGGGCAGCGTCCGGGACGCGCCGTCGGGTGGTGGAGCCCGGCCGCCCCCGGCACGCCCGCCCCAGCACCGACCCCCGGCGCCGGGCAGCAGCGGGGGGGTGGGGGGCAGGACGGGAGACAGTGGCCCGCCGGGGAGTCCCACCCCACGGCGGCACCGGGGGAGGGGACTGTGGATGCGGGGAAAGCAGCTGTCAGCGCCTGCCCCTCGGCCCCGCACCCCCTCTTTCCATCACCCCCCTCCCCTGCCCGCATCCCTTCTTATACCTTCCTCTCCCCATAGTCCCTCCTCCGGCACCCCCCGGCCCCCATGCCTCCCTCCCCCCCGGCGCACACACGCACAGACAGGCTGCCAGCCCCAGACCCCGTTTCCCTGCCGGGAGATGCCCGGCCACTCCCTCCCCCGGCCCCGCCGAGCACCGCCCGGGCCGGCCGCGGCGTCGGGGGGCTGCGCCCGCGGCCGCTCGGCGGGTGGGGCGGGGGGGAAAGGGAGAGGATCGAGGAGAAGAGGAGGAAAGAAGAGGAGAAGGTAAAAGAGGAGTAGGAGGGGAGGAAACGCGGATCCTCGGACAGGTCCGGTGCGGCGCAAACCCCGGTACCTGGGCGGAGAGCGGCGGCGCCGGCTGCCTCCGGCGGGCTCGTCCCCGACTCCGCAGCCCGGCTTGTGTCAGTGCCGCTTGTGCTTGCGGGCAGGTTTTACCGGCCGTCGGCGAGCGGGGAGAGGGAAGGAGGGAAGAGCGGGAGGGAGCGGGGGGGGACGGAGGCTGCCCGCGGGGAACGCCGCGGCGGGGCTCCGCTCCCCGGCTGCCCGCCCGGCCAGGGCCGCCGAGATCCCCTCCCGCCTCCCCTCCGTCCCCTGTGCTGCCCCCTCTCTCGCGGCAGCCGCAGCACAAACTCCCGCAGCCGGAGCCGGCCGCTTCCCGCGGCCGCTGCCCCCCGAAGGGGCTTTCTCCGGCCCTCCCCGCCCAGCCCCGGGGCTACCTCTCCCCATCGGGGCAGCCCGTGGCTCGGCGGGGTTTGGGCTCACCCTCCCCGCCCGAGGGGCTGGGGAGCAGCAGGGTGGCAGCTACCGGGGCCGCGCTCTCCCTCCCCGAGCCTGACCTGCGTGTGGGTCCCTCGGTCCATGGCTCCCCGGTGGGCTGTAGCCTTTGCAGCTCCTCCTTAACACTTTCCCTTCGCAGGTCCGCGCTTTGCTATCCTAGGTATAAACACAGGCGGTAAGACGATATTAGCTATAGACATCACCGAAACCGAGCTTTTGCACACACACATACACGGTGTGGTCTGGACGGGATGACACTTCTGGTGTATGGTAGGAGGTTTTTCTGTGACAGATCTTCCCAAGCCTGTTTTACAAATCGTTTTCCTTCAAACCGTGATGTTTCATTTGGGGAAACGAATGCTCTCTGAAATAAACTAGTCTGACGACAAGCTGAAAAATGTTTTCAGAATAATACACGTTCTTATTTTCTTTCTTTGGGGGGTGGATGCAAGTTGCTATTTCAAAAAAGCTTACAGTAATGGCAAATCAGGTGCATGGCAGGCTGGTACATACAYGACTACTTTAAATACGTTTCACTTCCCAGTAAGATGCAAGACAATTAGATTTGCATGTTCATTTTAAGAATAAAACCCAAAAGCCAAGACCTCTGAAAGCCTGCATCTTTGTTCTAAAAAGTAAGATGTGTACACCTCATTCCCAACACAATTTGTCACCTACCTTTAGGGTGGGAAGCACAAGTCCTAAAATAGCTAAAATTGCACCTATGATAGGGACTATGGAAAACTGATACTGGTAAACTTGTAGACATCACTAGTAAAATCCCTCTCTGTGAGAAAAGAAAGCCTACTTTCTTCTTACCTCTCAACCTCAATCTGTACAGGGTGAAGCTGCATAGGCAAATATGATAATTTAGATGCCATTAAAAGTGTTTTATATTCCATAAAAATACAAGTGGGATACAAAATTTGCTCCACATTGTGTAGAGTACATAACTCAGTACATAAATATAATGCGTGTAACCTGGATATATTTTTTTCTGGGAAATGTCATCTTCACAATTCCCTGCATTTTAAACATAGATGATTCTGTAGAGGTACGTATTACTACACACTACTCCAGAAGAGATTTTCACATGTCTGAATGTTTTTTCCATTGGAAAGATGTACTGAATCTTTTGGCAAACTGGCTTTTTCTTACTTCTCTATCTGTAATCAGTGGCTACGTTTTCCTTTTCTAATTCCAGTGCAGCCACAGCCCTTCTAAAGTAACAGCCGTAGGAAAAAAAAAAAAATCTACCCTAATAATTTCTCAAGTGACAACTACCACAGGAGAGTACTTATATCATTGTGTGCATCAAATCTTCGCTTCGTGATGGTCTAAAATTCATTAAATATTAACGTCACCCGGTGTGAGAAACATACAAATCACAACGAGGGCATCAAATAACAATTCAGGCATCCAAATAACAGCAGGGAACTTGCTAAAATACTCTGAAAATGCCAAAAGTTTCATCTCCTTTATAAAATGAAGACAAGAGGCGACAGCAACTGAACTTCACACTCAATCCCTGCCATAACTCATTCAGTTAACAAGAATACATAATGAAATCATACCTAAGGCAGGGCAGTTATGGAGCAATACACACAGATTTGTTACACAGTTTTACTTTTCCCATGCAAAAAAAAAAAAAAAGTGTGATCATCACTAAAGCACCTTCAACACACTGATTAGGCCTAAAACTTACCTCTGAAACAACAACTGTGGGATGAAAGTATTGTCCATGGGGTGAGCTCATTGGATCCATGCCTCTTTTGTAGTAGTACCAGTGTTGGGGTGAGGAATTTGCCTGTCTCCATTGCTTGGACCACATGCAGAAAAGGGACGCTAAGCCTCCCCATACCATGCCTACACCACACTTCGCAGACTGTTAGCTGCCCAGTAAAAGAGCCTGCTGAGGAGTCGTGCTGTCTCCGAGCCTCCCAATGCCCTGGTTCCCCATCTCCCCTCTCATTGGGGAAGAGGGGAGATGCTCGTTTTTATCAGCAACCTCTGTTTCTTCCTGATATTGATAATGGTGACATGTCACAGAGGAAGCTCACTCTCATTTAAATCTCTCATGAAGTAAAACCCAGCCTGGGAGGGAAATACACCATCTTAATCCTCCCCCACCTTAGTTTCACCCATTCAGTGCTACAGGTTTGGGGTAAGTCTCGGCTTTTTACCTCTCCCTTACCCTATTTCCCAAGTCTACCTTATCAGAGGTCGGCATCCTTTCTGGTTGTCATGCCACATTAAGTACAGTTTCAAGGTTTTTTTCACTTTTGCATCCCTGTTTGAAGAGGTACTTATTTTTCCAAGCAACGTTCAAAGCTGGGGTAGTTTTAGCAAAATCAGAGGGTCACACTGAGAATTGTGTCCTGCTATCGGATATGCACAGAGACTTTGTTGTATGCCAGCAGTTAAAACAGAAGTCATGTCATCAAAACCCTTACCTCTTTTGTATAAGCATTACATGGTATCAGTTGTTATTGAAAGGATACGTTCATTAGTTCTGTTTATTGGTCAGCCTGGGCTCACCCGGCTTGATGGAGCGGTAGCTGTTCACAAATACCACTTTGTATGTAATTCAGCTCCTTCTCCAGTGGTGCTTTCCCAGCGGTCAGCCATAAAACAACGTCAGCCATTAGCTGATCATAATAAAGGTTCAACTCAGCACCCACCTAAAAAGAAAAAAAAAGCTTTATGGTTAACAACAGTAACAGTGAAGACGACAGCGCTCCCATTCATATCTTTCTTCATGATTATCTGTTTTACTGGCAAGCCAAAATCGCTAGAAGGCCCGTTCTTCATGGGCTAGAGAATTCTTCCAGAAGTGGAGGAAGGCACTGAATCACTAGAATTCACATGTATTTTATTTTGCTTGGGAAATTCACTCTTCTAGGTCTTGGGCATGGGCCTTCCTAAAGGGTCCCTTACCATGCAAGAAAGCGTGCAATAAACATGCTACATAGACRTGCTACATAGGAACGCATATACGTCAGCACTGGGAGCATCCCTRCTTTTATTACTTTTATGTTGCTATGCCTTATTTTAACACAGTTTCTTTGTATGTATGACACTTCTCAAAATAAAGAAGAAAATATGTCTCTGATAAACACTGTATTGAAGGCTACGTAAATTGGCACAACTCACTGTTTCCGGTTCTGTTTTGCTAAATGACTATGGATTTACAAGGCACTGAAGGTGATTTGCTTATCAGATTGAGCTTACACATTTCTATTGTTATTAACGTTTTACTAAAGATAGAGAACTCTTGATCCAGTAACTTACACAACCAAAAAGAAAGTCACACACGTTCGCTGTAGTTGGAGGCGTGGGTCTGGTAAGCTTCAACCCTGCAAATTCTTGCGGAGAGACCTGTAATTTGGGAAAGTATTTTATTATCATGGTGCATCAGCACACAGCAATTGGGATGCTCCGTAGTAATTCATAGGATTGTGATGGACACGTCGCGCTTTCATGCAGGAGAGCGGATGGGAGTTACTCTACTGTTCATCCTTTGGTGGCTGATCAGGTCTTCACAGTTCAGTCGTACTGAGCTGGGCTGCAGCCTTTCAAATGTTTACGTGCGTTCATTCATTTCTGTGCTTAATCATGTTTTAAAGTTAAGAGTATCTACCAGTGTGAACAAACAGTATTTCTTGCATGGCCACTTTTCCTCCAGGAGATAATGTTAATAAACCTTGAGACTGGCCTGAGTATATCTAAGAGGTGCTCCTGGCCATGCTCCCCTAGTGCAAAATATTCAGGAAACTAAATGGATGTAAATGAGGTCCGCAGACCACACTAAGAGGTTTTAAAACTGTAACAGGATTAAAAATGGCATATGGTCAAAGTCCTTAAATAAAAGGAAAGTACAAGAAAGTATCTAAAAGTTACAGTGAGACTTACTTGAATAAATGTTTATAAATTTTATCAAACAACTCATCATTTTGACAGTTTTCCATAAACCCYTGGAACAGGCAAAGCATTTAAATTATTTGTGGCAAGATAAAGATAACGAGTAACATTTTWAAAGTTTATTAACATAGAATATCCTGGCACGGTCAAACTTGCATACTTCTATTGTTTAAATTATATTTTCTAAGAACTCAAAAAAGTTAGCCTTACAAAAGGGAGTTTCTGATTGCAAAAGTCTTCAAAATGATCCCCATCAGCTGTGGTCGTACAGATGCAAACCGAACAAACAGAGCATAAACTAAACTGGATATAAATGCCACCAGTGCCTCAAACTGAAAAATACTTGTTTGCAGCAGAAAATATTGCTCCAATATGGAGACAATAGACTGCTGTAGTAGTCCATATCAAATATGCTAGAACAACAAAAAAAAGTAAATTATAACAGAAATGCTGTTGCCATCTTAACTATGGGATTCCCAGCAGAAGCTATGCAAGAGGCCATAGGCCAAGCAAACAGAGTAAAGTGGCATATGCTCGTACTCCTTTTTGTTACTTTGCTGCTGTAAATAGTTTGTCTTCCAGAGATAGTAAAAATTATTTTGTGTGAGTTATATGTTTTTGTGTTAGGTTTACCCTTGAACATCTGCTGTGTCTGATAAAGGATAAGAGCTAATGAAATCGCATGCAGAGCGACACACATGAGGAGGTTCTTTGTTTTCAATTTGTGAGACAAACCAAAACCTGCATTTTGCCTGGCCGCTATACTAGCTAATAAATGCAACAGACAAGGAGTACTCGAGAAACATTTTATGAAATGGAAGATTGATGATTGCAGATGGGGATGGACCCTCTCTGTACTACAGCCAGCCGCTCTGCATGCGCAGAAATTCTTGATCCCCCCCCCCCCCCCCCCCCCCCCCAAAAAAAAAAAAAAAAAAAGACGACATGCTTATTTTGACAGAAGATTTTTCCCTCCAGCCAGGATCCAGTTCAAAAGCGGCCGCCTCTACCACGCACAGAAAGGCAAAGGCTCGCATTTTTGCTAAAAGACAAGTTTCCAACGGCACGCATCCTGTAAGATCATCACTTCACCTACGAAGACGCTGCCCCGTGAGTTCATTCCTCCTGCTGCTGGTCGTCTGGTACAGCGGAGTTTCTCCCAGCACCTTTTCTTGAGTGACAACTAAAAACCTCAGAGGTGAGGTTTGAGGAATGAAATACATCAAGTGGGAGCCTCCTCTCCTTCACGTGGGTGCCCTCATTCACACTCAAAGGAGCGAGAGGAGGCTCAGGGCCGTTAATTTGAAGTCATCTCTAATAAAAAKCTCCAGCTCGTCGAGAACGGTAGGCGGAAAAGGCAAAGCTGCTGTGCGGGGCAGCGGCTGGCAGGTGGCAGTGTTGGGAGAGCGGAGCCCTGCAGCCGGCAGCCACCGAGCAGGGATGAGCTGGAGCTGCTTCCACGATTAACCTGAACCGCAGATCTGGTTCTAGCAATCTAATCCATATGTGCTAATGTCTTGCTCCTACACGAGCGAAATGCTCTCTTGGTTTGTTCTCAGAATGTACTTTTTCTTTTCGATCATCTGGCTTTGGCTGTACAGGACATTCGCTTTTACTGGCCCTGCAATTAGTACAGCATACCTTATTTCATCTGGAAGCAAAACAAAAGACAGTTTTGCAAAGAACTCCGATTTGTTGTTATTTTCCAGATACAAAGTTTAAGCAATGTAAGAATTAACTTTTTTTTTTTTTTAAAAGTGAAGTGTTTGAGGTTTGGGTGTTGTGGGGTTTTTGGGGGATTTTTGTTTGTTTGTTTGGTTTTTTAAGTTTTGGGGGGTTTAGTTTTAGGAGTTTTGTTCTTTTTTTTTTTTTTTTTTTTTTTTGAAAATTGGATATGCAACATTACAGTTGGTAAAGGTAAGAAATCCTCCCTATTATTTCTTCTTGGCTTCTGATTTAAATGAAGCACACTCAATTAGCATTAATACCTGATCTGTCCTACTGACTGACAGTACCACACATATAAAGAGCAATGAACTGACAATCATAAGCAGTCTTTTTCAGCTCCAACCATTAGGATATGTTCAGATAATATACATGAGCAAATCAGGGTAATCCTGCACTGATCTGTTGAAACTTCTGCTAGTTACGCAGTTTCATAATGAGTAATATAGCCATTATTAAAGAAGCAATACTACAAGATTTCATAGTTATACTGAACTGCCCACCAATCTGACTAATTAAACCCTGGATATTCTGCACGTGCTTAAACCCAAAAGTAGACAAGAGTACAGAAAAAAGCACAAATAAGCAAGTATAGTAGCAACAATAAAGTAGAAATGTGTTAAAAACCCATTTCATTTTGCTACTGACTCACCCACGTCAGATTTATCTCAGACCTTCACCAAAAAGAAAACACACAGCCACTTGGGCAAGAGAAAAAGTGTACTTCCATAAGGCAGTGTAATTCATCTACCTGCCTCTCAGCTATCTAAGGCTCTTTCAGGGGGAGACGAGAGCATCATTACACGTGCCAGAGGTGGGCTTTGGTGTCATTACACAGATCTGCAGGGGGTTTCTGCCAAATCCCTAAGTTCTCTGACAGTAGCATACCTCCAAATACATCATTTAGAAGCATGAGGTGAACAGAGACAGGGAATAGTATTTACTTTGGGAAAGTATCAGTCACATGTCTTGTATATATTAGCAGGTTAAACCCAAGAGAGTCAGCTGAATTACTTGTGACCAAAGAAAACAACTAATCAGCAGTTTTAAGGCTTTGCAGAATTTAAAATATGCATTTACATGCGGTATACACTATTTATTTTAGGTATCTTTAAACGTAGACTCTGAAGTCTCAAGGTAGCGGCTGGCAGGTATTCTGACATACAAAATGATGTCTTGTGAGAGGCTGGTTAGTGATAAACTATTTTCAGAACAGAATTTGTGGCTTTGGGGATTTGGGATTTTAACTAAGCTAGTTTGAAAAACAACACAGAGCTACCTCTTTATCAAGTCACTTAAAATTCTGACTGGTTTTAATAGTGTTAGGTTTTGATCAAATTGGCTTTAATATTCTTATGTTTTGATCAAATTGAAGTCAGCCTGTATGGCTGTAGTGTAGTTCGTATCGATATGGAAGTCCGATAATAAACAAGATAACTGTTATTAAACAAAAAGAAGATTACGGTGCTGGAAGTACTTTGGAAACTGCTCACCATGCTCATGGACCACATAATTTAGACCTTTCCCCCGGAAACGTTCACACATCAGATTAGCCTCGATGAGGTCAATAAGAATAATCACATCATGGGCAGAAGGCCCTCCTGTAAGCACTTGTTGCAGCAGGTCCCCAGAGGAAGCCAGGATAACGCCATTCAAAAGCGGGGCAACTACAACGTGCCCCTGTATTCAGGGTTCACTCTATGTTGGGTTACCCAAGGAACAGGTCTCTTCTCCCAGGAAGTTGCATCTCCTGGGGTCCTCAGGAGGAAGAATTTGGGTCCGTAGCCATCCGAAAGTGGCAGTGCCGAGTGCTGTGCACGCAGACAGCCACACCTCCAGGCCAGGGGGATGTGGTTGTGGTCCCAGAAGAAGCTGAGGACACCCCACCCTGTTTAGTCAGCCCTCGCATTCAAACTGGCACCAGACATAAATTAATCCACAAACTCAGCTAAGCAGCTGTCAGTGTCTAGGGTCTCCCAGGCTTTCCTTGGGAGGCAGTGGTTTCATGGAAGCTAGACAGAAACAAACCCAAAAGTCCAACTGGAAACCTTCAGAGAGAAGGCATGAGACTGCCCCTGTACTTACAGATTACGCCAAGCAAGCTGCGTGACTTGGCCGCCCGCTTGGATGGCTTGCTTGGGACACGCACGGCGTGGAGCACCTGCAGGATGGAGACCCCAACCCTTCCCTAAGAGATCATCCAGGATGGTATTTCTTAACTTTCACAATTACTTTCTTAGATGGACTTGTTTTGAAGCATGTGTTTACCTTCATAAACGTTCATACTAAGAAAGAAAAATATCAGACAATAAATCACAGAACTGAGGGTTTCGCCGCCCCACAGTGGAGCTGCTTTCAGTTCTGTTGTGCCAGAAGTAATGAAAGCAACTGGACTTCTTAAAGATCATTGCTGTGCATCTTTATTTAAAGATAAAAAATCATCCCCACGCTCCAAATGATGATGAATTGACATCTGAGTATTCCACAAAATGACAATACAGGCCATCTATTAGAGAAAGTAACATTGTGAGCACCAGCCAGTGCTCACAACAGTTCCATGCTTTGCTTTTGGATCCACTCCAACTGGATGAATAGACAGCACAATTCCCAAAATGCAGGAATTTTGCTGCTATGAAGCACTCAGAGGACAACAATCAAGCCTCGGCTTTGTAATGATAGGATTTCAAAAAATGGCCATTTATTTTAAAATAGTCTCTGTGGTTTGTAAAGTTGTTTCTGTAGAGCGCACAGAGCATAAAATGCACATACTTTCGCAGGCTTTCGGCTGCTGGCCCAAGTGCAGAAAAGGATTAAGACAAGACAGTTTGAGCTTACATGATGCAAGCTAGAAGAAATGAGGAAGAAAAGATGGCTCTGAAAGCTATACTTTGTTTTCTCCTAGAAGAGGTGTAATGCAAACTAAGTATTTTTTCACAGCTAGCAGAATCCAGCTGGATTGCAAAGGTATGAGCATGGGAGCAGCCAAACAATAGCTCTATTCACCTGCAACCAAATTCTCCAAATCCGGAGTCTCACGTTCTGGGTTCCCAGATTGAGCCACAGGCCTCGAGTTTAATTGGGGTATCTAAAAAATGAGCACAATCCAAATTATCAGTTAGTTTTGATAACGCAGGTCTTAGCAAGGGAAAGGACAGGGACTGAGCCAAGCCTAGCAGAGTGTGGTACATTAACCCAAAAATATCCCCATGGGCACACAGTGAAGATGAAGAGAGACGTGGGAGCCTGTAGGAGAGGCAAAAAACTATTATACTGGTGTATRAGTATTTTCTAAGCACCAGCTGGTGCTATAGTTTACAAGGGGTGGAAAATACATAAAGGGGGGCTAGACGACACCTGTGACATGAGTCAGGCGGAGGCACAGAGCCGGGGGAATCCATGGCGAGTCTTGAGGCATGCTGGCACAGCCTGACTGCAGACACAGCCTCTGCTGGAGCCGTGTGCTGGAGCAGGAGATTCACCCTTGAGAAATAAAACTGAGCATCCCCGCTTCTGCCCTGTTCAGGAACACAGAGGAGCCTGCGCATGTGTGGGGAGAAGAGGAAAAGGGCTAGCGCGTGGCTCTGGGGCTGCCCAGGCACACTGTCAGAGCCTCGACTACCCCAGTTTTGGTTTGTCCCASCTGAGAGTCAAACTCACAATCTTTTCACCACAGAAGCCACATGACTAACAGTCTAGCCCTGAGTAACGATGAAGTAGGCACAAGAAATTAGGAAGGAGAAGGGTGCTCCTTTTTCTCATACCCTCTGGCTGTTTTTTTTTCTGAGCAAAAATGTCCTCTGGCCACTCTGGTGAGTAAGTTTACCATTTTGGAAACTGCTCCACCACACCTGCTGGATGCTGAATCAGTGAGAGTTACACAACTTCGCTATTTACAGGTGGTTTGATCTGCTTACCTCTGCTGTGCCGCTCACGTCACTTGTGGTACTGCACGGCTGCTTTTGAAGGAGAGGTAGCTATCGACAGGGGTAAAAGTGATACAGAGAAGGAATAATTTGTCTTTAAACTCGGTGGATAAAAATTTACAGTAGCGAGGACAATGACCAGAGACAGAGGAATGAGTTTCAAACCAGAAGTCAACATGGAAGTGATTTGGTAACAATCCTCTATATAAAAAGTCACAGTGCATGCAGGTTTCCATAAATGTTATCACAAACCCTCCCCCAGCTCCACTATAGCAACCCAAATAAACAAACATACAGGTAAATGCCTGAACTCACTTCCTAGCTTAGCCACAGAGGGATGGACGTGCCCACTGGTTTGAGACCTAAGAAGCCTAACTCAGCTAAACACTCAGGGATCAGATTTGTGTACTGGATATCTCCAATGACAGAGAGGTGGAAGAGCATTTGTAGAAATTGTTTTTCTGGCCAGTGCAATAATCCTGAACAAGTAGGACCAGACTGCATTTTTGTGCCTATTAGTTTTTGTACGATCAAAATTGTCAAGCTGAAGGTAGGAAGCTCACCAGGCTTAGCAATCCCAGCATGCTGTAAACTGGAAGCCAAAAATCAGTGGCCAGGTTTGAAAAAGTTGACCTTAATGAGAAGCAAGAAAGGTTAAATGTACTAACTCTGTTACTCATTGGGATTTATTTGCTCAGTTCTAATTTTAACTTTGGTTAGCCCAATAAAAGGTATCACATCACTGTCTGGGTAGCTGTCTTACAAAAAACAATGCAGCTACCAACTTTCCTCCGCTGGATGACATACTTGGGCAGTAGCCCTTTAAAAAAAGCTTCAACTTCTTTAGAACACATTTAGTCTTCCATTCATTATTTTCCTGATGCTGAAAGCAACTTTATTCATCCCAGAGAAGAATAGCTACATTGTATTTCAAAGGTTTAACCAAAACACTCATTTTGCTCCAAGTTTTCCTTCTTTCAGGATTTTAAAACATATCTACAAAGTGGCTGCTGGGTAAAATCATCAATTTATGGTCAATGGGATCTGGTAGAAAAAAAGCAGCAAAAAGGAAAGGAAATGAATGACATGATTGCAAGAGTGACTGCTATCTACAAAAATGTGGATGATGAGAAGAAGGACTAAAAGCAAAGGAAGGACTCCTCTCCTGAGATGAGCTAATGAATGCTCAATGTGGAATGACTTTGTTAAAAAAGAGACAAAAATAGAAAAATCAAATCAATTCTTAATACACTAAGTGTGTACCATCCACAACCTATAACCACCTACACATCTGCGACTCTCTTCCAACTTGTCTTTGCCAACCTCACCTGTAACACTTACATAGAAGACCACCCTTTACCTTCTACAGTCCTGCTTGCCTGCAGTAAGGAAGTATCATCCACTTCTGCTCAGACCTTGCTTTCCTGTGACTCTTGATCTCTTGATTCGCAGTGGTGTGGGATTAGATAGGTACAACTGACACAGCAATGATAAACCATTAGCTATTCTGAAAGGCCAGTCACATTGTCCATATTCTTCTTTGGTTGTTTGGCCACAGAAACATTCATTTTCAGTCTTCTTTTACTGATGTCAAGCTGGTTGTTATCACCGCATCCAGCCCTCCTGCCTGACCATCAAACACCCAAATGTACTAATCCTGGGGGCACAGCCTTACCCAGGTGAGCCAGGATTCCTCTTCTCGGGAGAATACATTTCTCTGGGGCAGCTGGCATGGGAGTTTTAGGACACAATCCTGCTGATTTAATCAAAGAGTTAAGTGAACTCTCCAGCTCCTCGGGTCTCCTCTTCCTCCTCCCAGGCCTTCTGGTCACTGCCAGGAGGGGCAAATCCTCACAGCTGAAATATCGTGGCCCAGAGCAATGGGCAAAACACTCCCCTCACAAGTCACCAACCTCCCGACTGCTTTTGGGACTTGCACCCTGAAGTCTGCAAAGCAGCTGCCCAGTGTTATGATGAAAGATACATGTCGTATCACCATGAAATATCTAGTTAATGCTGGAACATGGCACTCAAATACGCTGCCAAGAGAAATGCTCTCTGTTTCTACTGCATGAGAAGCAATCACACCATGTTAACCAAGCTGTATTCTCACCAGTTCCTAGTTACAGTCATTGCTCAAGCAGAAGGAAGACACTACACATCCAGACAGCTGGAAAAAGCAGTTCCTGTTATATATGCAGCAACTTGACTGTTCTCCAATATTTATGGATCCCAACTGCCTCCACTTCATTATACCATCCAGGGAAGAAAAAGTACAATAATCCCCTTTATGCCTCTTGTAATTGAATCCAACCATGATTATAATATATTGTGGGCACTTGAAGTAACTATTAATTATTGAATGCTTGCTTCATAATGAATTGGAATATCATCTGTTATAGACCAACTTCTTCATATATCCTCTAACACTTCCAAGATGCTGTGTAACTGGTCTATCCTTTAAAATGAATAAAGTAATAAAAAAAAGCAATACAATAAAAACTCATTTCTTTCCCAAACACACTGTAGACTTCGTGATATGGTCTCATCAGATTTAGCAAAACAAGGAGGACTGGTCCAAGCCATCCTTGGATCAAAACCATTGTTGTTTCCTAAGGTTGTCTAAGAATAGCACCTATGCTACATTCATTAACAATGATAAAATGTCTCAGTATAATGAGAGGAGACTGGAGGTGCCAATTTTTGAATAGTACATGAAATTCAGGAAATAGTAATAACAACAACAACATCAATTTAGAGAAACCATGGCAACTTTTTAAAAGATAGAGGGCCAAGGTTTCTGTTGATCAAACGCCAAACTAAGTAAGTGCATTCTTCTTAATAGAATGTGTCCTGGAAATACTTCCCTCCCATACTCTCTTGGTTGGGGAGCAAAAGGGGAGCATGCTGTTCATCGCTTGATTTCCTAAACTATTTAATAGTGCTGCTTTGGTTGTTGAAAAGCTGCTATACATCATGCTGAGAGTGACTTCATCTCATAAGTGGCTGAAGTAACATGTATAAAATGCTCTGGAGTTTTATTTTGCAAGGGCCTGTTTCACATGCAGCATCACTCTCTACAGAGAAGCAACCACTTCTGGGGTGGAATGCAGTAGCTATTTAATTAATACTGACTAGCTAACCCTCATGCATATTGTATTTTGGGAATAGTACCTTTTGGAGCGACCCTCGTAATTTATTACATCATCTAGCTAGGAGTTAAATGGTGCTTATATGTCATCTTATTATGACATGCAGCCTCCAGTAGAAGAGTATGGATGTTCTCCTGTCAAAATCAATGGCAAAATACTCAGTTAAATTCAACGAAAATAGATTTGGGCCTCTAATCAGGTTACAGTAATGACTCAGGATGACCGAGCTCCCTTCAAGATTTCTGATCGGGCAACAGCTTACACAATCGGAACAGCTTTTGCTTTGTTTCTGCAGCTGAATACACTGTCAGTCTGCACCCAGCTAGAGCTGTGGTAGAGGGTGAGCTACGATCTGCAATGATCATTCCCACTTAGGAAGCACTCCAAGTCTCTATTCTGCTTATAAAGATGAATCAAAATACCTTATTATCAAGCACTGTTATCATTTTCCTCTGGAGTCTTAACTGGTTTTGCCAAAAATAATTTCCAAAAGAAACATTTTTTATGAGGAGAGTGTAGTGTTAAAGTGGTGCTAGCAAACAAGTGAATAATACAATATGCTGATACTATATCAAAGGGAAAATACTCCCATTAGAGCTAACATCAGTTTACATGCTGCAGCCTGAGGGTGTGGATCTCTTCCAGGGCTCCTGGTTACTTTCGCGATTTTTTTCCTGCTATAAAAACATGATTTTGCTCAATCCTTTCATTTTAAGAATGAGGATGGATACTGAAATCTTCAATACAGCAGGCTCATCTGCAAGCACGGATGCCTCAAGCACACATAGTAAATATAAACACATGACAGTGCACGCGAAGGAAACATCAACCTACAGTGAGTGCATACGAAAATATAATGGTATTTTACTCCTTTTCCTGCTTTTGACAACATGAAACTCTCGGAAAATACCACAGTATTTTAAAATAACAATTATACTTACTTAAATGTGCTTGCATGTTGCATCTGTTTGTAGTCCTTGCTACAGCAGATGTAAAGATACAGTGATCAGCACACATTGTCAGAGAACACCAAGACAAATCAATTAACTGGGTTATGCTTCCATCCCGTGATTAACTAAATCACTTGCCATACATTTAACGCTAACTAAAGTGCTAGGTGTCTCTACTGTGATCTGCTGATCTCCCGGATAAAGCATATTCCCCCAAATTAGCAGCTTCTATACAGCAAACAGCTAGCTATCTTGCAGAGAAGGAGGACAGGAATAATCATTCCTGATACTATCGACCATTATAAGAATTCACAAGACAGGAGACAGACAAATAGAGAGGAGTTTCAGACTCTAAACCAAGCAATGTTTTTCAGTCTTTATATGAATATCAAACTTGTGTTGAACTTGGTCTACCGCAATATTAGAATAAACTCTCATAGAAACAAGGCATTCAAAAACACTTCTAGTCTGGGTCACTTTTGCTAATTATAAACCCAGCCCTGTAGACACCAAGTGCCTCGGCCTCCCAGTTGTTTCAACAGGACCTGAGGGCATTCTGTCCCAAGAGGATCAAGGCTCACAAACCAGCGAAAAACTATGCAAACTTTACCTTTGAGCTGCAAAGAAACTAAGTCACCTGCAAACAGCATATGAAGATATCACATAAATACTGGAGGAACCTTATGCTACAAGGGGGTAGATGAACAAAGCAGCATGATGTCAAGGGGTGACAACAAACAAGGCTATGGGAAACTCAAGGTTAATTTCAAATAAAGAAGCGATACAGAAGCTTGGTTTCAGGAGTATGTCATATATTTTACAGCACCTTTGCAGCAGTTTTTTTTAATAGATTATTTATAAACCGGATATTCTGATAAGAAGGAAAGATACTTATTCAATATAATGCATACCCTCTATTTTTTTTATGCTGAAAGGGCTTCACATAGAAATACAATCTCTGCTCAGCAAATTTCAGTTTATGGCAGTAAATTACTCTTTATAAGCAATACAAGAATATTGAAACTTATCTCTAGTGCTCGCTGCACAGTAAATGCTGAAGAAGAGAAAAAGACATTATAAAGCAAAACCTAGCCCCTTGAAAGTAAAGAAATGTTGTTTTTCTGTGTCATAGTTTAATAATAGTTGGACAGAAGAATCGGTCTGGGGCTGGAAACCACAGTCCTAGTTTGAACTCAGCATTGTGTTCAAAGCCCAAAAAGATCAGCAGAGCCCAGACCTCCAGATTTTGGTCATCAGAGTAGTAATTGTTTTAATCTGTTTTTCTAAATTGCAACAGCACAAAAACAAAATAAAAGAAAAGCCCTTGGACAATAACATTCAGAAAATAAACTCTACCAAGAAAATAAACTCTAGAAGTATTTACCTGTTTAACAGAAATAAAACGTATATATTTTACATTAGGACTTATTTAGAAAATGCATTTCAAAGTGCTATAGCACAAATATAATGAAGTTGCCACGACTTACAGCGTGGTTTTCAAAATGTCACAAAATTCCTTTTAGATATATGTAAACAAAATTAATTTCAATAAAATGATCACTTAAAATTCATTTTTATCTGTGAGCCACCTAAACATATAAAATTCTCCTCGAATAGTTAAATGTGCAGACAGGCTGCATATTTAAGCGACAGGCATTACTCTAAAATCCTGTTCAGAATAGTTTAATTGGCCAGCAATGTCTGTCTTGGCCTCAGAAACATCGTCGATGAGAACCAAATATTTGGTCCCCCCGAACTAGCAATGTTTCCTTACATTTTTCAGCTGGCCAACTCTCTAACTTCAAAACTTCCTGTAATTGGCCTGATTTTTTTCCAGCCAAAAAGAACTTTCTTAAAAATTCAAACTACATTTGAGAACTGCTAAGAATTACTTTACAATATTTCCTCTTAGCCTGCTGTGTAAATGACTACATTTCAATGACTTCCTTCCTCTGAATTAGACAGGCTATTTGGCATTGGGGGAAACTAAGTAATTTTTACTCAATGCATCTGTATTTCTCTTTTAAATCCTGATGATACTATCAAATACCGCAATTTAGTGCAATATACAAAGAGGTCATACATTACTACTATAGACAGTTCTACCTTATTTCTTTTTTTTCTCTTTATTACCGGTATGTTTTCCCCTTTCTGTAAAACCATTCTCATGAGACCTCATTTTACAAAGCATGGAGCAGAAAAGTCAAATAAGAGTGCTTCTGAGCCTTACATCTGAAAATGACAGAAAATAACTTAAATAAGTGTGGATGATATAATCGACCTGAGTGCCTACTCGTTGTTTACCCTAAACTCCCAATGAAGCCAGGCAGCTCTGAGCACTGGGATCACATTCAATAATGGTAATTATGACAGAGTAATATATTTCACAGAAGTCTCATAGTATAGTGTTTTCCAGCTATATTATACGCCTATAGCTTAGGATTCTTTGGTCCAGGATTCAACACCATTCTGGTATGGGCTTTCAGTAGTAACTGTGGTTGATTTTTCTAGATTACCTAGTAGTCGCTGACAAGAGGACAAAAGAAGATTTGAGATCTATAGTTAAAGTTTAAGCCTAATAGCTACAGTAATTGATTAGTTCTCCATGGATTTTCTTTGGTCATTGAGATGTGTACAGAGACCACAGGAGATTATTTTATTGTGTAATTTTCTCAGCGCAGCAGGATACCTTGACAATGGGTTGGATACCACCCTCCTGACAAAAACCACGGGGAGGGATCAGAGTGAAGAAAACTCAGCCAGCAGAATCACTCCATAACAAGCAGGGGGTAGGATTTTTTCCTTCCTGGGAAAGGAGTAAGATTTCTGGCCCCACAACTTGTAGATATCTGAGGTCTCCTGGAGGGAACAGAGTCATTTTTACTGGGAGTCATTGCCCACTTCAGTCCTAGAGGTATCAGAAGCCCTACCCAGTTCCCTGGCCACTTAGCTCTATTTTAATAGCTAACATGTTGAAAAAGGCCCCACGAAACATGGTTATATCATGTTTACTGAGCCAGAGTAGGACCAGAGGATTAAGCAGCAGACGCACAAGTAGTGCAAAGCTGGTTTTGTTTTGGGGGTGGATGCAAAGAGGTTGAAAGTAGATACAGAGATGGTGAATGTTGATGGCTTAAGACATCCTGAAAAATAGTGTCTCCTTTTTATCCACAGATCAAGTCTAGCACAGACCACAGCAACTGTCACAACCTCTGCTGAAACAGCACAAAAGTGAGTTGGAGGGACCTCTTCTACAGCTAGAACAGGAGTTGGTGAACCCCTGTTGAGGAAACCAACAGGAGTGTGGGATGTGGAGATGGCTCATGCAATTGCATCCACCAGAAACTAAGCTGAGACCAGTGGTGCTTTTTGTATATGCCATCCAAAAGACTGCAACTTCTATTTTGGTATGAACCAGCAACAGTCAGGAGAGGCCTCGTTCAAATGCCAGTTTTTACACCTGACCCAGGTCTCAGTTATTTTCAGTTCCGAGTATCTTTTATTGATATCTCAACTCACTCTCAGGAATCCAGACATGAGCCTGACGTTTCCAAACCCTAGGCCAAGGTCCTCTCAAAGGCCGCCTCAGTTGTTGGRTGTTGCATTTCAGGCATCTTGCATGGACCTGACTTTCAAAAGGCGAATACTCAGCACTTTCTAAAAACTCAACCCTCAAAGCACCCTCCAACTGAATTAATAAAAATTAAGGCACTCAAAAATTGCTAGTTACTTTTGAAAATCTTACCCATAACTAGAACAGACTGATTGTCAAGAAAAACAGAAAACACAGGTAACCATAAAAAGATCCATGTGTTGCTGTGCTCAAGGTACTTACAGTGTAAACTTTATTTACATTCATAGTGACATAGTTAATGGCAAAAGGGTTTGCCCTTTATGTCCAGTAACCATATTTTACTCCATATCTCTAGAGAGCAGGAGTCTGTATAAGCAATGAGAGAGGGAAAAAAAAGGTTGATGGATTACCAGTTTTTCTTCTGGTGGTGAATTCAGCTGTCTGGAATCGTGAATGTTAGTACAGGAGGAAACGAGATAGTTATCTTTTGTCAAAACTGTGATATAACAAATGTTAATATAATCTCAAAGGGAGGTATAGTTCAGAATATCTTTAAAAAAAAAGATAAAACATATCCTGAAACAAAGGTTGCTTTTAACTATGTGTAAACAGTCTTTGATCAATCAACTGAATCCTTAGAAAGGGCTGATATATTGCAAAACATAACACAACACCCCTATCACAGTTGGGTAAGTGCTTAAACTTTGCTCACAGAAAGGATGCTAGTAGTTGGCAGGGAGACCCAACAAAAATTATTAGAATGGAACTTTTTTTTGTATAAATTAGCACAGTCCTCTCTTTCCGGAAGCTGGAATCAGTACAGAGTAAAATGGATTGGTACTGCTGCATTATAAATACATTTGACATCAGATAGAAATTCCTCCTGAGGGTCGTCTTCAGATTTCATGGCTTTTCTGCTTCCTCTGCTGCATCCTCAGACAAACCTATAAAGAAGAAAGAAGATGCTTAAAAATTCAGYGTACTTGGCAACTACATGCACTATATTGTTGATTCCGTCAGTTTGTAAAAGCCTTGGTTATAGCTGGAGGAAACAATTTATTACATGCAAAACAGTTAGGATAAAAATGCATAACTTGCAAATTCAAGCACTCACAAGTTTAGGAAATATAAAAAATCAAGGCAATAAGGGCAATTTCACATCAGCTTTTTTATGCATATGATGGATGATACAGTCTAAATTATAAAATCACAGACTACTTTTACATCAGAAAAAAATGGCAGAGAACAACTGGGCATACGATCTGAGATACAGTTACTCCAATCTGCTTGCATTTTGCCTGCCCCTTTTTCCAGGCAGAACTGGCAATACAGATTGCAAAACAATAGAAAATTAGGCTCCATAAACTCATTAACAAGGACATTTTTTTATATAAGACTAACACTTCAGGCAAGGGGAAAATAGCAAAAGCCCTGTATTGAAGATAACTTCTGTCTTAAACTGTGAAAGTACACGTTTCCTATTTTCAAATATTAGTGCAACAGATTAATATCTGATCTAAGATGGATTCATCTTTGCAATACTGAACCTGACAGAATTGGAAAAGTGGGTAGAAACTCATAAAAAGTTGCTTGGAATATCTAGGGAGAAAAAGAACAGTGGATAATCACACAAATTTCTATATGCACATACTTGCATAATTTTAAATTAAAGTGATTATTTAACCCAGCAGTTTCTCACATGTCCACTATTAGTTTAGGTTGAAAATGATTTAACTTAAATCCTTTTCTAATGAACGTAAAGCAATCCAAAATAAATTGGCACCATCTCCAAATGATATATGAATAATAATAAAAATAACACACAGCTTTTATGTAATTTTTTTTTTTCCTTACGAGCCATCTCTGAAGGCTGAAATCCCCACACACCCAGTGAAGTGAAATGATCCAGCAGGTCAGCAGAATAAAATTTGAGCATTGAGGTCTTCTAAACCCAATCCACCAGACGCCTGTCAGCCCAACTGCCTTCACAATCATGTTCACACAGAATTTAGCACCAACAGTCTACATAATTTTAAAAGAATATGCTTTCATTTAGATCCATGTAATTCCATGTGAACAAAAACATCTAGATTTCTTTTTCAGTTTTTATTTTACACTATCAATGTTTTTTGGTGCTTGGAGATTTCAGTATTTACAATGGTTTTCATGGCTGATGGTACTAAACCGAACAAATTTTACCTCAAGCCTTGAGACTGAAGCAAAGCATCAGTGAAGCTAACAGAGCAGGAGATCAAGGATAAAATCGCCAAGATACAAAAGACTAAAGCAGTAAAATTTCAGCAACAGCTGGAAGCCCAAGGCCCCCAAGGGGCTAAGAAGTTCCCCTTACTGAAGTTGCTACTTTTTTTTTTTTTTTTTTTAAAAAGGACAATTAAAAATACCATGTTAACAGCTGACTTGGGTTTACAAAGGTCAGCCCTCGAATGGGAGTTCTTTTGTTCAAAACTCATAGCACATGCTGGGATGCCAAAGGGACCAGCAGCAGGTCCCATCTTGTTTCATTAATGATCTAGGGGAAGGAGGTAGGTAGCATGATAATGAAATGTGTGGATTATAAGAAACCAAGATGAGCCACAAATACTGGGGAGGAGAARGAAATACTGCTCTAGGACTAAGAGATTAACAAGGCTGAGAGAAAATAAAAGGAGCTAGCGCTTGAAATACTTCATGGAAATAACAATCTTAAACACAGATACTTGCTGAGGAAAGCCCTGCAGAAGTAGCACAGTGGAAAAAGCTGTTAAAGACATGCATTTGCAGCGAAATACCCCACGTAGCTCAATGCAGCGCAGGTCCACAGAAGCCACTGCAGAGCTCATAGTTAATACCGTTCCTGACTATATAGCTTTGCTGAGATCACATCTGGAGCTGTTTACAGCTCTGTACTACATAAAAAGATACTGGAGAATATCTTACTTTCCCACCGTAATCAAGGAAAAGAGTTCGCAAGAATCAGGAAACTGGTTTCTGCACACTCTTACAAAGCTGGACACGCACATAGTCCCGATGAGAAACAGCAAAAAGGTGGTGTGATTATGGTCAGCTCTTTGTACCTGAAGAGAACAGCCACAGATTTACCAGAGACCAAGAGGCACTAATCTGTGCATTAGCATTGCCCACTAAGTTGCACACTTAAGACATGTGACACTGCCACTGTACAGTGCCCTCAACCTCAATACATTTGGGAACTGGCTAGAGAACATCTAAGAAGCATAACAGCACAGAAATTAAGGAAGAGAAGTTTACAAAAATACCNGGGGGGGGGCGGGGAGGGGAAATCTTCATGAAAAGGCTATAATATCCTAATGCATCTTTTCCTTTATTAGACTGAAAACATAGCATGTTAAAAATTAAAATGTAATTATAACGCAAAAAAAAAATTTATTTGAGCCATAAAATAGTGCCCAAGATACTGCTTTCAAAAGCTGTTATTTCCATGACATTGACTTCTTACAAATAACCCTTGTGTCTATTTCTAAAAACTGCCATGCCAAAATGGGCAATATGAATGGTTACTTTCAAGCTCATGCAACACAGTGGATCCACTAAACCTAATGCGTTAACTGTAATTATAGGCTGGCAGAACTGAAGTAATATAGCAGGATTTACCTCAATTTCACACAACTTTGCCCGGCAGCACTATACATGGCTGTATGTGGGAACCTGGGATACTTCTGCATGGATCAAAGAGCTACCACATGAGTCAACTGTGGGAGAGGTGAGCTGACAGGTGACATACAGACTGCAGCTATTTTTATTGTGTAACTCCAAAATGGGAGGCAGTATGAAAACATGGCTTGCAATAATCAGCCTTCCCACCTCCACCCTGCATTTTTTCAACACACAATATTTACTAGTCATCTAGAAGAACAACATAAATTTCACATTGATCTAACTGGCACATGCTATATCACAGTAGGTGAGATGATTAACATCAGAGAGGTTTGTCACCGGTATATTCTGACAAGCCTAGGCAGATTCTAAGAAATACAGGGTATAAAATTTAAAATTCTGTACATTAAGGATCCTTCACCTCATTTCATCAGGAAAAAAAAGCTTCCTTCCATCTTCATATCCCCCATTATGAAGTTCTCAATGTTTCATTTTATAGATCATCCAAAAATCCTATCAGAATAATACTGGTCTGAGCACACGCTTAGACAAATGTATATTAAAAGGTTTATATCTCTATTTATCAACACAGTTATGAACTGGGAAGCTGCTTTTGGAAATAATTGTGATAAATTTTAACTCCTCTGCAGCAGGCAACCCCAGGAGTTTTTGGAGGTAAGTTTTCAAAACAGAGTTAAAATATATGATTAAATTAATATCCTGATGAGTAACATAAGATTGCATATATCTGAGGTCAAAACCAGATTCTACCTTCAGTCACTTAAATCCCTCAAATTGTTTTTTGTATTTGTCAATCAGAGCACATTAGCACCCTCATGAAAGCAGCTTTTATAAACAAAGACACAGAATACCTCAGTCGTGTTAATTTGCCTCTTGAAAACCGTGACTTAATGCATACATATCATTGAGTCACAGAAAGTTCAGTTGTAGATCAAGATGTATTTTTGAGTCTTAAAAACTGAAAGTTCAAAGAAAATCAGTTACAGTGTTAGAAGCACCAAAGACAGCTAAAAAAACCCCAACTTTCCTGGAATTATTATTCATGCAGCTAGAGAAAAAAAAACACATTTAAAGGGAGGGATCATATTTGAGCATGATGGCAGAAGGGAGGAGAAAGGATCGTCTTCTGTAGTCATAAACTGTTCACACTAAGCATGATGGTGTAAAGTTTAAAGATGTTCAGGTTAAACAATTAGGCAATGGAAGAAACTACCGAGGGAGGTGGCTGAGTCAAGGATACGAGAGGTTTGCAAAGATAGGGTAGATGAAATCCTAGTGGGGATTAGTGAAGAGGAAGATACACAGGCTTTGAACTGGACGACCTATAGGATCTTCTCCAATCCTATCATTTATGCTGCTATGATTCACCCTAAGGAGAACATTTTGGACTCTTATGAATTACTGGCTGAGTTTCCTGGATACTATCATACATTAGTCTACTCCGAAGCATGCATAAAACTAAGTCAAAGTTGGCTTTGAAGTGTTTGATCTACAATATTCAAAGCTTCCCAGTCTCTTTTTCATACAGTGACTCAGAAAAAGGGCTGTTATAACAAGACAACAAAAGTTATTTTGAGTTCAGATTAAGTTAGAGAAGGGAGGCACCCCTTTCTTCAGCTATTCCCACCTAAAAGAGGAAAAAACCACCCCATCTCATGGCCTGATGGTTAATATTGCTATTTCTAGACCTGACATAAAACAGCTTTAGAACAAACTACAGCTTTAAAGTAACTGTTCTTCATAAAATTTTGGATCCAAAACTAAATGTTCCAAATGACCAAAGTTAATAGCTCTTTTTGCTTTTTTGTTAACAAAAGATGACAGATTTTTCCCAGCACCTTCAAGTCTCATTTCTGAAAATCATGATAATTCTCTTTTTAAGAACTCCCATCTATTCACTGCTAATAATTTTCTTTATCATTATAAACTGCTTGAGGAAATATATACAGCTTCTTTTTTTCTTAGTATTTAATCTTTATTCCATGAACACAATCCAAAGGGTTTTTCAGAAAGGCTAAGAAAGTAACAATATCTTGCTTATCCCAAGCAAACTAACACAGCTTAGTTGGAGTGCAAAAGGAATTAGTGTAAAATCATCAACTCTAATGCAGTACAGAAGATTGATCACCGTGATGGACAAGCTACAAACTTTCCTACACTGCTTTAACGGGAGAAACTGGACTTGATCAGTATTCTGTAACACTTTTTATGGAATAATAAACTGAGAGTGAGCCTTACCATTGCCTCCCAAGTCACCAGTGAGTCACTGATCACATAATTTAAAAATGCTCAGAGTTTTGTATCTGAAAGGGGAGTGATGGTAGCTGAATAAGTGGGAAGCATGGACTGACTCATTCATTAAAGAACTGTGTAAATCAAATAAATTTGCTTTTCGTTTAGGAAGTAGTGTGACTGAAAGGACTTCATTCAGTGAACTTTTCTTTGTCCTAAGGGACCATATACATCACACGATGGATAATGTGAAACAACAGTTTCCATCACTCACTCTTAAATATGCCCCCTACTAACAGCAACTAACATGACAAGTCCAACCTATATGAAGCTATCAATAGTTAAGTTTCCAAACTGCCACAAAATAGCAGAGGTTAGAAGGGGCAGCTTTTACCTTAGGGATAGCAGGGTCTATTCCCACAAAACTTAAAACACCTTGCTAAAAATCTTCCTTTTGTCATTCTGACTTAATAGTGACATGTAATAGCAGCGTAACACAATGGAGATAATAAGGAGGTAACAACAACAAAGGCAACATTTACCAARTGTCCACATATTTTTATTTTTTTTTAATTAACTTTTAAACACCTTACAAAGTTCTTGTGCATTCATGCCCCTAGGCAGTAGCCCTCAGTGGAGACCCTGCAGATATGGGCTTGTGGCAACTCAGGCCGACTGTGAAAAGGGACGTGTTAAGAAAAGTTACAGTGTACCTTCCAAGGCAATTTCTTTGGTTTGTTTCTTTGTTTTCCAAAGTACAGCAACTAAATATCCTTATCATTAATTTTATACTGATAATTAATAACTTATGCTATGCTTGTCTTGTAAAATACTGTTGTCTTCAACCTTCATTACATTACATGGTCTACACACACACACACACACACGTACCCATATACACATCACTACCACAAAATTTTCTGTTGAGAACCCCAACACCTAAAAAGCATTAGAGCTGCTACCAATAGGTTCAACAAATTAACAAGTAGATTGAATTACTGCCCATCTGTTTTGGGTAAGGTAAGGAGGTGTGCACCAGTTCACAGTTCCCAGGATTATCAAGTACTCAACCTGTAAATAGTAGAGTTCAGACTCTTACATTTATAATGTTGCAAAGTTTCTATACTTTCTTTAGGTCTTTCTTCTGCTTCGGACTTGGAAAATGCCCAAGACATATGAAATGTTTCTAATATAAAGTTACCAAATTTGAACATCAGGAAAAACATCCAGTGACATGACCAAAAATTCCCAAGGCACACAGCTGCTTCTTCTAATGACCCCGATCACATATATACACGCACACACACACACMCCCCCCATACACATACATACACACTGCTGGAATAAACACATTCTGTAAGAAACAAGGAGCTGCCAAAACACCGAATCTAGCTTACATTTATAGATATCAAGGAGAGAAGAACAAGAGGAATGGGATGCTGGTTAGTTTGAAGCAATGTAGAGCTCTGTAAGCAGCACTCTAACAACAGTATTCTAAGCTCCATTCAGGAACCAGGGGAAAAAAAAAAATCCAAAAATTATTACAGAGCAAACTGAATATGCTTGCAGGAAGACAAGCTGCTTAAAAAGTAGTTACCTATCTGAAATGAAGTCATTGATCATTACTGTGGGAAATGTAATTTCAATGAAGCCAAAATTTTGGATGAAAAATGCCTAGTTTCTCCAAATGCCTGGCTTATCACAATCACCTATCAAATCCTGGACATTTTTCTAGGAAAGCTTGCAAATTTTTTGAGAAACGGTTGTTTTCATTTAGAGATGATCACAAGAAGTCGTCACAAATGACACATTTTCACCTGGAACAGATATTTCTTGCCAGGAAGTAAATCCCTAAAAATGAGTTTGCTTTTCAGTGGCCAAACCTCCCTTCTTTCTAATTATCTATCAGCCTTTGTTAGGGCGATAAATTAATTCAGTGGCTTCTAAGGCAAATACGCACAATACAAATCTAAAACTTAACTAACTATGGCCACACAAACATCAATGCTTCAATTTATTCTTCGTCATGCTTATATCTTCCCTTTCACTGCAACCCAAAATCCTATTAAGCTTTTCAGAAATGTTTGCGCTTTAATAATTTGCTGTCAGAAAAAAAAAATATATATATTTGGGCCACGTACATTGAGATTAGACAGATGATAATATATTAAAAAGAG
Organism: Phoebastria nigripes; assembly: GCA_035582835.1. Lineage (NCBI taxonomy): Eukaryota > Metazoa > Chordata > Aves > Procellariiformes > Diomedeidae > Phoebastria > Phoebastria nigripes. The sequence continues at coordinate 305,447 of JAYKAV010000422.1, read as the reverse complement.
GGTCTTCTTTGCATAGATGTAACTCTGCACTTTTTCCTGGGGAGAAGTAATGCCACAGTAATCAGTCTTTTGCCTGCTTGATTTGTTGTGCTGTTTTGTTGACTTCCCAGACAGACAGACCGACCAGCCAGCTGACTATTAACAAAACCTTTATCTTCCCAGACAAGCGATCACCATGACAGATAGGCAAAACTCCAGGGGCAGGTTAGCTTTAGGGCAAGATTTTCCACCATCTTCATATGAATGGCAGTGAATCCTACTCCTGGAGACAGCCACCCAGCGTCCGCCTGCAGGAAGATCTAAGATCCTTCACGGATATGATATATATATATTACAGTCAATTTCTACTCCTATAGGTTGGCTGCAGCTCATAATTGACATCTGAAGACCTACAACCTCCCTATTAGTATAACTTCAAACATTCCTCATCTACCTATGTAACTTTAGCTAATACTGAGCAAACTTTTCAGCTGAGATGATTTTGCTTAGAAATTGCAAGTGCAGGTCAAACAAATAATAGGTCAAATTTCTGCTGAATTTGTCAGATCAATTTGGCTAAAAAAAGAAAATAATTACAGCATTTTTGATATTTTCAAAATCTTTTGAATTTTCATTTCACACTGAAGTATTGCAAAAAAACTTCCTTGAATATAATGTTTGGGTTTTTTTAAAATAAGTTAGCAGATACGAAGTCTAAGCAAAATACTTCATTTGAGGAGAAAAAGAGAAACCTGAATCAATCATTGGAGGTTGTTCCAAAATAACAAATTTTCAAATTCTTTTTCTTCAAGTCAGAAACTTAAAAAAACAAACAAACAACAAAAAAACCCAAAAAACACCAAAACCAACCAACCAACCAAAAAAAMCCCAACCAGTTATTCACAGAGCTCTACTCTTGTTAGTGTGCACCTGTATCTTAAGTCAAAATAGTGCAGTTATCCTTTTAATATGCATGATATAATTGTCAGAATGAAGCTTTCAACAAATTTAGCTACGATACATACATGCAAATTATATGCAGCTTTATCCAACACCAACTTCAGTAAAACATAGAACAAAAAGTATATTAGGTTTATAGGGGAAAAAAACCCCACCTTTTTATGAATAATGAGTCAGATACAGACTTGCATTTAGGGCCTGTGCTGTGCTTCTTGTGCAAGTTTAACTTGTATGGCCACAAAACAACTTAGTACCTTTATACATAAGTATCAGTTTCTCCAGTAGAGATTTCCAACATTTTCTTTATAGCCTACAGTACACATAAGCCCATGGCTCCTCAGTACCAGAAAGACAGAATTAAATAGAAAAAATTCGAAAAGGACCAGCGTAAATAATTGTGTGATTTTGTGGAAAACACAAAAGAGGGGAGGGAGAGAAATAAACCAGCCAAAGGCAAAGCAACATTAGGAATTTAGTGCAAYGAAGAGATATAAAAGAGGATCAAGAAGATGAAGTCAAGGAAAGGAATATTCAAAGCTGCTTTAATGCTATGTAGTCTCCCAAGGGGAGTAGTGGAAGCCACACGGCTTATGACATTTGCAAATTAGTACCACAATGAAGACAACAATCTGCTGGTGTCAGGGAGATGGTCAAGCTGATATAACAGGAGTTTTCCATTTCTAACTCCTATTATCATACAACAGATCTGAGGTGCTACAAATTCCTAAGTGTTTTGTAATATTCACAGAAACATCAGCTTTTGCTTACCATCAAGTATTCAGCAACTGAATACTCTTCAATATGTTGCTCCTTTTAAACAATGGAACATTGCAGTGCAAATGATAAAATCATATTCAAGATTTCCATGGATTCTTCTGGAAATAACATACAACAGGATTTTACCATTTGATGTCATTTTTCCTTTGGAGTCTTTTGGGAAAAAGACATTGGTAGAGAGGCAGGTTTGAGGAAAAATGTGTTTAAAAAAAACAAAGGAAAAAGAATACTTTTGTGTAATACTTTCCAATCTTGAATTTCACACATTCCTTTCAAGCTACAGCATATGAGAAAAATGTTCTAAGAGTTTTTTCCAAATGCAATCTTTTGATAAGTCTCAGTGTTGGCTTAAAAGCAAAAGAACAAAATAAAAAGAGCCTGTATTAAAGTAACAGATGAAATTTCTTCTAAATGGACACATAACTTCTTTCTATTGCTCACCAAAAATCTCTGTCTGCTTGGGTTTTTTTGTTTTGTTTTGGTAGGGGTTTTGGGTTTTTTTTTTATTATTTTTTATTTATTAACCTTATCTTTGCAAATGCAAAGTATGTTTTTTGGGGGATAGAGGGGTAATGTAATAGCAGTTCGTATTTTTTATCTGATACGTATTCTAAACTGCCTTAGTATCTCTCTATACCAAAGACCTGTAATGTAATGCTCCTTATTTCCACGACTTCTCCACTGACATCAGTCTTGTCTCATATAGATCGAAGTAGAGTTGCCCCCTGCTACACCCCTAGGTATTTCCAGGCATGTCTTGACCTTAGTAGCTATAATGGCAATTTCAGTACTCACAACAAGAATTGTGAAGCTACTCAGATTTGATGATCCAGTTAAGAATTTCTTAAGGCCCAAATCTGTGCATTTCTGAATGACGACTAGAAAGTTCTGGGCCCTCCAATCTCACACCAAAATCCGCAGAACCAGAGGGAGAGCAGCACTTTGCAGCACTGAGCCTTTTAGCACCTCCAGAAAGAGTAGTGGAAGCCAACATGCCTGCATCAGTTTTAAACGTATTATGGATTTTCTCATGGGCTCAGGAAGCAATAAAAACTAAGTATAGTCAGACTGCAGCAGAGCAATATAGCTTTCATCATACTATGATTCTATGATTTTCTGTGACTTCAGGGAAAACATGCTCAACTTTTATAGACAGGCGATTTGGTATTACACATTTTCAGGAGACGTCACTGCTATGGGATTCCCACAACAAATGCAGGTTATGTTCAAATTACTGTTTTCTACAAGGACTCTGCTCAAAATAAATTTGTCATATAAACAAGCTGGTTTAATTACACCACAACACAACTAACTGTCCTAGGTCACAGGCTTCTTACTGAACTGGACACTAACGACGCTAGGAAGAGCAAATTATTTCATTCTGGTGGTCATGTAATGTTAAGATTATTTCCTCATTGACTAATAAGGTAAGTGCCTGAACAAAGCTAAGAAAGCAAAGACAGACATGCTAAATCAGGGGGGRAAAAAAACCAAACTAATAAGGTAAACAATTTCCAGAAAATACACTGAAATACAGTGAGAAGGAGATCCTTTGTTGTGCAATGTTTCAATTTATCAATCACTTCGTAGTTCTTTCCAAGTTTGGAAGAAGTTTAAATAATATCAGCAGCTTAGAACATTTAGAAACAAAATGCCAAATCCCAACATAGTTAAAGGGTATACCACAAATAGTTAAAAAAAAAAGATCTTTGATTTAAGGTCAGGTACTGTGAACACTTGCTGTGGTTTATGCGTAAGTAATTCCACTGAACTTAAGGAGTCCTACAGGAATTCTCAAACATGTAAATGCTTGCAGAAGTAGAGCCTAATTTTCATACTATATGTTTTTTAAGCTGCTAACTGATGTTCTCTTTCTATTCCGATATGAGTAGCATAATATTATCAATTACATATTATCAACTAATGCAAACAAATAATCCCTCTTGAAGTATGAAAGTCAGGTTTCCCAGACTCCGCAGTTGTGTATATATAGTGGAGAAAGAGCTGTCTTTGGAGCTGCTTTACTTCTACTCTGCCTTCCATCCACCTGAGACAGCCTAAACACAGTTCAGTCGTGCTTGAAGGTAACCTACCTGATGGAGGAACCTCACGGGCTTATTTATACTCTGACTCAACTTAATGCTGTTCTTCCATACTTGATGCATGCAAGGTCCACAAACCTGTGCTTGAAGACAGTATCTAGGCCACCATTACCTGTCTTTATTTATGTAAGCAATAATGTATGCCTCCCCAAGAAGGCGGATATCCTGGTTTTCACAAGCCACCTTGAAGTCAGTGAAAGTCCTCCTCAACAACATAAATTTGCTCCTACTTAACAGCTTATAGGACAGAGCTTTAAGACTCGGGTTTACTAGTTCAGAGACTAGCCAACTACTCATGCATGATACTTAATCAGCTCCAATTCCAGTTCAGAAAACCACCTCCAATCACTTAAGCATATGATCAATTGAGATCAGTGGAACTGAACACACCATGTACGTATCCGAGTTACTGATACAAGTTGGGTGCATGCACAAGCACTGTCTTAACAAAGTATCTAAGTACAGCCTTAAATGCTTTCCTAAATAATGCCCCAGAACTCTCTGATGCTATAATACATTATTTCAACCTATACTCCAAAAGTGGTGATATCAATGCCTTTATGTATTTCAATGTTATTTCAAATTTAACCTTGCTAGAACATTGATTTTGGAAAAATCTTTGAAACATGACAGTGGTTTTGTGTATAATTTTTTCCCTTTTCTCTTCCTGTCTCCCTCCTCGATTTTCCTAATGATCTCTGAAACTCTGGCATAAAAGTATTGTGGTGAAACATAAAAAAAAACAAACAAACAAAAAAAAACCAACAACAAAMAAAAAAAAAMCAAAAAAAAAACAACCCAACCAAAAAAACTACATTCATGTTCTGAATGAAATATAAAATGCTAATGAACAATGCTCATTTAGTAACAAAAAGGAAATAAGGTTTTTTTTAAAAAATCTTTTACATTTTACTGTGCACATGACTTGCAAGTAATGTTGGTATGTTTTTTTTGTGGGAGGTTTTAAGTCTAAAAATAACCTGGTGACATCACCCAAGGAAATACCTCATCATATATTACATTTAACTCAATACAATTTTGTTTAAAACTTTCTCAGGAAACAGATGCTTTTCTGTCTCCAAAATGTTCTCAGAGGAGTCTCTGCTTTTACACATGGCACTTCTGATCTCTCACTGCGGGAGACCTTTACATCAGAGTTCACATAGAGCTCCAAGAGCTCTACTGGAGCCTCTCAAGGTGGTAGTTTGGGCAAAAATGTAAAGAGAGATAGGCTATTGAGAGAGATTCTGTTGCAGTAAAAGCGAAATCTAAATACAGTAGATGGAGATTTATCAAAATGTGGACATAGTCCCACTGTGCCTGCCCATTATCTCCTTCTGCTAGGATCTTGGAACAAGCTGGATGCTATTGCTTCTCTCCCAGTGCGTTTGCAGTTTAGAGGTCTTGTTGCTGTAATCAGGGATTTTGTTGGAAGAAAGGCAATATRTATCACATGTAGGATGTTTTGAAAGGAGCTGTGAGAGTTAAGGTGTAGATAATTTTTGCTTTTAACCCTTACTTGGAATGTTGTGTAAGAGTGTTTTCCAATCTGTCATCCATGAAGTCATGGTCTGCAGCCCATGAAACCACATTAAACAGGAAAATAAACATAATCCTTACAGTATTTTCAGCTAAAGGTGCAAAGATACGATCATCTGCAGGAAATGGACCAGCGGAAATACATGATTGTGAAAGTGTGAAAACCACTCATTCAATGGTGCATGAAGATGAAAAGTAGAGGATCAATTTGTAGTTTTACCAGTATTAGTTTAAACTACAGATGATGAACAAGAAAACAGTAAAACGTATGAACAACAAAACAAACCCAATGTGTAACAAAGTTTCAAATACACTATTTAAAGTAGCACCTACCCTTCTCTCATGCCTTTTGGAAGGCAGTAAAACAGAAGCACTTTTGAAATAGGTCCAGGTATTACCATCTCATTTAATGGGCTGCAGTAAGGACTACCAAGTAGCTCAAGACAGACAGTTCCTTTAAGCATGGTGGAATAGTCTGCTGGCTCACACTTAACATGGCCAGTTCTTCTCCACCCACAGAGGAGAATTCAAATTGTGCTGTCAGAAATAGTATTTGCCTGAAGGATTCCATACGCGTTACCAGACTGAGTCCCTGTGCAGTAGCTTGGAAAAGGATAGCTAGTCATTTTAACAAGTTACAGATTTAAAAAAGAATGAGCTATTCTCATATCTACCACACATCATGCATGGGATGACAAGTTAAATGACTTCATGTTTGTAAAACTAAACTGGATCATATTGAGATACCTATCTTCAGAGATGCTGCAACACCACTTCCCATTCAAGCCAAGACTGTTTTGAATGACTTCCTAGAAATGCTTCTAATACTTCTTTACCTTCCAAATTCCAGGATCAAAATGTTCTCTTCCTTTATTCTTTCTCTTAAATCTGATCTAGAAAACCCTTTGTCTGGCATATGATGCCATCTTCACATGACAATACCCATACCTGGCACATTTCAAGCCTCATCTGTTTTTCCAGGCTCTTCCAGGAGAGACAGAAATATACAAGGAGGATGATCACTTAACTTTGTGAGATCTTCCTGTGTCATTTTGACACACTGAGCTCTACGGTTGGACTTGATGATCTTAAAGGTCTTTTCCAACCTAAATGATTCTATGATTAGTGCAATCTACCTAAAACTTCGGGTGAAGACTTTTGTAAATGTGAATAAATAATTTTAATTAGCTTAATTAGCTGATGGAAATAATACAAGGCTCTACACTGTATCTTCCTTAAAGGCATGTGCTCATTTGTCCACAAAGCACATCATCTACTTTCTTAATCAATGAGTATTCGAATTGTGACAGGAACTAGCATTGGGCTTCAGGGTGGGAGCAAAAAGTGACCCGCAAAGCTCAATGGGATTATGAGTCAACAGCAGCCTGTTGCTGATTGACTCTGCCTCACCAGTAGGTGTTACTTCAGCCATTAATGCAGATTGCTGTATGGCTGCAGGGATACGCATGCCTGCCAAGGTACATAAAAAATATCCAAACCAAACTAAAATCTGCCAGATTCTGAAAATATCATGTAACACCCTGCTCTGTATCTGCAACAGCATCCAAAGCAATGTTTGGGAGAGCTGACCACGACGACACCCATCCCTATGTCTGCAATACAGCCTGAAGGTTTTTCATTGACAGCCATTCCACTTAATCAGTCAAAGCGATGCTTGGCTATTTGATTGCTGTGATTTAACACAGTAATAACAATAATCCAGACTATGCTTAAACCACTCACAGTACTTCCAAAACTGTTTATTAGCATTGGCTTCTGCTTTACTAGCTATTTTCAACACCCTTAATACTGAAGTTCCTTCTCTGGCACCTCTGAGAAGGCCAAGACTATACGAAAAAGGCAGCCTTATTTTTTATTTGACCGAGTATTTGATAATTGCACTTAACTTCACAGTTTGTTTATTTAACCTCAGCTCACGCTAAAGCCATCTAAAATGCCCTGTGCATTGTAACTTTAGGTCCAAGACAGAACTGCATACAGAACAGTCTCTTTCATCTCTCTCTTGAAATGAAATTCAATAGCTTCTCTTCAACCCATGAGTCGACTGCAAGGCCATCATTTAATAATCTCATCCTTTTATTGCAATCATAGTCTGAAAATTCAGGTCCCCATGCTCAACATCTCTGAGCAGAGTGTCACACTGAGGATTTCTGCCATGCTTTCACTAAATCTTATCTTTGAGCTAGTACTCTCCAACTGGTAACCAAGCCTGTTTCTGAAGACCCTCAGAATGGGAAGCTCATCACAGGCAGTCTGTTCTGTCATATTCCTTCAACACAAATAACACTTTCCATGGACCAGAATGACTTTTTTCTTAGTGTATGAATTTCATCGTTCTTAACATTAGAATTCACACGAACCGAATACATAATTTAAGACTTACACCCCAACAGAAGTCAACATTTTACCAAGCAGTCATTAAGATTGGACAAAGAAAAGGGCAATTCCTCTTAAAAGTAGGTTTTGTTCAACAGGCAAGGCACAAGAGCAATATACAACATAACAAAATGATTTGTCTATTGAACATAAAATATCTCACATTTGTTTTCTGAAAAATGTTATCCGACTGTTTAATGTATGCACTAATATTTTCATCAATGTTTCTATAAACCTTACACAACTTTTTTTGTCTACACAAATACAGTATGTGAAAGGCAGAAGTATGCAGCCTTTCATCTATACACAATATGAAAGAACAGCATTTCTCTAGCAGACTTTTTTATGGTAAATCCAATGCTTATAAAAGCAGTGCAATTAAAAGCAGGTGGGATGCAGTACAAGGGTTTCTCATCGTTCTAAGCATACAGTTTGACTCACTCAAATAATAAAAACCTCTATGCTTATTCAGTCTTGTACTTCTATTAAAGATAGGCCACTCAATTGTGCCAAATAATGTGTTGTCCAACTTGGACTAAACTGAGAACACTAAACTCATCTTCCTAGTGAACTGTGCTGTACTTGTACGATTTCTACATTACAAGCAGACTTTATCTATAAGAAAAAAGAAATTAAAACTTTCTAAAGTCAGCACTGTTTCCAATTTCTTATATTACTGGTGAAATCTTAAAGGATAATGTACTTGAGATTAAAACTTAAAAAGAACATTATTACCATGATGTCAATATACCCACATGATCGCATATAATTAGGTAATCATGTACATACGTATATTCACTCTGCCAAATTCTGCACTGTCGCTATTATTTATATTTGATCTGATAGCTGGAAGACACTCCTTAGACCATTTTCTTTAAAACTGTAAACAGTAGATAGCATCATCCTTTACACTCATTAAAGATTAACAAGTTGCTAACAAAACTTTTACCACATTCATTTTTTGCTAACTTAAAAGTAAGAACAAGATAAAAGGGTAACTTGCATCTCATTATGTTGAATTGTAACAGTGAGAAAGAAAAACAAAGAAGATAAAGCAGGGGTTTACACAGTAAATTTGCTGATAGCTGAACTTTTTGACATAAAATAAAGGCTATAAATCAACTTGAAATAGTTGGAAGTATTAAAAAGATCAGGTAACTTTCTGGTGTCTTTCATTCTTCCCACCTCACATTATCTATTTTTATAATAATCTTTTAAATTTGGCTCGTGGCTGGTATCAAACACTAAAATGAGGAGTGACAGTAAGAACAGCTTTTTTCTTTGAAATCTGACTTGCTAAGGAGTGGAACTGTCACCCAAATTTGCAAAGGCAGTTCTTCTGAGATCTGTATATAACTTTGAAGTGCCAAGAGGCCAGAATAATGAAATCAAAATTTTTTAAGTCTGATTGTCAGTACTTGTACTAGACAAATACATATACTCCAAAGTGTGCAAAGTCTGCGATTGCAACTGAGTTCTGGAAGTGGAATGCTTGCTTTATGGAAAACATTGGTATTTGCCATAGGTTTTCATTCTCAGCTATATCAAAACATGGAAATATACCAAAGAATGAAACTTTTCACTAAGTTTCAGATTGGCAATGTCACCATAAAACAAGTTGTGGTTATGAAGAACAACAGAAATGACAAAGTCTCATTTCCTCTCCTGATTCCTATTCCTGATTTCTGTCAGATGTACATACTCCCTCTCCCACAGYTTGCCCAGCTAAACCCACCTATGTCCCCTCTCATCTCACTTCACGGTACCCTCAGCTACCCTTCACATCTACTAATTTCCGCCCGAGCAAGAGCCACAAATTAGGCTGGTTTTGAAGTAAGGATGTACTTAGTCAAGATCACATCAAATGCAACAGGTAGCTGTTAAATTCCTGTTTGAGCCTTCCCCCTAATAATCTGAATCTTTCCTTTACACCCACCTGACAACTTCTATGAAATTTGTATGAAATTATATATTTTTTTGAGATGTTTATCTCTCTTTAAAATGCACCAGAAACTGGCCGGGGGGGTTCAACAAGGGTGGGGAGAGAAGAACAAGAGACAGCCATTATGATTACATAAAGTTTCAAAGCAGGTTAAAAATGAAAGGCATTTTTGTTAGATACGAAGTAACCAGACATTTTGAAATTATAATTTTGGGAGATTCCAGTTCAGCAAATCCAAATGTCCCATTTCAATATGTCCAATAGCTTCATGTCAAACAAAAATAGATGCATTTTCAGCTTGGTTTCCTGCAATCCATCTGTGTCTCAGAGATATTCACTGAAGATGTGCAAAAACCTTTACATAAACTAATTCACCACGGCGGGGGGGGGGGGAAAGGTATTGTTGATTTTCCCTGGATAAGAGTAGCTTTAGATGAGACATTTTGGAGAATCAAAAAACACTCAAAATCAAAAGCCCACACCCTGACATTTAATTATATACTCTACTAGGAAAACAGTCTATAAGGAAGCACTTCTAAGTTAGAGGCTTGTATTAAATTTAAAAAATAACCCTATGATTTATGCCACCAGTTAGCTTTATAAAATGCCACGTTAAAAAGAAAATATAATTAAAAAAGCAGGGTGAATTCAATACCTCTAAAAATGCCTTCCTGATTGTAAATGTTCTGTAGAAAGATGGTACTGAAATCTGCATCATTTGACGAGATAAAGAAAATGTCCTTTCAGTGGAGATGCCTGATTTTATCCTGGGGTTTCTGTGGAACAGAGCATGGGRCTCATTAATACAAGCTCTGTCCTGCTGGCGGGACCCCAGCAGATACTTCCATGCACACGTACAAACTCAGTGCCAGCCCTGGAGTCTGCACGGCATGCCCTGAGCACAGCTCTGCCAGCCCACATGAGAGGTGACTAGGAGAGCTGTAACCCCCCTAAACCCCCCTACACACCTTTCCGGCCCTGGGTCTCTCTCAGGGCATAGAGAAGATTCCTATGAAACTGGTGGAAACCAATTTCTGTGGGCTGCTGACCACGGAATAAAGGAGAGGACAGGAATCCATGGAGCAAACACTTCTCAGTAAGGGTTTGCAAAAACAGGTGCTCATTTTCAAAAAGAAATAATCAGGTCTTTTTTTTTTTTTTTTTTTTTTTTTTACATATAGTTCCGGATGAAGCACTGAATGAAGGGCCTCATCCTTACAAGCGTAAGAATGATGGGGGATTCTTTCAGCTGGCACCACACAACCCTAAAGTGCACCACCAAAGTGACTCTTTAATGGATCAGCCGGGAAAGGAAGACGTGGTTATGCGTCTGGCACATGCACACCAAACACAGAGTAACTCTGTGCCGGGGAAACTCTCTGTTGGGAACCTAAAAAAAACCTGCTGGAGCTAAACCAAGCACAATTTGACTATTTAAAGGAATACTGGGTATTATTAAGCAACCTTTAGAATGCTGCTCCTCACTGGGGCACACCACTTAAGAAAACACAGCATGGTAACATGAAAACATATGCCAGCAATCTTCACTGTTCACAGATTTTAAAGAACAGAAGGGCTTAGACTATGATGATCTCAATACAACCATCTAGTCAGATGCCTGGAATAATACAGAATATAGAATTTCACCCAATAATTTACTCAACAAGCCCTTAACTTCAAGTTGAGCTTTTTGATGTAAAAACTTCAAGTGAAGAATGAATCACATCTGTAAGGAAGTTATTCCTCTCTGCCCAAAATTTGTCCTTTATTTCTAGGTCCAAATTTTTCTTGCTTCTGCTTCCAGCCACGTACATGTGCAATACATTGGCTCTAAAATCATTATCTGGTTTTGTTCATCTCTACTTTACATCAAACAAAACACAAGAGGAAGTAAAAAAAATAGCTGTAATATGCACATTACACAGCACTTAATCTCATGTCTAGTGTCGTACAAAGTACGAGATAATGATCTTGAATATAACACACATTGTCTACTGGAATTGTCATTGCTTGGATAGCGAGTTCAATCTGCCAGGACTAGAAGGATTAAGTCTAGGTAAAGCACATATCCAAGCAAACTATGCCCAACATGGATAGTTTCCCCATTTGTCAGGGAGCGCTTATGGAATGGAGGAGACAGAAATGACACTTGCTACACTCTGTGCTTTTGCAGTTTCAGCAGATTTTTCTCCACAGGATATGTAATAGTCTGGTGGACTTTTCTCTTTTTTTTTCAAAGTATGTTTGAAAGCCAGATGACTTGACTTATGCAAAAAGCTTTGCTTTAACAAGTCATTATACCACCAGATAATTTTCTTTATAAAATAACAGTACATTTTTTTAAAACAAATTTGCTTCTCTGGCCATAACTATGGCATAGGAGCTCAGTCCTGTGCTGCATGTCAGTCATTGGGAAGAGCAGAGTAGAGATGCTGAGGGCCTTGGCAAATTGAATTTGCGTTTTATAAACTAAAAACTTGTACTCTGCACATTGAAACTTTATACCAGAAAGGTCCCTACTGATTAGGACACTGATGTTTTCTTCAGCAGAAGGCACTGGCAGACATACTTCCCCAGAAGCCTTCAACTTTAGTGTCGTAACACAGTAACAATGGTGGAATAAGCTTCTTGTTAAGAAAGATTCATGCTTTATCAATAAAGAAGAAATGGTGAAGCTCAGAGGAGCAGTGTGTAGAGAGATGAAGACAAACCGGACATTTGTTCAGTGTCCTAAAAACGCCATCTGAGCACACGAGGTAGGAAAACAAGTAGTATGGGAATACAGTTGCACTAATTTGCATCAGTAGTGTAAGTGGGAAAGGGAAGACCACAGTTTTATGCTGTTTCTGAACCACAGGTGGTTCTCCATCACCTCTGATGGAAGACACTGACCAAAGACTGTGGCTGGTGGTGAAATCTTTAGCCAGGTTTGCAAGACTAATGCAAGGAACAGAGCAATGCAAGCTGAAACAGAGCTCTCTGTGGGACACTGGCTGAGGTGAGGTAGCAGAATTCATAGTGTAAACATAAAATTTCAGAAAAATATCGTTTTACCATGTTCATCAACAAACCAAGAACAATACCAGGAACACAGTTACATCCACGTCTACGTCATCTTTTACTAAAGCCTCAAGCCCTAAAGCCACTCCTGGCAGCTGCTCTGCAGAAGGTAGTATTACTAGACTAAAGACAGCAGCTTCATAATTTAGACATACACAGACACTGGGACCAGGTCCCCTGATCGGGTCATCCGGCTGAGAATCAACAGGCTACTGTTGCTTCATTTCTAACCACTTCCTGACTACAGTTTAGCTATTTAGTCTTTCACCACCTGGTTTGTATTTGATTTGCAAAAATAAAAATAAACAATTTCCCCCAAGGAACAACAAGAATATTGCACAGTATGCAGTTTGTGACCAAAGAGGCTAGGAGCTGAGGCAATATATTCTCTGGTACCTAAGCCACAGGTCAGATTGGTTGCCAGCTAAGCCAATATTTCTGGTTTGAAGCATCTACTGAACTCTCTCAAACAATAAGAAAGATTTGTTCCATCACTGAAATAGAAAACCAAATTTAAGAACGGCTGTGTAAATAAAGTGGAAGTTCATTCAAAACCAACGACCCAGAGGCCAGCTATTTCTGGAATACAAAGAAAATTGACCTGGGAAGAGGTCTTAAAGTTTGAAGCTATAATTCTACTGATTTCCTTCAATATGAATGTATACACAGGAAAAAAATGGCTCTGAAATACAGAATTTAAAGAACTGGGATTCCTATTTTTTCCTAGTAAATAATATTGTATGTTTTATTGCATATAATTGTATATAATACTGTAATATCGTAAATATTTTGTAAATAAATCAATCCATTGTAATGTTTTATGGATATCTCATATCTTATAATTTTAATTTATCCRCTTTTAATTAACTTTGGGATTAGTTCTTCTTACGCAATTAAGCTTCAGGCTTTAAGTAGGATCTATATTCCAAATGCCTGCTTAAAGTTGCTCACATAGCATGTTCTTAAAAATACAACTTGTCCCTCAAGCAAAACTGAGTAACAGCATTTCAAAACTCTGTGTAGAACTTAAATTCTCAAATGAGTTCAGGGTTACCCAAATCTCACTGAAATTTGATTATCATGTTCCTTAGCACTCTTTTAGGATGGTGATAGGAACCTGAAAAGTATCAAATAGGCACTTACCATCTATCTCCAGAAAGTATATAGCAAGCATATTTCATTCCCCTGGCAAGCTGTACAGTTAATGCTCAGTGCTGGCAGTGGGGCGAGGTGGGAAGAGGAAGAAATACTTCTGTTGACCACCTTCCCATTTTCTTATGCCCCAAACCAGCTGCACATCTGGTTCCCCATCTACTGATTCCAATTCCCAATTAGCCAATCTGCATAGCAAAATCCATTTTCTGGCAATGACTACACTTATTTTCACATTGAATAGCTGAAAAATYAAAAAAAAAAAAAAAAAAAAAAAAAAATCTGTTGAGTTGCAATTGTACATGTTCATATGTTGCCAGTACCATGGCACTAAACCAGGGAAGAACTTACATCTATGTTTACATTTTAGCATACATATATTTCCATTTACTTCTGTGACAGTACTCACAAGTTTAAAGTTAAGCATGATCCAGTTTTTTTAGAATAAACTGGGTAACTCCTGCTTCTCATTTCCTTCTGTGCCTTGTGTTTCTGCCTAAAAACAAACCTTTCTTTACTTTTAAGAAAAAAGTATTTCAAAAAGGACTTAGATAAAAGCACAGGGATGGCATACAAAATCCTACTTAGCCCAATAGCCACCTTTTGATAGTAACCCAAAGTAGATACTTTGGTAGTGTGCATAAAGCAGAGGGCAAATACAAAGCAATGTCCACCTTCTAGTACTCTGCAGCTGGAAAGTTTCCCGAGCTAAAGATCAGTTTTACACCTCTGTAGCTAGTAGTTCTCAACTGACTTTTCTTTCATAAATTCATCTAATCATTGAATCCATTTGTACTTTGGGTTTCCACAATATCCTGTGGGAAGGTGTTCTACAATTTATATGCCATGTAGAAAGGTATCCCCTTTATTTTTTTTGAAACCTGCTGCCCGATACTTCACTCAGTGGCCCTAATTTTAGTATTTTGAGAACCATTGAACAATCCTCTCCTGACCTCCTCCACACCATTCAAGTTTTTCTATGTTTCTATCATATAATCTCATGCCTCATTCACCGCTCTCCTATTCTAGAAAACGCTACCGTTTAGAAGCACCTGGTCTTTAGCTTAAATTTTGCCCTTTGGCTCCATCTCTGCCCTCTTCTTTGCCTTTGTTATCCATATGGACTATGACCAGCATCTCACCTCTCCGTTTTCTAATAGATCCTCTAAGTGCCTTGATAAGTCTATCACCTCTGCACACCAATCTCCTACCTCAAGTAGGAATTTGTCCCTCTCTGGTCAAGGGGTCACAGCTGAATAAAACTAGTGTTTTTTTCCAGTCAGACTCTGTTCCAAAAAGACTTCCAGTCATGTACTCTTCCCTCCAGCAGAAGGCCTGGGAGGAGATAGCATAGGTACAGACAACACTTCTGTTTGCGAAAGGCCCCATTGTTCAAGCAGGTGAGAGACATTCGATACCGAAATGGCTAGATTGCTTTCTTGCACCCTTCCAGGCACCATGCCTCCACTGCCGCTCCTCAGCTGCCAAATTCCTGCYAGCAGAATGTCCTCATTCACGACTGTCACAAGTACAAACAGGACTCACAAAATAAATGGATTCATAACTGAACCTAATCCCCAAACTGTGACAGAAGCCATTTGAATAATCCCTTATCTGTCAGGGCTGTGTTCCACTTCCTCTGCACATTCCCCACCAAAAAGGGCAGAGATGAGTAGAGTAGTTCAGTTGTGGGAAGCTGCTGGCATGGAAGGAAGCTCCAGCTGAGCTTCTAATGGAAACCACCTGCCCCTTGGTTATGACAAAACAGAATTTCTCATTATATTCCCTCTATACTACATACAAGACAGGAGATTTTCAATGTCATGTTAAAAAAGAGAAGGCAATTTAAAAGGATAAATGCATATGAAGAAGGTTAAAAATAAAAGACGCCTTTTTTTTTAATTGATACATCCAGCACCTTGGTGGATTAGTAGAACAAAACATATACAAACAAGATGCAAAATGTGATGGGAAAGACAGAAAGTAAGAGTTATTACAGCAATTTCTTAGTGGGAAAGAAATTCCTTCTGCTTTCAACAACCAATGTATTGCTGACCTATGAATGTCCCAATTCAGGTTCCCAAAGCAAGTACTAAGCACAACTAGCATGAATCCCTTCCCCTCTCTCCACCATTTTTGTAAAAGTCATGCAGGGCATGTTGAAAGGTAAAATTCCATAACCTGCTACTCTTCAAAGCAAAATAGCTGCAAACAGGTATGTTTGTATTCTACAGCACTCAAAAAGTAACAAAGGAAAAATGCTTTTTTGTGTGTCTAAGACTTTACTAAAAGTTGATTCTATGCATTAGCTCAGTTTTGAACATAAAAGCTAAATCAGCTACCAGAAATAGCAGTCCATCTTTTTTTGGCACCATGACATGATTTGAGAGGATAATTGTACCTTGCGCTATGATCCCATCAGATCTTACAAACACAACTGGGATGCACCAGTGTGGTACTTGCATGGTAAGCTTCCAGGGGAAAAAAAAGATGCTGCTAGTCCACAACTGATGATGGAGCAGATGATAGGCTCCACTCTTTAAATCAGTATCAAACTATCAAGGCATGAAAGTAACAGACACTGTGTTTATTAGAGAGGACAACTCATTGAATTGAGCAACACAGCACTTTGAGCTAATTCACGGTTAGGCAAAGATTGTTTGGGGGGACCTAAAAGCAAGTTCCTATCCCCTGGCAGTCATCAAAAAGATGGTAGAATTTAACCTACAACTAAGAAGGAAAAGCAACAAACAAGCAGATATGCCGTCTAACAAGATTCACCCTGCAGTCTCAGTGGGATCCAGTATTTTCTTCATGCTCTCTCCTGAACTGTTGTGTAGTGTTGCTATGTACTATTACATACTTACCGCATTCCATCCCAGGGGTGGCTCCATTTCAGTGCTGGGTGAAGTGATCCTTATTTAAACATTACTTAGCTCACAGGAGTGCTCTGAAACTTAATTAAATTAATGCCTGTAAAGTGCTTTGAGGTTCTCAGATGAAAGGTGCTATAGAAATCCAAAATACTATTAGTGTTTCGAAGGATGGGTGAAGCAATTTGGATAAACTAAAAACCTACATAAATCTTCCCTCAAAGCAAAAGTTTTTTGCAGTTTCAGTTAACCTATATTTTTGTTTTCATTTTTAAGACCTTTACAATACCTGACTTCAGCTTCAATTGGAATAACCATTTTACAACAACACAAGACAAAGCATACTAATGCTTCATTCATTTTCTGCCTCTTAACTTTACCTCTGCTTAAAAAGGCACTCTCAATATTTCAAACCGCACTGCTCTCGAAGATCATAGCCATCTTTTCATCTGTGATCCATTACACAGACAACTTTATTAGATAAAAAATAACCAGATCTTGGACCTTCAGTGAATCTACAGTTACAGAATTAGCAATCAACTGTTATCGGAGAGTTAGCTCCAGTCTCTAACTATATTGAACAACAACAACAACAAGAAGCTGAAATGAAAATGCAAGCTGTAAGTACCATCTTCTTGATTCTACACACAGGAGAAACAATAGCTTTCGGAGAAGAAACAATAGCTTGGAGAGATGGGATTTTCTCCTTGGTCTCYGTGACTGCCTTTGGAATAACACAGTTGTTTGTATGACCAAACTAGGACACTCGGAGATCTTCTTTCTTTAAAAACAAAACAAAACAAAACAAACAAACAAAAAAACCCACAACACAATGAAGAAAGAGTATAAGCAAAGTACTCTGTTACTATGCAAACAGAGGGCAGCCATGACATGTAGCTGAGGAGTACATAAGAAACGCATTTCTAAAAAGCGTAAACACAGAGCATTATTAAAATCATGTTACAACACGTAAAACTTATATCAAACAGAAGGTAATTAAATCCCAGAAAACTCATGAAAATGCTTGTTCTCATGAAATTCCCAGCTTAGTTTCAAAATCAAAACAATACGAATAAATATCCTAAACAGAAAAACTGCAGGAATGGAGCTTTCAATTCTTTTGCAATTTGCCCCTCAACATTTATTTCCTTTGCGGTCTGGAACTGAGGGGAGGAATTCTGCAACTCTGTCACCTGCAAGAAAGTACCGAGGGATGTGGGTACATAAAACAGTATGGCTACTCCAGTATCACTTTATTCAACGCAAACCAAGAGGAATTTTTATTCTTTCAGTGCACTTTGGGGGTTTGGCATCTAGTTACAGGTTGTATAACACTACTGTGAGAAACCATTTTTAACCTTGAGTATGCACGACTGCTTATGACTACTTTAATGTTATGAGGTAACCATACAGGAATATAGAAGGCGGCTGTGGTCAAAAGGAAGGAAGTCCCAATCTTTGCCCTATATATATTCACTATAATTACCATCTGCGTATAAAAATATATGCTTGGTTTGACTAAAAACACATAGGATATGTATGTGTTCTTTTGAGAGAACACAATAACATCAACCAAAATAATACCTTGYGTGAGGCAATATAACGCATCGAATGTTGCCCAAATATGAAAGTGCAATTCAGCGAGCAAATAAAACACCCACCAGCCTAGAGACTGATCCAAATACAGTGAGTTCTACTTCAATGCAACCATAAAGGTGAAATCAGTGACTGTACTAGAGCACATACACCAAAAAAACTACACGCTGCAACTTCCCTGGTAAATTGCCTCTACCAGAGTCTGGCACAATTTCCTGAGTTGCCTACCACCATGGACCGGGAACCATCCACAGAGCTTTGCATTCATTCAGAAAAGCCAAAAACCCACCTAGGACATTCCCCTCTTAAGTCTGCACATGTTTGCTACATATTTTCTTTCAAATGCCTATCCATCTCTTTTTTGAAAACTGTATCAGTTGCTTCTCTGTTGTCTTCTCTCTGGAAGCTGTACAATATTAATAACCATCTCTGTAAAACAGCAATTCCTCCTCTATTCCTTGCATACATGGCACTTCTCAAATTTTGTCCATAACTCCTTGTTTTCTGCCCCAGACTCTAGTTCAAAAAACCTTTAGAGACTCACTCTTTCAATTCCCTTAAAAATTGCACACATTTTAAGTGGAATCCCTCTTACTTCAGTAGGAACCCCTTCCTTCCCAAAGAACTCAGACCTAGTTATTTTGCATATCCAAAACCCCTGTATTACTGCATTATTCTGGCTGTCCTTTGCTCTGCTGTAACTTTTCTTTCTGTATTTTTCCCTCTTTTAAAATAACATGCATTCCTTACACAGACCTAAAATTATTTCCCACAGCTATTCCTGAAGTTTTAAACAGTGTTTTTTGCAGTTTAATACAAACAGTATTTATACAATGCCTTCCATCCAAAAAGCTTGAAGAACTTAACACTTTTATGTTAAGTTTTACCATATCTGTGTGAACTGCCTCTTTATTTACAACTCTCTTCCCTCCGGGCAAGTAAGACTATATCCACGTTACAGAACCAGAATCTAATGCAGCAGGGACCAGAAAAGCCTATGGGCATGGCTTCACCCTTGGCTGAAGCTCATCTAAGTATGGGCTGCAGCCCAGAACAAAGGAACAAACTTCCTCCTCCTTCTCCCTCCTCTTGGGTCCCTGCAAACAGGGCTCACACAGCCAAATCAGGGAACGGATCCAGCTGAAAACAGACCTCTTTTCTTCCGTCAGGTTGCTAACTGTCTCTTAGCTCAGCTGACCATCCCACCACACAGGCACCGGTGGTGTCACCCCGAGGCAGGGAAAACACACGGCTGAGAGGCAAGCACTCTCCTTTCAGCAGGAGCTTGAACTTAAATATGATTCGGATAATTGTAAAACTGCAGCCACAGTGTAGAGACAGGTAAGGCAGCTGCTCTAAGGAGTCACTAATACACAATGGTGTCAAGCTTTGCTCCCACCCTAACCTCTGTCTTATCTCCTGTCTCTTACTCCAGCTGCTTGTTCCCATTCCTTCCTCGTGCCGGTGCTGAGGCCCATCAGACTTCACAACTGAATCAACGCATAACCCCACGCAAAGCTAAACAGGCAAAAAATGTACAAACATTTATTTTTCTGGTGGTTTAGTGAACAAAGTGCTAGCACATGGGCAAGGCAGGGGGGTGGGCTCCAGAGCTGGGGGGCAGGAGCAGGAGGAGGAAAGGAGAACAATCTCCTCTTTCTGGCAAGGAGTGATCCTAGACCAGCTCAGTCATCTCATGTAACTCTACACTAAAGGACTTCTGTAAAGGGCCACTGCTAGTGAGTTGTGAGAATTAACTGGGAAATACGTACTACCCATCTAGTGCTGTACTCACAAACACTTTAGACCTTTATCTCAAATAACCTTAAAGACCTTTTGTCTTGCTCATTGTTTGCCAGTATTTGTTGACTTCCTACTTTCTTTCTCAATCTCTTAGTTTTTAATATCTTACAATTCACCTATTAAGCTCTATTGAGTGTTTACTGACCCCCACATTCCCCAGTTACCCAAACTCTGAATCACACTGTTCTCTGTGTATTAATCCCCTTCATCTTCCTTAACTGTTTTACTTTTCACCCACATTCTTCAAAACATTTCTCATAGTACAAACGCTGTCCTCCTTTTAACTTTTTCTTCACTAGAAGTGGAATTTTCCCAGATTTGCTTTCTACTTACAATCATGTCTTTCCTTAACATATCTCTGAATTGCCAGACTTCCCCTTTGAGCTGGATCTCAGCAGACTCAGTTTGTTTCCTCCGCTAGGGAAGAAGGGCCAGCTCTTTCCAAACCCAAGAATGGGCAGTAGTTGTGTAGTACCCACCGCAACAGAATCCCATCCCAAGCATAACACATACAAGTCAATAGAGACAATACAGCTACCAAATGATACATTTAGTGTAACAGAGAGCTGTCATAGTCTACCAGTTACCTCCATTATCAAGTGTGTTATAAGCATCACACCATAAGTAAGTTTTAAATTGGATTTCACCTTCTGTCTATGGGCTGTCCATCCTATATTCAGATCTAATTAGACTGTGTTAATAGACAATGTTGAATGAAAAACCATATAAAAAGGGACAGAACAGGAGCTGAGCAATATCCTCAGTAGAAGGACCTGATCCCATGACATTCTGAATGCCCAAAAGTTCAACGCTATTAACGTGAGTGAGGGTACCAGCTGAGCAGTAAATAAATGTACTGTCTCAACAACAGTGTGTCACCACTGATCTGAACAAAGTTACATGCCAGGCTCTGCTCCCATGAATCTCTAGAGAATCAATTTACAGGAATGCTTTTCCAGAAAACGGTAGATAATCTCTTGCCTACATGGCACAATCACACACACAAAAGCAGCTGTGAAAACTCCTCAGTGTTCCTCCAGCTATGAGAACCTGTGATTGCCCTTAACTTTAAACTCTTGACCAGTCCTAAAGCATTAGAGAATTACACAGTTGCATAAAGATAGACACATAGGCTTTTGCAGGCCTCTTCAGGGAATGAGATGTACATTTCTTTAAAATAAGAGAAGAAAACCTTTTATTATTTTTAATGCAGGGACACCATATATTTTATAATTTTAGGACTTATTTTTACTATCAGGGCACACTTAGTTTTCCTACACAAATGGTCGTGCAAAGAATGAAACTCCCACAGAGAATGAGGTCCCTACCTTCAGCTTAAGAAGCCTCCAAAACTAATTTTAATACATTACTACTGAGAGGACAAATTGGCTATTCTGTCAACAAAGAACACCAAGAAGTCGACTAGTCTTCTTACAAGCTGGGCAAAGATGAAATGTGATGAATATGCAGCTGATGAAGGAAATGTATAGTGAAAACTCTTCAGGATGGTACTCAGTCTGCTAGCAGAGGGCTCTGCCTTGCCAGCTGCCAGAGCTCAAACAAAGCCTTTGATGAAATCACAACTACCCCTGTCTCAGTTTCACAAAAAAAAGAGACTGTGGACAGTTTAATTATCACAGAACCATTACCATCAGCGGCAGTTTCATAATCTTGAAATGCTGCCATTCTCAAAAGCCATTTGCTTGAAAAAAAATCCTTAAAACACAAGAGACTGTCATACTGTCCAAACAATAGAGCAATTCTTATACAATCAGACGCCATAACTAATTATTCAAAACAAAAACACCCCCACCCCCACCCCTTATTTTTAAACAAGGGAACAAAGGACGTAAATTTTATCCAGAAATATTAGATTTTAAAAGGAGTAAAAATATCCAAAAATCAAAACAGATGAACACTGTAGACTTGCCTTTCTTTCATGCCTGTACGTGCACAAAACTGATTCTGTGTTGAAGGAATGAGTACATACACTGTTCATGTCCCTAACAAATGCAATAAAAAATAATAAGTAATAAAAGCAAAGTCTGTGGGAGCTTTTTGGTCACTTTCACTTACATTTCAAAGGAACTGCCTGCTTCATTCACACTCTATCTTATTTAGGTTAATCAAACTGTATTTTATTTTTTCTTTGGCACCTATAAAGATTGTACTGATATAGTGCCTATTAGGATAAGTGTTTCAATGTTCTTTCTTCTTACCATTAGTCACAATTTCCTAATGCTGATATTTTGCCAGGAAGACGGAGGAAGCAGTTACAAATGCAAGTGATTAGTATGTGTGCTAGTGCCTTGACACACAGTTTTGGTCACTTACTAATACAAATACTGAGCTGGCCTAAGGGCATCTTTGTGTCATTTTCCATTAATAGAAAAATATGAACTCTTTGTAACAAGTTGCTACTAAGCATTATTTCCTTGACTTCTATTGAGTTAACTTTTCAAACATCTGATGTTTGTTATTCCTTTTGTACAGCGTTTGGACGTTCTAAAAACCTCAGTAATCAAAGCAATATGCACATTGGAGAATGTTCTTTTTGTTAGTCTATACTGGTCATACATCAATCATCTGACTATACAGAGACTGGAGTAAGTTCAGCTTATTTTTCTTTTATGAGACAGATCCATGTGTAACAACTATATATGCAAATAGTACCCAAACACATGGGAAAAAACTACACAGAGAGATAGATGGGAAAATCCTCAGCCAGTTGACTTGAGTAAGGCCAGAATTACATTCCTAAAATTTTGGCTTAAGACAACCTGTTTGAAAAGGTAAAAGGAGTCCAAAATGATGGCGTTTATGAAGAGGAGGCTCAGAGGGTAGAATAAAAACACACTGCCAAAATAGGAAGACAAGCGAGAGACAGCTAGAGGGGAACTGCTGCAGGAAAAGCACAAGTAGAGCTGAAAGTCTGAAAGGACGATGTGAAAGCAATGAAGCGAGAGGACGAACGTAGGTGATTCAGGCAGGAGTCAGTAGTTAATGGAGGCAAATAAAACCAGTGGTTGTTAATAAAGGAAGTGATAGAAGAGATGTATCTAGTTTGTAATACATTTCATTAGACATAACTGAGTGGGAGGAATATGGTTATTAGTTGCCAGAAGGGGTCTTGGACTAGCAGGGGGTTTTCAGGAGAGGTGCTATAAGCAGGTCAGTAGCATGTTTGATCTGAGCCTGAAGTGGGCCAGACTTCTCGCTTCTGATATCCCAACACTTGGAGGTAGGGGTAGTAGCGTGGGGATTTTAGAGGTCTACATGGTACATATGGGGAATTGATGCAGTAAAGGTAAGCAGAACCAGCCCAAGGCTTGAAAAAAATCAAGTGACAGGAGCAGACTACTGAAGAAGGAAGGCTTGTACCTGGAGGCTGTCAACACYGTAAGTAGCAGCTCCTGTTTCTAAGGTGGCCGACCTAGACTAAGATTCAAAGAAATCCTTTGGAAGAAATCCAAAAGGATTTCTGCTGCTACAGGAGGGTCCTGGGATTTGGGGTCACCTAGTGTCCAAGAGAATGTTTCTCTGGCTGACCTGAAATGAGAACAAGGCAGAAAAGCTTTCTTTGCTTCATTCTTCTGAGCTGGCTGCGTTTCCTGGAGTCTCTTAACCAGGAGTAAAGATGTGTAAGACTGCTTCTACAAAAATACATCAGTGGGGATCCAATGAAATAGGTCACCGTGACCAAGACATGCCTTCCTTGATTTTAGCTAGATATTTTCTAGCTGCGTCGGAAGAGGAAGAATGCTTCTTCCTCTTTCTTGAGTGCCTGCTTTTTTTTCYCCTAACAAACAGAAAACTAACATATAAAGTCATTTGGGAAAGGTGCACTGCACTATGTACATTATCTTTACAGGACACATAACAGCCCATGAGGAATAACTTCCAAGATGGCTTTAGCTCACATCCACATCCAAGTAAGTTTTGCACAGCTGGTAATATGGGGAACTCAAAAAGTCACTTCAATGACATCTGCTTCCATTGCCAGTCCAACTTTAAACTCGGCCCCTAGCAAAATAACCACATCTAGAACGAAATGTTTTAAACTCTGTATAGATGTAAGGCCAGGAAAAAAAAAATCCCTTCACTTCCACAGAATCAGTTACGGAAGGGATAAATTACAAAACAAATTCTAGATGTAACTAGAGTTGAAGTGAGGTGAACTAGTAAACCAGCAAGGTACCGCTGGCATCCTGCGAGACATTTCCATGAAGTCTACCTTTTTTTTTCCCCCCCTCTTAGAAGACACACAAAAAGGCTGTTTAAGCAGCACACAGAGCCCTAACTAACCGCCTTTCTGAACACAGTCAAATACTTGGAGTCTCAGTGGCTGCCACCACACAAACAGGGAGAGCAGACTGGTGTGGCAAGAGATTAGCTACGCATGTGGCAAAGCCCTTGGATCTAGCAGCCATTGCATCAGAGTCACCTGCAAGAGGCTTGGGGTACTCTGCTTGGCAGTTTGACGGGCTCTATGTTGTATCAGAAGGCCTGTGTGTATTTATGAGCACACACAAGTGTCAGGGATAGATAGCAAAGCTTGTCTTAATCCTTAACTAAATGCATAAACCTTTTAACTTTCTATAGGAGCTACAATACAATGCAGAGAATATCTCAACTGTCCCAATAACGATGAATTTACAGAATGTAAAATAATAAAACGTAATATTGGTGAAATATAATTTATACTATCAGTCTTCTACAGAATTCAGATACATATTAGCTGAACTTAGACAGGAGGAAGAAAGATTATCTGGAAAGATACCACATTAAACAACAGAACAAACACATAAGAAATACGCATCTTTTATTTGGGACTTAGCATAAAACTGAAAGGAGGGAAAAACACCACCATACATTGTCGACAGAACAAAAATCTATTTAACACTTCTTCGATCTTATATAAATAGTAAGCTTATTCTATGAAGATTTATTACACTAATTCCACTAGATTATTTATGTTAAATGAGGTATTTAAATCAATTCACAAACGGATTGTTCCACGCCAACTTGGATAGTTCACAGGCACTGTACAAGGATTTTAACATAGTAGCCCTTTTGGCAGGGGAGGGGAAATAGTCGTATTTTCCCTTCCCCACCAAAAAAGGCTTTTCTATTAGAAATATAAACTCAAATCCAGGGTGACAGCTCATCTCTCCCTAAATCTAGGCATGTTTTTTTAAAAAGCCTATGAAATTATAAAGAGTTAGGAATTATATACAAAATAAAAATATGACAGAAAGGGAAGCTTTCATCTCTCATGGAAGCAAAGACTGTTTTTGTTGATACATATGGAAAAAATTAGGCCCAATTATATGTTGTGCTTTGGCACTGGGGTTCCAACTTCACCACAGGCTTATTTTTTTCACAGATATACCATTACAGCCAATTCTACCCTTGAACATTTGAACTCAAACCTTGTAACACAGGCATTTTTGTTGCTAGATTACTTGTACCCTGGATGAAATGCTCTATGTTACCGTTGTACTATATTTAGAGGTTAAAAAAGGGTTATCTGTATAGACTCCAGAGAACATATATTCAGAAAAATATAATAAGCTTAAAACATCTTGTGAATAAAGCACACTTTATTGCAGCATAATTTCTCATTTTCTAAATTAGATTGTGAGTTACAGTCCTTGATATCATGAGCTAAATATTCACTCAAATGAAGTTTTTAATACAGCAAAACCATTTTATTTTATGTGATAAATCTTTGAATGAAGATAGTTGCTTTTGCATGTTAAAAGGTGACATGATTACTGAGAGGAACAAGTCTAGCTAATCCTTCAGGCCAGAAATCTTGGCTGATAAAAGAGGAAAATTTCAAGAGTTTCAGAACTCTTTTGCTACAACAGCCAGAGATGCTAATTTACTAGAGCCTAATTTACTAGAGCCTGTGGACTGCTTAAATATGGCTGGTCACACATTGACCAAGATAACACTGTATCTGGCACAGACAACTGGATGCTCTCTTTCCCCTGAGATTTTTTTCAAAGAAATAGAATATCCTTAGCCAGTATGGGGTTGGAAAGTGTCTTCTCTGATTTCATAAATGCAGGATATGGAGGATCCATCCCTCCTTTACCCCACAAATGAGAAAACCCAGTTAAAGCCTACAGCCAAAACTTGTGATCCCTATGTAAAAAGAAATACAAATACTAACATTTGTCCTCTGCACCTCCCTCTTCCCCCCCAAATTAATGTAACTGTAAATATTTCGAATCAGACAAGCAAAGCCCAAACTCCTAAGACAGATAAGGTGCAAAAAGTGGAAAATGCAAAGACTCATCTTCATGACTGAGTGACAAAAATAAAACCCTGCCGCTCAGGAACAAAGACTTCTATACTCATTATAAACTCAGTTTCATAGGGGTTGAAGCCAGAAGGGAACATCAAATCAAGTAGTCTGACCACCTGCCTATCAAAACCACTAAAGTTCATTCAGGTACCTCTGTACTGATAACTTAACGCAAAACTTATGTTTGGCAAAAAGATAGCTTTCTGAAATGCATCTCATTTTCATATGAACCCACCAAAAATGCAGAGTTTAACTATTAATCACCTCTTAATACAAGAAACCTTGACAAAAGACAGTTTTTCAAATCCCCAAAATTCAAAACAATGAGTCAGGCTCCAGAATTCATGACATTAACTTTAAAAATAAGAATGTTAAAAAATAATATTAGGGTGTTTTACTTTTGCTTTCTCATTCCTGAGCTTTTAATGCAAATCTTTCCACAACCATAATTTCTAGGAAAAAAATGGGTTTAATGTGGAAATTGACATACTTTTCAAATTTGTTGTGTTCAAGAGCTGAAGGTCTTACTGAAGCATCAGATTTTGCAAGACATACAACTGAGAGCTAGCAACACCATCAATAATTTAGGCACCATTAACTGGAATCCCTTTGCCAAAAAGCGTATCACCTATGAGATGTAAGAAAATGCACAGAGGAGTAGTTAATGAGAAGATGTGCTCCTGTTCCTGAAGAGAAGCTTTAGAAGGAATTTGGAAAAAAGGATTCTTGAAGGATTGTTTCAGGCCTGGAGCATTAAACACACAGAAAGAAAATAAGACTTGAGAAGGACTGCACACACCAGAACAGCGTACACCAGAAAGTGACAGCAGCCCGAAAGAAGGAAGCAAAGTAATGGGATTCCTGACAGCTGAGGACCAAGAGACTGAATGTGATGTGGTAAGAGACAGAGGAATAGAGATGGTCAGAGAGACAGGGAAAAAAATTATCTTAGAAAAAGATATTTTGTAACCAGGAGAGATGATGGAGAGGAAGCCAAGATGAAGAGAAGACCATAACAGTCAAGATAATGACAGAAAGGACAGAAGGGAAAAATATATGAGAAGTGTGAGGTTTGCAGATCAAGATTGTTATGATAATTCTATTAATTGTCACTTTGGGAAGGACAATTAACAATATTTGAAAATAAGTGTCTTAAATTTGTAATCAATGGTCTACTTCTAAAGGCCTTGAAAAAACAAATTTTCATTAGAATCCTTCAGCTCTTTTGGAAAAAGTGTACTAGTTTACAAATCAAAACGTTTGAAAAAACACTAGTCCTAACTAATCCATAAGCATCTCTGTGGCTAAGTCCTTATATGAGTTTAATTATATTTTATCATTTGAACAGAGAGCACAAAGACAAAGCTATCTTAAAAATCTGCATTAAACAGATCTGTCTGAAATATCTATAAAGATCATTAGTCATATCTGGACTAAAGACACAAGCTTCCCAAAAATCACAGGCGTAAATAAAGGTGGCCGGACTGTCTATAACCTGGCAGAATGAAATGCCAGAGCAGGCAAGCCATCAACCATCTATCTATGGTATTTCCTAAATGCCTAATATGCCTCGATATACAATGTCACCTAACTGAAATACTGTAACAATAATTGGTTCTTCCTGCACTTAGACAAGAACAAACATTATACACAGAAAATGGAGAGGGACGCTAAAACCAAATGTAAAGGACAAGGGAGAAATATTCAACGGAAACATAATGCGTGTAGTGAATACTAATAACTTGAGTTATTGTGGCTTACGGGGAAGGATACTGAAATTTTCCCCTTGTGTAGCCAAGGCTGCCGCAGAACTAGGAAAGGATTCTTTTCAAATGGATTCGCCTTTGATAACAACTACACAAGCATAACAGGAAGAATTTCTGCAGATTCAGATCAGTTTTAATTACACCTTAAAATGACTACAGGTTCTTCAAGAAATAGCAAATTATGTATCCTAAATAAAGTTTACAATATCTCCTTACTTTAAAAATAATGGGAGGAAAACTGAAAGTGACTAAATGTACCCACCTTTATCCAATCTTTGGTGATGAAGACACCAGAAACACTTTTTTCCTAATGCCTGTATAGGACATGTAATCCTAATGCCTGTATAGGACATGATTTTTCTTTCTTGAAAATTAATATTGTCCAAGACTGTCAGCAACAGAAATCATCAATATTATTAAGTGGAATATGAACTTAAATGGTTTATTTGAAATGAACTCCAGCCATCTCGAAAATACCAGAGATGCTTTTGTGAATACAGTGCCCCTTCCAGTCTTTCACAGGAAAATACAGCTACTGTTGATATCTACAATCTTGACAGTATGGATAATCACATTCTGATAAGATCACGTTGTCTGGGCACTGCAAAATTACATAGTTCTGCAGTCTGATACATGCTTTTCATTACATGCACAAAGACAGAGTAAGCTGCAAATTCTGAAGCAACGTAGCACTTGCTTTTAGAGCAACACACCTATCAGGCTGCTGCTGCCACATTTTCTCTGGATTATCCAAATCAAATTTGTAACTAAAACCAGAGTTTGATAAACCAATCTGGGTATGAACTTTATGATAACATTTTAGAGCTGGTGTTTATAAAACAGCAGAATAAGTATGAGATGAACAGGAAAAAAAAAAAAACACAAAGATACAGTCTTTTAATATATCTATTATTTCCAATTTTCTTATATTCCAATTTTCCTATTTCCTAAAAACTCTATTAAGGAGTTTATACTTCCATAAAATTTTGGCTACCCTAAATTAGAAATAAAAAAGTTATCTCAAATGAAGAAACAACTGCATCAAGACAAAATTATTAAAATCAATTGTTATTATATATTTGGCCTGGTACACCGAATTATAAAGAAAACAGCAACTGCCATTTTTATGTTTTCTCTCCAGCCTTACAAATTGTTTTAGAACATAAAGCAGAAAAACATACATATTTTTGTGGAACTATTTTTTCACTAACTAAAAATGGGATAGCACAGTAATAAGTTAAAAAAAAAAAATCAGTAATGCATCCTTTAAAGGTGGGCACTCACATTAGAGTAGCCACATTTTCTTACAGCACTGGTTATTGATTCAGGGGTCTTTGAAGAAAAAAGGAAGAAGAAAAAAAAAAAAAAAAAAAAGCCATTTTACATTTCATGTTTCCTGGAAAGTTTCCTTGTATAGCTTCTCATGAATGACACTTCATTTAGTAAGAGATTGAACTTTCTCACAGTAGTTTTACAATGCACAACGAGAATGATGCTGAGATTGCAGAAGCTTAAGCTAGTAAATCTACATAGTGCTACAGAGTACCATGTATATTTAACAGAGTGGTATATTTAACACAGTGGCTATGGGAGTAGCATAACTATCTTCACATGCCACTTTCACTTTTGGACTAGAAGATTTTTTTTTTTTTTCATTAAAATAAAAGAAAAAAAATCTTCCTATTCTGTTCACATGATGAAATTAAGCCTCAAATAAACCTCACACTACCGCCACAGAAGTGGAGCAGTGATCCACTGACTGAATTAGCCATATGCATCTGGGTTCATTCAGGAAAGTTAAAGTGATTAAGCAAAAAGGTTCGAAGACAAATGCATCAAATAACATTTGCTACACCTTGCAAGAGGAGTATTATTAGCACCCTGGTGGCGCACACTACCACCATCTTAATTCCAGAAGGAGACCCTCCACAAGGACATCCATCCAATTTTGACTCATGTGCTTTATTTCTCAATCTTATATAAATTCACTCTCACTTTCTTAAGCATCCCTATATACACAAGCACTCTGGAAACAATTCACTGCAATCCTTTCCCTTTCCTCTGTCTCCACAGAGAATTATGCATGCCACAGTTTTAAAGAAAACACAGTTTATGAGTCAAAAAGACTGTCTGGGGAAATACAAAGTAGGTGACAGATTTGTAATACAATATGGAACTTGCATACGTGTATGTAGGAGCACACAGGTTAAATTATTGCCTGATGGACTTCCCATGGCAGTGAAATATAGGCAGTCATTCTCAATTGCTCATTGGTACTCTGTTGCTGAAAAACAATCATTAAAAATTATTTTCTGTAGTAAACAGATGGCTCACCTTTGCAAAGGAGCTCTCAGGTGTTCAAGGGCATGGATAATGACTCCTATATTTCCTTATGTCCCACTTGCTGGTCACAAGGTAAGGAAAAAGGAGAAATAACTGGAGTGACCCTAACTCTGACTAGACTCTTGCTGTTAGACAGCCTTTTGGGTGCAGAACAGGTACATGTAATTTATGACAGCTATTAGGAGAATGATTTTGAACACTACAGAGAAGCAAACAGACCTATACTGCTCATGTATGTTAGGTCATCTGTATCTCTGTTAAGTCAGTGAAAGGCAATCCAAGAAAGTAACACATTTTTATTGGACACATCTTTTGAGACTTTTACCTGAGTAGCATTACTTCTTTTTGGCCTGAGTGGGAAGCCAAAATTTAGCGTCTTTAAGGTATTTCTACTACAAAGAGAAAATCATGAGAAAGTCGCATGTTTCTTTGAAGCGACTTTTCACTAACAAGGTTATTTGCCTTCCCCTTGGGATTGAGCCTGATCTTAGCTCACTCTTTGCTTTCTTCTGAGGCTGTGTTTTCACAATTTTGTGCCCCGCGATTCTCCGCAGGCTCAGTTTGTTAAATCTTTCTGCCTCTTTAATATATTTCCACAGAGAGAGGGAAGGCTTACCAGGAGTTTTGATGAGTTCTGTGAAGATGCGGCACCAAGGACAAGCTACAAGCCTGCCAAGGGTTCTCAGTGCTCTTTGGGACCGCTGGCTTGTGCCACCTCATTGCCACTGCTGGTGCCACCAACACCGGAGTAAAGCTTCCTGTGCTGAAGTCACATTCATTTACTTGCTTGGACATACATGTAAACAATATTCAAGAAAAGCCCTCAGTCCACACATGCTTTGCTGTGAGTTAATATTAAGTGGCAAAATATGTCCGTATTTTGGCTGGAAACAGCTTCCCCCCGCCTCAGTTGACTCCACAGAAGTTTTACTGCTTCTTACGCTGAGTAAAGTCTTGCRTTGCAATGTAATAGTCATGTCATAAAAAACCCAACAAAGTGATGGTTTTAGGATTTAAGTTTTTGATTGGATTCAGAGAAAACATTGCTGAGGAACTTACGCACATTCTAAGATAACAGGTTTTGGGCAAAATAAAGAGAAATATAATTATCCTAAATTCACAAAAGTAAAATTGGACACTTAACCATTGACTCTGCACCACGTAGCTACAAAATGCAGCACTTGCTGTCAACAAGATGATGCCCATAGTTCAGACTGAAATTACCACAGACAACTTAATGACCCAACTCTAAGATACTTTTTGTCTTGAGAGATGTTCACTGAAGCTCAGACCCTCTCCCAATAAAAAATTGAAAATATTGCAGCAGTTTTTAGCTACTAGCCAAATACTACGATTTCACTGAAACTTACTGAAATCTGGCCCTATCAAGGAGGATGTTTTGGGCATTTACAGGGGAGTGACAGATTACATACATCTTATTTTAAAATGAATGCTATTTACTTTTGATGTTTAGTATCTGTAATATATTTTTCCAGATTCTATGTAATTAGTATACTTATATCTACACACATGCAAAAAAGCAACATTTTGGTCATGGATTTACTAATTCTTTGAAGTAGAAAAACTCCCTTTTTTAAGCTAACACTACCCCTTTGGTGTGGCTCTGGTACAAGACTACTTAACTAATCATTTCATTTTAATGATGCATGAAAATACCACAAGGCTGTCCTTACAGTCCTAATTACTACTAAAGGGATCTAAGAGGATACTTTAGAATATATTCATCCTGTACTCTGTAAACCATAAATTCAATTAGCAAGCTGTATATTCATACTTAGATTAATATACTTTAGAGAAATTAATTCTTCATTAGTGACAGGTGTACTAAATACTTCATTCCTGTTTGTACCAGCTACTACCCTAATTATGATTTATTCCAGTGCTTAATTTTAAGACTTTGGTGTAATGTATTACTGTTGAGTAGCAAATAGGAGTGAGATTTAACAGTATATATATTTATCATTCTCAAGAAGTTAATATCAACAAGTCTATCTATCTTAAACAAAAAAATATTCCCCTTTTCCAGCCAGCAAGTGTCCAAGCTAGATGCAATAGCAGAATCTTAACCATGGTACTTTTTGGATCTCTTGGTTTATTGTCCCAGCTTA
The DNA here is from genome assembly GCA_035582835.1 of Phoebastria nigripes. NCBI lineage: Eukaryota > Metazoa > Chordata > Aves > Procellariiformes > Diomedeidae > Phoebastria > Phoebastria nigripes. The sequence continues at coordinate 272,713 of JAYKAV010000422.1, read as the reverse complement.
AGTATTTTACTATGTACTAAAAATCCCATGTCTCCCCATTTTTTAGATTTAAGTTGTATTTAATTTTAAAAGGCTCCACACAAAAGGACAAGTTTAAACATTCCAAATAATGAAATTAGATCCTTAGGAATTTCTGAGGCAATTAAAAAAACTATGCCCCAAATATGGACTTTTATAGGCCTGGTCTAAATTCTTCTCTGAATAATTGTTAAAATAATTGTCTTCCTTCCAAACTTTCTCTTTCCAGGAGGAGCTTGAATATGCTGTTAAAAATCAGCAGGCTTATTATTAACTATAACATTCAGGATTGACACCAACAACTACATTATTCAAGACTGACATTCTTAACGTAGATTTGCCTTTTCTGAGTCTTCTTTTAACCTGTCAGAGAAAGAGACCATGGGTTCTGGTTCATTTCACTGCAAGTGTATAGAAGCCGTATTATTTCACTGTCCACCAGCACAGATTTCTTTTTCTCTTACATTCTATTTATAAATGAAAACAGATGAACTCAATAAAACATAAGTCTACAGAATTATGGCTTCCTTTATTCTAGTGGTAAAGAAGTTTATACATAATTGGCACATAATTTTATCCAGTGGTTTAAACTTTTTCTTGAACTCAAGAAAGGAACCACTCTGTTTAAGAACCTGATGGTTTCATTTCAGTGCAATTCATCATATTTTCTGATGCTAGTAAATGTGGATTGACTAAACAGCACTGACCTACTACACTGCCTGATGCTCAGGAAAGCTTCCCTATTTCAGTCTCAAGCCTAAAGTGCAGACCAGTACAGTGGACCAAGACAACCAGTAGCTTATCAATAATAAAGACAGGGTGGCTTAAGAAAATGGAGGCCAAATTCTCCTTTCACATTAATGATATCAGGAAATTGAATTCCATTTAATGGAGAGCAGAACTTTGCCCTCTGTTATGCCAATACAGTATTAGTGAAACATACCTCTCTATATATTTCATAGTTATATGTCAAGTTTTATTAGAGCTTAATGTTTTGGTTTCCTGCCAGCACTCAGATGGCAAAAACTGCTTTGTATTTTCATTTAGTTATTTCTAGGTCAAACAATCAATTATCAAACCTTTTACGTGCTTCATGAGCAACTAATACATGCCAATTCTAAAAAGTGACTGACACAAATGTATGGCAGTGCAGTGTGTTTTTGAGACACTAATAAAGTAAAAGGTAAACATGAAAGGTCCTCCACACTAGCTCCAGAACACAGGCCAGATCTTCAGCTCACATAAAATCAGCACAAGTCCATTGACTTCAGTAGAATGACACTGATTTTACATGCAATGAGTTTCTGGCTTTTTAGTAAAGGCACTATTTCTTTCAAAGCATTACACCACTATAATATACAACACACTAATAATGCTAATGTTTCATTTGTTACCAGCTTCAGTTTTATCTAGCAATTGACTTCATTACGGGGCGGGGGGAGTAGGACCAAGCTCACCTAACGGTAATTGTGCAAAAATTAGGCATCCGCTTTGATATAATAAAATGGACTCCTTTGATAGATAATGGAGAAAGGAATTCACAACCAGAGGGTAATCCATTGCCTTATGTAAGGCATCCATCTTAAGAGTGGGATGATGTTTCGTCCTATCCTGCTCTTCTGCATACTCTAAAACCTAAGTAGCTAGCACTGATCGCACATCCAACTTTGAAACTGTAATTGTGAAAAGTTGTTGATTTAGCTATTTCATATTTCTTTTTCTGCAGCTTACCTGGAGCTGAAAGACTAATTAATCACAGTGCAAAATGTATGTAGCAGCTGATTCTTTGCCACATTATGAACGAACTAACATTGATCAATAGTCTACTTTTTTTTTAAACTACATGGACCTGTATGAGTTGAAAATAGACAGGATGTGTAGCACTAATGTTTTTCAACACTTCACTGAAGATAAGTCCCTTTAAGATCACAAAGCAGTACTGTTTCCATCTTAAAATACAATATACTCAAAACATATAGCTGCTTTGAAAAAATAAAATGGGAACAGATTATAAATTACAATCCAGTAATTAGCTTGAAGTTCTTTCTATCACAACGAGATCATACAGAATCACTTCTCCCTTTTTAATCTCTCTCGCCATTCAAAAGAAATTAGTTTTGGAAAATTTTAATGGTATGAATACATTTTGTGTGGATGAATATCCCACTTTTCTAGTCACTTAGGTCATTCAGCCAAAGACACGCTGTTTTATAATGCACACCTTGTTGTGTGCTGTAACTTGCACAAAAATATTATTCATACAAAGTTTGTAATAACATACTTTTAGCATTATGATAATAAACATTGTTAACAAATGTTCTATAGTTGGCAAGGACACTGCTCCACCTTATATTAGCTACTAGCCTTGCAGAATAAAGTTTCACTTCTTAAATAAATAAAAAAAAAACCTCTAAATCCAGAAGATTTGAGAGATCTTTTTGTGAAACTAGGAAATGAAAATCACCGCAGAAGCAGATAAGAGACACGAAACGAAGAGAAGTAGCATTAAAAACCTTAGATCTTATGTTACAGATCAAATTAAGGTTAAAACTCATCAAGACGTTTTCAATAGTCTTTTTAAACTGGAAAATGCAAATTTGCCAGATTCAAAAAGGGGAACAGAGGATGACAAAAATGCCTCCAGGTAGCATATTCACTTGAGAAGAGAGAGTCTTAAGTTCAAGTGCTGGATTCCACTGTTTCCCCAGATCCCCGGGTATTCCCTACTTATCAGTCTGTTGGCTCCTCTGAGGTGGTTGACTCACTCTCTGCAACCATCTCATTTTGGATAATTAAAATTCACTGAAGCAAGGATGTGAAGTCAAAAATTTCCACTTCCTAAGAGAACTCAATAGCACAACCCTTTACTGCGGTCTTTCCCTCTCATTAATACTTAATCTACTTAAAGTGAAACAATTCCAACAGGAGAGACTGAAAAACAATCATTCCAAAATTATCAGTATACCTGCTGGTACAAACACATTAACCTGTGTCTTAAGAGAGCCACAATCATGCCTCTTCTTAGATCAGTGAATAAATATCAATTATAAAAACACACCCACAGGCACAATTTAAATTGATTTTTCTCATTAAAATCACTTTGAAACTAAAACCACCTAAAAGTAAACTGGAAAGAAACAATAACTAGCATTATAGAATATAATGAATACTGAAGGCATTTAATTAGGCAGGCATACCTTGATTTTTCATGGGTGAACCAATCCTGTCCCTCAGCTTCTGCTCACGGGGCAGGAGCTCCAGCCCTGGCCACCTGAACTCGCTCCAGTTCATTGATTCCTTCATGTATTGGAGGCCCCAGACTGGACACAATATCTACATGTGGTCTAACAGGTGCCAAGTAGAGGGGGAAAATCTGTTCTCTCAACCTACGGGCTTTGCTCCTGCCCACAGGGGCCAGATGCTGGTCTCCCATCACTGACAGGGCACGCTCGGGGCTCACGCTCAGCAACTTGCCCAACCTCTGCAGGCCTTTCTCACAGAGCTGCTCCCCAGCATCACCGTAAGGGGTTAATCCTTCCCAGCAGCACCACTCTGCACTTACCCTTGCTGAATTTAATGAAGTTCCTATTGGCCCTTTCCCCCAGCCTGCCTGGGCCATGCTGAATGGCAGCCCTGACCTTGAGGATATCAACTGGTCACCCCAATTTCATGTGGTGCACACCTGACGAGAGTGCACTCCATGACCTCCTCCTGCTGGGTGATACAGATGTTTAATAGTGTTAAGTCACAGATAGACCTCATTTGTGACTGGCCTCCAGGCGGGGTATGACCCACTACTACCCTCTGAGCCCAACCATCTAAGCAGTTATTTGCTCATATACTTGTCCCCCTCTTCAGACCATGAGGCCCCAACTTGGATACCCTTCCTTTTGAGTTGTTATAGCATAGAGCTATGTTCTCGTGTCAAATCTCTTATTTTGTTCTTCATAACTCCCAAATTGCAAATGGTATAAAGGAGATTTAAGACATAGAAGCCAAAGCTTCTTTACAGAATTTATCTTGCTAGTGGACTATACATCATAATCTATATTCCAAAATATGACAACTCATTTGGATAATTACTGTTTTTAGAGTATTTCTTCAATTTCCTTGTTTTTCATTTTTATAGTTTAGGTTGCATTATCTTAATAATATTGTACCGTGCCATATTTAAAATATGACCATTGCCATAGCAATTAAGTACATGTAGTTCATAGTTTCTTCCCAGCTCAGTTTGGTTACTAAGTCTGCCACACTAGCAGCAACATAACTTGGTTCAGCAGATTTAGGCTACATACCTCTAATACTTAGACAACTGTCTGGGTTGATATGCAGATTGCATTATAACAAGTTGTGCATCTGTTTTATAAGAGATATTGTCCAAAAAAGTTTAATATTTAGACAATGATTTCTGTTCAGTTTGAATGACTTGCAAATTTACTTTGCTTCTTTTTCAGCAAGACTATGGTATCAGCATCATGCAAACAAAGCAGCTAAATAAAATTGCAGTAAATGTCCTATTTAACGGGAAGCTTTGAGTTTGTTAAGAACCCCAAAGTGCAACATAACATATACTACATATTTTCAAAAGAGCCTTCTATTCCCACCCTTCCGAAATTATTGAAGGTAACATTTCTTTGAGCCTCTGGAAGGCTATCAATGATTTAATGGTTATATCAGGAATCTTAATCCCTCCTGAATTTATCTTAAGCACTCTTCTGATTATCTAATCCAGACTGCATGAAAGCTCCATTTGTTTTCTTTGTTTACATGAAAAAAAAACTTTGCAACAGTAAAAAGTAGATTCTCATTAACTAAAGAAAAATGGAGCCAGTGAAATAAACCAGGAGATGCACTGAAAGAACATCCTTGTTTTCAGTTACACACAAGGAAAGACTTAAATTGGGGTTGATGAGGCATCTTGGAAAAGTTAACATTATCAAACAACTGACATTTGGTTCCTGTGGCAAACTTTGGCAGACACAGCCTAGTACTACAACTGGTAGTTGATCCCAACTTCTTGTTGGGAGTGTAGCTTCAACCTGTTTGATCAGCCATATTAAACATATTATAATTTTAGCATAATGGAAATATGACCTTTATTTTTGTACTTGACTCAGTCACTATTGTCCTGGTTCCGTCTGGGACAGAGTTAACTTTCTTCCCAGTAGCTGGGGGGGGGGGTGTGTGCTGTGTTTTGGGTTTGGTATAATAGGAGCGTTGATGGCCCATTGATGTTTTGGGTGTTGCTGGGTGGTGCTTGCACCGGGCACTTTTCGGCCTCCCATGCCCTGCCAGGTGCGTGGGAAGCTGCCGGGGGGAGCATAGCCAGGGTGGTTGACCCAGCTGGCCAACGGGGTATTCCATACCATGTGACGTCATGCTCAGTATAAAAACTAAGGGGGGGGGGAGGGGAGGCCTGGGTCCCGGGCTCTCGTTCGGTTCAGCGGGTGGTGAGCAATTGCATTGTGCATCACCTGCTTTGTATATTGTTGTTGTTGCTGTTGTTATCACTGTTACTATTACTGTTCCACTTTGTTTTATTTCAATTATTGAACTGTTTTTATCTCAACCCGCGAGTTTTCCTACTCRTGCCCTCCCAATTCTCTCCCCCATCCCACCAGAGTGGGGGGGTGAGCGAGCAGCTGCGTGGTGTTTAGGTGCTGCCAGGGTTAAACCACGACAGTCCTTTTTGGCACCCAACGTGGGGCTCGAAGGGTTTGAGATAACAACAGATTAACTAGAGCATATTAAGGAATTTATATCTGTTAACAGTTGTTGGTCACAACATTAGTTTATCTGACCTGCATCATGCTCTTGGTTTTTGCTGTACATGTTAAAGATTGGTGTTGGTTTCTGCAGTCTGCTGTGCTCTGCAGYGATTAGGGATGTTTTGCCTGGGAGATTTGTTAYTAAAACGCTGGCATTGGGCATTATTTGGTATCTGGGTGTTGTACTGAAGCTGTTACTGTACTTTGGGTACCACCTCTTGGAGACAATTAGCAATTATACCTCTTCCTCTGAGGAGCTTTTTAAGGAGGAAATACAGAATGGCACCATCCTCTCTGATGTTTTCTCCTTTGTTACAACAACTTGTCAGTACCTCGAACATCCCTGGGTAGTTAAGATACATCTATTGGTATTGCTTGGGAATATTGTTTCGGTTTTGTCTAAGGTTAATAAGCAATTTAAGAATATCATGCAGAGATCTGCCGCAAGGCTAGATAGTTATGAGTGGCAGGGTGTGTGGGATAGCATGGGTAAATGCCTAGGACGGTGGGCACCCCCAGTGTTTTGGAACTTCACCCCCAAACAAGTGCAAAATCCTGAAAAATTAGTAGAATATTTGGAARAAGTATGCTGTCACCCTGGCAATTCTAGGGAGACGCAGATCACTGCAACGTGCTGGGGCCTGGCCCACGCCTACGGAGCCCTGTTCAACACTATTCAGAACCCTCAAGGGGAACAAAGGGTCTCTGGATCTGACGATAAAACAACGGGCCCTGCAGCTACCCCAGCCCCCACGGCAGGCACGGCGGCTACTCCACCCCCTGCAACAGAGAACCAACCTGTGCTGGTATCAGTTGCCCCTATACAAAAAAGAAAATACACAAGAAAGTCAGCTCGCTTAGTAAGGGATGAAAATGAACCAGGGCCATCAGGAGAACAGGAGGAGGAAGAGGCAGAACCCGTAAATGAGCTGGTAACCACCCAATCCCTATCCCTGAGTGAGCTGCRAGATATGCGAAAAGATTTCAGCTGTGGTCCAGGCGAGCACATTGTCACCTGGCTGCTCCGATGCTGGGATAATGGGGCCAGTGGCCTGGAACTAGAGGGTACGGAAGCCAAGCAGCTGGGATCTCTTTCTAGGGAAGGGGGCATTGACAAAGCRATTGGGCAAGGGGCACAAGTCCTCAGCCTCTGGAGGCGACTCCTGTCAGGCGTGAAGGAAAGGTATCCCKTCAAGGAAGATGTTATAYGTCACCCAGGCAAGTGGACCACCATGGAGAGACATGTACCTGAGGGAATTAGCCGTGCTGGAGGTGATTTATGATGACCTGAACAACAAGCAGTTACCCAAAGATCCAGATGAAGTCAAGTGCACCCGACCCACGTGGCGGAAGTTTGTACGGAGCGCACCAGTGTCGCATGCCAACTTATTGGCAGTAATGGCCTGGAAAGATGGAGAGGAACAAACAGTGGATGAACTGGCTGGCCAACTCTGGCAATACGAAGAAAGTCTCTCTTCCTCCCTACGGGCCTGCGTCTCTGCTGTGGAGAAACTGTCTTGGAAGGTCCAACAACTCAAAGAGGATATGTCCTACTGCCCACCTGCACGGGCCAGTATCTCAGCCATTAGGAGTAAGTGTCCCTCTGCTCAAGAGAGAAGATATCGTGGATACACACCCCGGGGCAACCTGTGGTTTTACCTGCGTGACCACGGAGA